>OX465105.1:14732618-15017618 GCA_949987565.1 Luidia sarsii
CACACAGCTTTCATCGGGAAGGATTCTCCATGCTCTTATACAAGCACTTATGAACACAGCTGATAGTTGGAATCAAGCAGTCTCCTGATGAGAGATACAGTGCACACTACCTGAAACGTTGAGTTACCGGCTCTCATCAGAGCTATACTCCTTCTCTTAACAGACGATGTACATGGTGTCACCGCAAACCTCCTACTTGTAGGGTGCACCATTTGGAAAAGTGCCCAGTTTCCGCACATTCCAAATTTGAGACCTCACTTACTCCTCAGGAAGTTTGTAATGGTATCAGACATTCTGTAAAATGTTCGCACTCAAAAATCTAAGGTTCTTGAGAAAAGAGGAAATTTGTTGAATTTCCAACGATCGCACTCAAGAAGTCCTTTTACAATTTATGTCCTCTATCTGTGTATGTCTGAAAAAAGCTAGCATTTAATTTTGTTTCCATAGGTTTTTGTCATGACACGGTTAATGAGACCAAGTCTGAAACCAAGTAAGTAAGGTCCAAGTCCGGGTTACACGTTATCATACTGGACGAGACTGAGTCCAAGTCCATGTCCGAGACACAAGAAATAATATGTCTGGAGCAGTTAATACAAAAAAAGACAGCCTTGAGATCTAAAGCTTCTCCACAGTTCCTACCATTTCATGGAGCAGGACGTTGCCGTCCTTAGTCAGCTTAATGTCCCCACTCCCAGACACCAGCCTGCGAAATAGAAAACAAAAAAGTGGATTGCCAATTCAAATATTGCCACCTCTTAAGTTTGATTTTACAAGTCCTACAGTATTTGCAAACAAATTAAAAAGAAATCTGGGAGAGAAAAAGGTTTAAATTTCAACTTGTTTAAAATTTACGTCAGTTTTTCTTTGCTATGATAGACAAAAAATCAAAAGGCAATTTTTCTTTTTTATTCCTGCAACAATTTTCATGTTATGACATTGCTAGCACCTCGAAACAGCTCATTTTTCAAAAGATCGATGTGATTTCATCAACATCAGTGATAAGCAAAGAATATGCAAGACTAAAACTACAAAATACTAATTAATGACCAAGCCTTAAGATAAATTTAAAAAAACAAAGCATCCTCATTCCCTCTCGAATTTTTAAATGCAATTGAGTTAGCGTGTGCAATGACTAAGCATGGGCTGGCATGGATGGCATGGATGGCATGGCATGACACGGCATACCGTGCACACAGCATCGGCAACATGATCGAGACATTTTCGACCGGTGGCTTTACTCTTTCCCCCCTCGCCAGCAAAGAGCATCGACTCACATCTTGATGGTTCCTTTCGGACCCAGGTTGGTTCGCAGGACATCCTGCAGTCCTTTGGCGGCGCTCGTGTTGATTGCAAGGGCTTGGGCGGCCCGAGCGATTTCAGCTTTGGGATTCAGCGCTTTGATGGCCGCCATGTTTGTTACAATTGTGTCCGCATGGTTTTACGCTGGTAACCCAATAACACCGACCCGTCCACACAAGCGAAGGGCGGTGATGATGGGCGCCAGCGATATTGAGCCGACTTCTAGAAAGTTCTCCTAAGGTGGGCTGGAGAGGGCGGTAGACTAGTTTTCCTGTAACGGGTGCGCAATGCGCGCCCGAAAAAGATTCTTCTCAAAAAACCACGAGTTCGTCTGCAATTATTTCTTACAAGGGAATCTCTCCGTTTTTGTGACGGTACTGGAAATTGTAGCTTGAATCTTGATCTCACCTTAGAGAATCTATTCAATTCCATTTAATTTTGTGTCCCTTTGCCCAGGAGATTTATTGCTGATAAACCCCCTCCAAAAAAAAAAGTCACCCTCGAATCATGATTTTTCCCAAACCGATTTGCAGCCGGTTTCTTGTCAAAATGTTTTCACCTTCGTCGCCGGATATTGTTACCAAAGCAAACCATTTTCACCAAACTTGGAAGCACTGAACACTGAAAATAAAGGTACTGTAACATAAAAGTACCATGGAGCTATAATTCATGTGTACGCTTTAATAATTTTTATAAACCCATGTTGTTGAATATTTATGAGATTACGTCATGCTGCATTATTCATAACAGCTACGATTCCCAAGAAAACAAGATGGCGATGTTCGGCAGGACCGTTCGCGTCGGAACAAGCAGCTTGACCAAACCCGGTAAAAAAAGCTTCGCCTGGTTCCCAGGAAATGCGTAATAATAGCCAAGAAACCCCCTTTTCTCATATCTTTATATATTTCTTAGAACGATTGAAGAACCCACTCATATGAGTCCATTTTTTAACGTACCGTTTCAATTTTTCAGTATTGAATAAAAATACCGTTTTTACGTACAAGTTAGTCTGGTAATGACAAAACCCATTTGCAATTTCAGTCTGCGATTTTCTGTGTTTTTGTCTCACAAGCCGTAATTCAGACTTTCTTGAGACCATAATGATATTGATGATTTGTTTTCATCAGGTCATCTAGCCTTGTTGATGACCTCACTGAAGTCGGTCACCGCATCGCCGTCGAGAACGTGTTACAGTGAGTAAAAATAAATAGCAAAGAAAGTGCTTTATTCAAATTGTGACGCAAACGTTGGCATAAAAAGTATCGTTCTTGAAGTACATTCACCTCCGGCATGCCCCTAAAAAACAGTCCTAAACTGACACTGACACTGACAGTTGTGGTCTTTACTGTACAACTTGCTGAGAATTTCTTAGAATTTCTTTTAAACTGTTTGATCCATTAAAACATCTTTGTTGCCACCTGGACCTTCCCTTTGTTGCATTTTGATCTTGTTTGACTAGTCTTGCATACTAACGATGAAAGGGAAAGTTGAAGGAAAGAGAGGAAGAGGGAGTGTCAGAACTCAGAAGAAGTGATGATGGACAACATCAGAGACGGGTCAGAGGCTGAACCCGGTGCGAGCAAAGTGCCTTGATCAAGATAGAACAGCTTGGAAGAAAGAGACCACAGGATGGGCCGGCAGCCGGTGGAAGAGGTGGAGAAGGAGGAGGGAGAGGAGGAAGTGGAGGAGGAGGGGGAGGAGGTGAAGGAGGAGGGGGAGGAGGTGAAGGAGGAGGTGAAAAAGGAGGAGGTGGAGGAGGTGAAGGAGATGAAGGAGGGGGTGGTGGAGGAGGTGGAGGAGGAGTAAAGCAGAGGAGGAGGTGGAGATGGGGGTGGTGGAGGAGGTCGATGAGGAGTAAGGCAGAGAAGGAGGTTGAAGTGGAGGAGATATAAGGCAGAGAAAGAGGAGGTGGAGATGGAGATGGAAGTGGAGGAGGAGGTGGAGGAGGAAGAGTAAGGCAGAGAAGGTGGAGACTGGAGATGGAGGTGGAAGTGGAGGAAGATAAGTTGTTATTGTTGTCTTGTAGACAGTGGCCTATATTTTGCTCAGTGTATAATGCATTATGTGGTGTTTTTTTTCATAGAGTATGTGAATGCGGTGGAGCCAGGCCAGAGTATGCGGGATATCACAGACAGGGCGGCCACCAGACTATTCTTTGGGGAGCTCGTCAGAGGTCAGTGCCCTGAAGCCACCAGCCCCCCCCCCTGGTTCATGGACATTCAGATCTCCTCAGTCTCTGTCTAAGGCAAGGAGGACTCAGTCTCTGTCTAGGACATTGAGATCTTGGTCTCTGTCTTGGGCATTGAGATCTTGGTCTCTGTCTTTGGCATTGAGACCTCAGTCTCTGTCTTGGGCATTGAAATCTCGGTCTTGGGCATTAAGATCTCGGTCTCGGGCATTGAGATCTCGGTCTCTGTCTAGGGCATTGAGATCTCAGTCTCTGTCTTGGGCATTGAGATCTCAGTTTGTCTTGGGCATTGATATCTCAGTCTGTCTTGGGCATTGAGATCTTGGTCTTGGGCACTGAGGTCTCGGTCTCTGTCATGGGCATTGAGATCTCAGTCTCTGTTTAGGGCATTGAGATCTCGGTCTTGGGCATTTAAGTCGCACTCATAGTCTGTCCTGAGAATCACAATCTCAGTCTCAGCCATTTGTGTTCATGCAATTTGAACTTCAAAGCAATTCTTTGACCCATGGCAACAATTCTGAGACACACTTGAAGTAGGCAAGAAAAGAAACTCTAACCCTCCCCCATCCCCCTC
Organism: Luidia sarsii; assembly: GCA_949987565.1. NCBI lineage: Eukaryota > Metazoa > Echinodermata > Asteroidea > Paxillosida > Luidiidae > Luidia > Luidia sarsii. Next base: position 14,736,680 of record OX465105.1, read on the forward strand.
TTCTGTCTTCTGTCTGGACAGGTCTGGGCATGACAATGAGCTACCTGTTCCGGGAGCCGGCCACCATCAACTACCCCTTTGAGAAGGGTCCGCTCAGCCCCCGTTTCCGCGGGGAGCACGCCCTGCGCCGCTACCCATCGGGCGAGGAGAGGTGCATCGCCTGCAAGCTGTGCGAGGCGGCCTGCCCCGCTCAGGTCAGGGTGCCAATATTTATCCCAGAGCCGCTCTAAGCGCCCAATACAACTTTGGGAAGATCGGAAAACATCGATGTCCACAGATTTCTTTCTAATTTACACAGTTTGTAGATGGTCATGATTGAATCCTCATGTTGAAATCTTACGATCTGGGATGCTGTACCATTCGAGAAATCTTCACTCAAACATTCGCGGGTAATCAACTATTTCTTACACGACAGAACGGTGCGAAAACCGTGATGCTTTTTTTCCCCATCAATCCAGTGACTTAAGACAGCCTGACGTTTCACTCCTAGCTCCTGCTAGGAGAGAAACGTCAGGCTGTCTTTCTCAAAGGCTGAATGAATACCGTTGAAAAAGGTCCTGCTAGGATCAAACTATTAGGCCCTCTAAATTTGTGAGTTTTGCATTTTAGTCACTTTAGCTTGTAAGCAGTTGGCAGCGCATTTGTATTTTAGTCTTTAAAAAACAAAGGAAAAACTGTTTGGGAACTTTTGAACTAATTGAAAAATTGGCAAAGAAAACTCTGTCTCGACTTGCTTTTGTATTTTACTGTGTGGTTAATTTTTGCACTTTTTCTTTCTTTTACGGTTGGGGGTTCATGGGTTCTATTCAGGCCATCACTATTGAGGCCGAGGCCAGGGCGGATGGCAGTCGTCGTACCACACGCTACGACATTGACATGACCAAGTGCATCTACTGTGGGTTCTGCCAGGAAGCCTGCCCTGTGGACGCCATCGTTGAGGTGAGTGGGAGATCCAGGGGCCCCTTCCCCCCCCACCTCCAGAGCAGCCCCACGGCTAAACCCCTCGTATAAGACTTGATTTCGTCTCGGTCTGGAATCCAACTCCCCATCTCGTGGTCTCGTTTCTCTTATGAACTTGAACTCTTATGGACTTGAACCCCCCCCACCCCCCACTTTGTGCATACAAACCGCTTTGTGGTCTTTTTTTTTTCGATCGGAATTGCAGGCCACGTTGTGGAGCATACGATTTTCCTAAACTAATTCAGTTCCCCAGCTCTACTTAGAAAACGCAACCCTCTCGAAAAAGGGGACTATTTGTGCACGGTGCCATCATGAACCATCAATCAATCAATCGAAGAAATTTATAAAGCGCCTAAATCAATAAGAGTTTGCTCTAAGGTGCTAATGAGGCAATGAGACGAAGAGTATTGGTACGCATCCTGAAATAGATGGGCTTTCAGGAGAGTCTTGAATGTATGCAGTGAGGTGGTGTCCCTGATGTATTCCGGAAGTTGATTCCAGGTTCCTGATTTCCTGACTTCCACGCCTCCACCACCAAGTCGGAAATCGCATCAAAATCGCAGGATCCATGTGGACATCTTCACGCACAATCCTGTGGAGATGTCTCTCTCTCTCCCCCCCCTACCTGTGAGCCTCACGACGGTTTTCTTGTTGTTTTGTTTCCAAACCAGGGTCCCAACTTTGAGTTCTCGACGGAGACGCACGAGGAGCTGCTCTACAACAAGGAGAAGCTCCTGAACAACGGCGACAAGTGGGAGGGGGAGATTGCCGGCAACATCCAAGCCGATCATTTATACCGCTAGGCGGCTCAGGGCCGACCCTCCCCGCTCCCCCCCCCCCAATGGTTCACATCGGATGCTTGGTCTTACCCTCAAGCCCTCTCCCAAGTGCCATCCTCTATAGTTTCATTAAGAGACCCATTGCTCTACCAATAGTAATAATGAGTATTCTTAAGCAAGAGGTGACACCATGTACATCATAGCTCTGAAAAGTATAGCTCTGAATAGAGCAGGTAACTGAACTTTTGGGTAGTCAGTCTCCTGAAGATGGGCTGAGTATACTACACACTACCCGAAACGTTGAGTTACCGGTTCTTTTCAGAGCCATATTCCTTCTCTTAAAAGATGAAGTACATGGTGTCATCACAAACCTACTTCGTTCATGAGAACTTACATTTACCACAATTTTCACAAATAGGGTCTTTCAAGAATTAGCTTCGCTTTTCATGGTGTCGGCACAAACCTCCTTCTTGGTATTTCCACCATGCAAACCTTATCTGAGTATTCTTAAGCTGCTAGAGGCAATGTCTACATGCAGCGCAATTCCAAAAGAACGATGGAAAATGTGTACAAAGAGAACAGTGCCAGGGCTGATTCCTTGAAACAGGTTCAGAACAAGAACACCTTTAAAGGTATTCTCAAACTGTTCTACAATCAAAATAACATGTTTCTTACCGACGGCTCAGGCTGTTATATTTGTACACCACTTCTGTATATCAATATCACCTGCATTTCGATGAACTGGCTAATCATTTTCGCCAGTTTGTCAAAATACTGATGTAAACTCATGTGCATCAGCTCGGCCTTCAGTAAAATTATGTAGTACAGTATGACAGCAAAACAGTACATTCATTCAACTGCAGTGTCCATAGTGTTGACCTACAGCCGTTAGGGGTGCCCTGCTAAAATGATATCAAGTGAAACAAAACGTCAATAAAATGTTCTCAAAGGGCATCTCAAAATCACTAAGTAACTGTTTTCTTGTATGCTGTATTTTTGGGAGATGTGATTTCAGTGTAGGATTTGCATGGCATTGATGGATTTCAAATGTGTACAACATGGGCAAGCACAACTTCCATACGTATGTGGTTAAGCCTTTTGAGTTTGGTTGAACAATAGTGTGATTCATACAAAAAAATAAAGTTTTTGTACAATAATTATTGGGATGTTGAACCTAATTGTAAGGGAAGACAATGTGAATTGCAGCTAGTAGATTTTCTTAAAAACGTGCCCCTAACATGTGAACGATTTATCGTCAAGAGCAACACAAATTTAAGGAGCTGAGACTTCAGAGTAAAATCCAGGCTTTGATTTAGGATTAAGTAAATCATTTCTTAAAATGAGTGCTGTTGTTTGTTCAGACAGAATGTGTAAATAAACCAAATGGAGGTGTGATTTGGCCATCCTACAACAAAACAAGTATTATTTTGTTTAGATAGTATGATTCAGTATCCGATTTGCACGACTGGTGACTAGGACTCTGTCTTGAGTCCGGGGCATCTTGATTTCCACGACTTGTATTTGGACTCGACTTGCATAACGCGACTGGATGACAGACAAAATGGCATAGAATGGGGGCCAATTTCATAAAGCTGATTCAAATACCAAACATTGCTTACGCACAAAAGTCATGATTCATAATCATAATCACCTTGCCAACCAAAACTTCACTAGTGTTTCGTGCAAAGTAAAGAGTGGAATATAGTAGACGTCACATCACTGTTGTTTGTAAACCTGTTCACATGAGGAAGACTTTCCCTGCTTAGCAGATTTTTACATATAAGTCTATGAAATTGGGCCCAGTTGTTTGGCCATGCTAATGGCTTTCACAGACTCGTATTGTGCTTATGGGGTACATGGGACGATCAAATGATTTTTCTCTCAATGGTTTACTTGACTATTTTTATTTGATATACAGTGCGAGTAGGCCTTTAACAAGTGAGAGTGACTCAAGAAATGGGGAAATGCATTTCCAAATGACAGAATTGAATTTAAAGGCGACCCATGATTCAGACTCGAGACTCGACCTGGATGACTCGGGACTCGGACTCAAGATATGACTCAGACTTGGGGCGTGACTCAAATACAAATCAGCAGTCGGAACTCATAGCATGAAATGATGTTACTAGAAAAACATTTGGATCACAGTTAGACCACAATTCTACTGCAGGAAACCAAAGAAGTTACCGTAATCAGCCAAAATGAAGTACATGTAGTGCTGTACACACTTGCACGGACACAAGTGGAAACAAAAATCAAAACTCCAATACAAATGCACTGTCCACATCCAAATTGAATTTACTGACACTTTACAGCATACTTAAGGAAAAGTGGACACTTCCATATACCCTTTAAATTATTAAGATGGCCGATTTCTATGGTGGCTCATTTGTGCCAAGAACTAAAAAGAAAAAATTCAGTTGTTTTCTTTTCAATTGTGCATGGCAGAAATGAGTCCCCATAGGTGCATCCAATGGTTATGCAAACGTTTGGAGGGGAAAAAAATGGCACCTTGATATAACAGCTGAATAAATGCACCGCCAAACTTCATGCTGGCCTTGAAAAGCTTCAAAAAGCCACTAAAGCAACGAGAATTGCTTCAGCGTGAAAAGCCCGACCTTTATAACTTTACAATTGTCAGCCAAGGTTTCAATTCCGCTTCCATGCAAAGTACCGACAATTATAAAAGTCCAACACAATTGCGCCTTGTGCGAAAAATGATTGGATATCTTGTTTCATCCTGGAATAACATGCACACAAATGTGGCAAACGTCTCACACACTGAACTGACCAGAAAGCATCTCAACACATGCAGATGAACGGTCATTTCCATCCTGGGCGCTTTTATTTCAGTCAGAACCGTTCATTTGAGAAAGGTCCTGCTAGGATCGAAACGTCAGGCCCTCTAGTTTTGTTGAGATTTGTTCTAAGCTGGGAAGAATTCTCATGGTGACACTTAAAAGCAACTCTATGAGATTGGACCCAGAATACTTGAACGTCACATCAGATATAAATGCTGCACATAGACAAGAATGAATTTCCTGTACGGTTCTGGGTCCCTTCAACCTATCCTTCGCCCTCCCCACCCTGAAGAAGACCCCACCTCACTTCCAAAGCACACATTCAGTACAGAAACCATAATTTTTATTAACTTTGAAAAGATTCCTTCACTTCACTCTTTTCAGATATTAAACCCAAATTGCCTCCTTAATTCATGGTTCCTTTTCCAAGTTTTCACTTTGCTTCTCCAAGGAAGAAATGTGGTGTACTTTTAGAAGTGAGGAAAAATTTCTTTCAAAAAACCCTAAAAAACCAGGGCTTACTGTAGCACACACAAGATTATTTCCTCTTTTTATTATTCTAATGCGGTATAGAGGCTATGCATTACAGCCTAGATATTTCTGGACACAAGAGGGCAGTGTTTACCTAAGAAATCGCTCGCACAAACATTTTCAGTGTACTCAAAAGGAAAGACATTCAAGCCATCTTAAGGAATATTCAACTCTTCATTAATTTAAAAAAAAGTGTTATTAGATTTTGTCGTCCATTGATGACATCAGAGCAATGCGCATGAATATGCATATCTAAACTAGCATATCAATGGCTATGCAAATACATGTAGTGTGGAATGATGTGACAGGCCTTAATGCATAGGACCTCATTACAGAAGGGCCAACGGTCAAAAGGCAAAGGTCAATAGACTACCCATTGGATTATCCAGTGGGTAATATTATGTACACAGCATTGCATTTTCCTTGAATTGTTTCAACATCAAAATACTACAATACTGTGCACTGTTTTAGTAGAAAACGTTATTTTTAAGATGGTGGTGAGATGAAGTCCATGCATGGGGTATACTACGGAATGGTGAGGGTTGCCTAGGCACATTACAACCCAACGATTCCCAGACTGCTAAAAATCATTCTGAAGAAACCCTTTTTGAATTGCTCGAGCTGATGAGGATGTCTCTTCCCATAAGACTGTGTACACGTTCCAGGACTGGGGGCCAATTTTTCCCGCACTTCAATCGTCGTTCTTAGCCGTGGCCGTGAAGCAATCTGCTTCGTTGTCCTACCCAATTTTGGAGACGTCTTTTTAAATAGAATCAGGAATTCATCGAGGTTTGCCCTGCTCGACGTGATAAACATCAAGTGCTCAGTGCTTTGCCCGATGCATGATGATAGAAATTCAGGCAGCTCGGGCGGGATTCAAACCCGCGACTCCTGCTTTCTAGTGCAAACATCATGCATCTAGAATCCAAAAAAGTGTCCAATTGAATTTTCTCCCTGTTTTACGTGTGTGGGCTGTTTATTTTTTTACAAACCATAGATGTCCAAATACAGGAAGCATATGCGTACCATATCACCATGCCTCAGAACGACTGGCTTACGTTAAGTCTAACATTTCTCATTTCATGAAGTTTATACAAAAAACTGTTGCAAACGGCTCACCGACTAAAATGACCTGCAATACATCAATCTCAAAAGTTATAGAGGGCCTGACGTTTCGATCCTAGCAGGACCTTTCTCAAAAGGCAAAGGCCCTGCTAGGATCGAAATGTCCGGCCCTATAACTTTCGAGATTTCTCATTTCATTTAGTGAAGACTTTTCTAGCTAAATGCAAGTACTCCTCACATTGGGTCTCCATTAATGTGCAATGATACAATTATTTTTTTATTTATCGCCGACAGAAAGAGGTGGCATTTCAGAGGTGGACTTGCGTCCTGTGGTTTATCTTTTTCCTTCCATCGTCTTGAAAAAAGAAAAAAGAAATCCGACATCTTCAAGGTTTTTGAGGTATTTCCAGGCTGGCTTATCTTGCCGAGATAAATAGTGGATGATTCTACAAGGAAGCAGCTTGGTACGTGGACACAGGAAAAGGTGATTATGAATGGAGACTTGATCCAGCATCTCTCAGAGTCGACACCCAACCCCCAACTGTAAGTTCCGACTCCAGAAAAAGTACAGAGAGCACAGAAGTCAATGAGGGACAGATCCGCCCACAAGCCTCTTTCGCAATGGCACGGCACAGCACTTCCGGGACCGAGAATGACGTCCTACTGTCGCAGTCCTGCCGACGAAACAAGAAATGGGAGGCAACGGATAGCGCAACGTGGCCCCCTTGACAGAAGATGCCGGGGGACCAGCGAGATCCCTCCCTGGTAATCTGCCCTCGACTTATCCAGACGTCCATCCACAAGGTCGAAGCAAAGAGAGAGAGAGAGACAGAGAGAAAAACAAAACAAAACCGAACATAACACTGCTGTGTTTCTCAGCACCAACGTTAAAAATGCCACACACGTTAGAGTCGGCCATCAACCGTCAAGGTAAAAAAAACAAAAAAATGAGACGATGGAGTGTTGATAAGCTTTTGATCGTGTCCTTTCTTTCTTCCTTCCCCTCCTCTTCAACCCGCCCCCCCCCCAAAAAGAATCCCCCCATATTCTTGTGAGTTCCGTCCCCAGAGTTAAACTCGGCAACCACCCAGCAGTAGCAGCAAAAGCAAAAGCAAGCGATCAGTCCTTCTTCGCTTCCGCGCTCTCCTCCGAGTTGACGCAGTTCTCCGTGGGCTGGGCCTTGTCGCCGTCCTTGGCCGGGCTCTCCTGGACCGTCAGGGCCCCCAGCTGGGCGGCCACCTCGTCCGCCGACTTCTCCCCGTTCTCGGCGGCCGTCTCCTTCGGCGGCTCCTCTTCCTTGTCGGCCTTCTTGGGGCTCTCCGAGGGCTTCTCAGACGGCTTCTCCGAGGGCTTCTCCGGGGATTCCGACGCCTCTTTCTGTTCGGATTCGGGTTTTTCGTTGGCTTTTTTCTCTGGAGGGGGTTAGGATGACACAAATGATACCACAAGTTACGATTGTAGACATATAAAATATAATATGAGATACAATTTTTATCATGTTTTTTATTTTTTTAATTATTTTTTTTAGCATGGGGCATGGAGCTACAGGGGTAAGGTGAATTGACTGCTTCATTAGCGAGCTTTTGTTTTACGACGGGAGAAATCTAGTATAGTAATTCGAGCCGAATATAGATCTGCGCAAGCGCAACAACCTGCAAGTCCCAGTACCGATGGAATCTGGGACCATTGAGTGGGGAAAAAGCGTCCGGTCCAGAACACAACACAGAGCAATCGGCTACTGCGTTACGTAACAAGTGACCAATCCCGCGTGTGTAATTTGATACTCAGTGCAGGGCAGCGCTGTGCAGTGCCGTGCATGCAGTGCGTAACAGAACGAAACAGCTTCCAAACAGGACGGGAGGATGGGTGCGGGAACGGTCACGGTCTGTGAAATCCCCCGTACTGTGCGCTCTCCGTCGTAAAACGAAAGCTCACTAGTGTCAATTGTGGGACCCCCAGGATAGGCATGCGCGCATAACATAGCGAATCTCCCAGCCTGTTGAGAAAACAATATTTCGGTTCAAGAAATAAACTGTCACAAATCACACGTATATTGTCTGCCTTTTCCATAGGTTTTTAATTCAATGATAGTAAAAAAACATTTTAAAAATAAAAATAAACAAGTCATAAAGCTCAAAATAAGTCAAATGCAGTAAAACGTGACAACAAACTAACGAAACATAGCCAGGTAGAGATGTGTGAATGTGTTTTCTGCCTTTGAGAAAAATCCTGCTAGGAATTTCGGGGGTTCTTCAATCAGTAAGCAGTTTGCAATATGTTGGCACATTACTGTTCAGGAGTTGGATTTGTGAGCGGCTCAGGTGAACGGCAACAGCTTTCGTCGCTTGTGCTTGCACGTGTCGTTGAGCTGTTCAGGAGTTAGATTTGTGAGCGGCTCAGGTGAACGGCAACAGCTTTCGCCGCTTGTGCTTGCACGTGTCGTTGAGCTGTTTAGGAGTTGGATTTGTGAGCGGCTCAGGTGCACGGCAACAGCTTTCGCCGCATGTGCTTGCACGTGTCGTTGAGCTGTTTAGGAGTTGGAATTGATCGGCTCAGGTGAACGGCAACAGCTTTCGCCGCATGTGCTTGCACGTGTCGTTGAGCTGTTTAGGAGTTAGATTTGTGAGCGGCTCAGGTGAACGGCAACAGCTTTCGCCGCATGTGCTTGCACGTGTCGTTGAGCTGTTTAGGAGTTGGATTTGTGAGCGGCTCAGGTGAACGGCAACAGCTTTCGTCGCATGTGCTTGCACGTGTCGTTGAGCTGTTCAGGAGTTGGATTTGTGAGCGGCTCAGGTGCACGGCAACAGCTTTCGCCGCATGTGCTTGCACGTGTCGTTGAGCTGTTTAGGAGTTGGATTTGTGAGCGGCTCAGGTGAACGGCAACAGCTTTCGCCGCATGTGCTTGCACGTGTCGTTGAGCTGTTTAGGAGTTAGATTTGTGAGCGGCTCAGGTGAACGGCAACAGCTTTCGTCGCATGTGCTTGCACGTGTCGTTGAGCAGCTGCACGGTGAGACAGCACCCGTCCCCGTAGCTGTCGGTGAATCCGGGGCACTGCATCCTCGCCTGACGGAAGATGGCCTCCACGATGTCCGGGTCCAGCTTAGGAATCCTCTTGGCCTTCATGGTCCGCGAGTCTCGCGTCTTGCCGGTCACGTTGCGGGAGGCCAGGTCCTCGCTGGAGAACTCCGTCCGCAGCAGGGTGGAGCACAGGATCCTGCCCAGGGCCTCCGGCTTGGAGGCTGCGCGCGAGGCGGCTTTCCGCACCGCTGCCCGGTACTTGGAGATGTCCCGGGTGGGACCTCCGACGCCGCCCAGGAGAAACTTGCCCGGCTCGCTGATTGAAACAAAGACGGGATTCACCAGCAGTGAGGACGGACGGCAGAAGGACGGGACAGCGGCTGGTCGCTCACATTGGGGAGGGAGGGCAGACGGGGTACCAACTGGTTGTTCACAGTGGGGAGGGAGGGCAGACGGGGTACCAGCTGGTTGCTCACAGTGGGGAGGGAGGGCAGACGGGGTACCAACTGGTTGCTCACAGTGGGGAGGGAGGGCAGACGGGGTACCAGCTGGTTGCTCACAGTGGGGAGGGAGGGCAGACGGGGTACCAGCTGGTCGCCCACGGTGAGGAGCGAGAGCGAGGGCGGACGGAGTACCGGCTGGTTGCCAACGGTGAGGAGCGAGAGCGAGGGCGGACGAAGTACCAGCTAGTACAGCACAGTGGTGAGGGAGGGTGGACGGGGTACCGGCTGGTCGCTTGCGGTGAGGAGCGAGGGTGGACGGGGTACTGGCTGGTCGCTTGCAGTGAGGAGCGAGGGTGGACGGAGTACCGGCTGGTTGCTCACAGTGTTGAGGGAGTGTGGACGGGGTACCAGCTGGTCGCTCACAGTGGTGAGGGAGGGTGGACAGGGTACCGGCAGGTCGCCCACGGTAAGGAGTGAGGGCGGATGGAGTACCGGCTGGTCGCCCACAGTGGAGAGGGAGGGTGGACGGGGTACCGGCTGGTCGTCCACAGTGGGGAGAAAGGGCAGACGGGGTACCGGCTGGTCGCCCGCGCTGAGGAGCGGTGGGTCGCGACTGACCACTCTTCCGTTTCACGGCAGAGTGTAGGCGTTTGACGGACTCCCGAAGCGAAGTCTGCCCCGCTATCAGCTGCCGCACGTCGCACTGCAACTCCTGAATGGCCGACAAGATCAGGTCGGCAGGCCACGGGCCGTAAGTGGCTGGGGACTGGGAGAGAGATTCGTCTGCACTCGTCGAGGCGGGCCGTGGGTCTGGATGAGCGCGACCAGTGGCCGAGGAGGGAGACATGTCCGCGGTATCTGACAAATCGGAGGATACACTGCTGTCCCACTCCACCTCCAAAAACGGCAGAAATTCATCAGGCAAAATGTGCAGCTCTCTCTGATGCCTGGTCTCGAGATCATCTTCATCGCTGCTTGAATCTGCATACATGAAATAAAAAACAACAACAGGCATCTACAATAGAAATCAAGACTTGATGTGCCACATGACGTCTAGATCATTAAAACTTAGGTGTGGTGCAAAGGCTGTATCTTCGTCTCTAAAGGATTTGATGGTTCTCCTACTGAGCTGCCTCTATCTATTTAACACACTTGTTCTTGGTTTATCTCTTGTAACTCTTCACTTAACAGTTTCTGTTAATTCATATTTGATGAACCTTTCTGATCTGAATAGATCTGAATTAAGCCAAAGCACAAAAGCATCATGTCTGTTAAATGTACAGTGAATGAACAGAATACAAGGAATGGCCCTCCTTAAAATAATTCTGCCTTTGAGAAAGGTCCTTTAGGATTGAAACGTCAGGCCCTCCTAATTTTGGATGTTCTGACAAGAAAAACAAATCAAAAGTTGTCCATGTGTGATGGCTAGCTTTTGACTGTAGGGATTGATTATGCTGTGTTTAGCCACAGATAGATAAAAAAAAATAAAAAAAATACTGACGAAAGGTGACTATTGTTAATTTATATAGTGTAACGTTTTTCAAACTGAATATTCTTACCTGAACTATTTCTACGACGCAATACGTAGTAGATTGCTGTTGTGCCTGTCGGATCAACGTGCCCTTCAGCTATGACGTAAAGACGTATAATGGACATTCCACTCATGCTCAGATGGGCTTCGATTCGGAACGCGAGACTGAGGGTTGGCGATAAATCCCGATAGAGCAGTAGCCTCACTTTTCATTGTTCTACGCCGTCGCTGTGGATCCGCAAGTTAACTAGACCGGGCTAGTCTACACTAGTACACTCCATATTCATCCGGCAATGGGAGGGGGATTTTCAAAGCCGATGTCGAATTCCCACTCTCGTACAAGATTAAGCTCGTCATTTGTTTGGATCCTACCTGGACCTTTCTCAAGGGCAGAATCCTCTTTATAGTCTGTTTGAAATGTAGCTGCTATGTACAGCATTTTGCCACTAGCTGCAGGGTTAGGGTCAACAGAATCCCACTGTTGCATCGTGCATAAGTGCAGAAGGATTAGTCAATAGAGAGCTACAGAGTGCATCCACTGTCGAATCTTAATGAGGGCTGCCGGGATAGAGAGAAGAATGGTCCCACAGAATGCACCCACTGCTACAACTGCAGCCATTAAGGTTGGAGAGAACTGGTTTGCCGTCAGATCAAACCACGTACCTTGCTCTGCCATCAGCCTCTGGCATTCCTCAAACACTTCCTTGAACTTCTGAGCATCTGCAGTTGCGGAGAGAAAAACAACCAAGACATTCAAAAACACCATCTTTAGTACACGAGTCCCTTCCACTAAATGGGCATCGCTTTTCACATAATACTTCATTGGATTTCTTTCTTGAAATTAAGCATGATTAAGATGAATTTGGGCTTGATTATTAAGGTGGCACAGGGATAATGGGGAATCTGGGTCAATCCTTCGTTTTCTTTCTTTCGTTATATACCACTGATACCACTTACTCTCTGCATTTGCGAAGCGGATGGCTAGTGTCTCCTCTTTGGCCTCCTCGTCGGCAAAATCAGCCTTGGTTCGCCACACCCATGCTCTCTCACTGCCGCAGTTGGGCTGTAAATCCATATAGGGCTTGACTAAAAAAAGAAAAAAAGGAAGAAAAAAAGAGGAAAAGACGCAAAAAGAACATGATAAGAACGATCCTCAGATAAACTCGTAATCGAGTACAAAATAAGGCGGAGCCAAAGCCTGAGCCTGAGTCTGATCCGTGGATTCTGAAAAAAGGGCAATATGTCACACTAGGGCCGTTTCCACTACACCAAATAAACCCGATTATTTGGATCGCGATTTTTAGATCGCGATTCAAACGCCGCTTTCTTGGCGTGTGTGGACACAATAAACGCGATTATGAGTGGGATTTGAATCGCGATTTGGACTCCACTAAGAGTGAGACTTTTTCCAATAATCATGTTTAAGGGACGCGGTGTGTGGGAGCGCTCCACTTTCTTTCTTTTTTAAATCCCACAATGCACCGCTCGCCCTCTGACTGACAGGAAGTGCTGTGCTTGTTTATAATGTCTCCCTGCGTGGGCCATCCTTCAAGGACACGCCCACCATTTGACCACAACTGCTGACCGCAATCGGCTCACGTTTTTTCGGCTTGGGTGGACACGACCCCAAAACACAACAACGGTTTTTGGAATCGCGATTCAAAATCGCGATTATTTTCGCAGTGGGAACAGCCCTGCTGAGTTTGGTCAGTTCTAACCAAGGGTCCTCTACTCACTGAAGTGGTTGGCGCAGATCTTGAGCGTCTTGTCCCGACGCATGAGTATCCGTGCCCTCTTGTTGCAGGACTTGTGCTTGAGGATCTTCACGTCTCCCACTCCCCTCTCCTTCCACTCGGCCGGGTCACTGTTGGAGTCGTAGCGGAACAGCTTACTTCTCCTGCAGGCCAAAAAAATTATTTAAAAAAAATGTCACAACATTGTACCTAATTTTAAAAATTTAACAAAAAAACAAACAAAAAACAGAAAATAAGAACCATCAATTCAAACCATTAACAGCCATATACTGTGGAACATCGCTATAATGAACGCCGACATACTGAACATTCTGCTAAAACGAACATGCCCTTTGGCTCCCCACGTGGAAATGCTGTGGCAACTGCTATAACGAACGACCACTACACCGAAGTACCGAACAATTTTCATGGATCCCAGGATGTTCATTATAAGCGCTGGACATTCCACTGTATCTCATAAAGGATTACAACTCCATTTTCCATCCAGCTGCAAACACCAATTTGTTGTAAACTTGGCTTCAGCAATTCAGGAATCAAACAAAGAGGACGTGAGGCTTTTCTCAAAGGCTGCTGCACATTTTTGTCATTGTTTGATACAGCAAGCTGCTTGCACGCTTTCTTGTACGCTTTCTAGTTTCGCTCCACAGTACTTCACTTGTGAAGTACTCCTGACAGTCTCCTGACAGTCTCCTGACAGTCTCCTGACGTCAGTCTCCTGACGACGAGCAGAGTACACACTGCTCGAAACGTTGAGTCACCGGCTCTTTTCAGAGCCACACTCAGTCTCAAAAGAGATGATAAACATGGTGTCACCGCAAACCAATTAATAACAATTGTTTCCACCATGCAAACCTTCAAGTCTTTTCGAATTGATGGATGTAGGCAGCCTGATTGAGTGTACACTATGTCGTCCACAATTAACATTATAAACTAGTCAAGGCAGTGTATATTCAGCCGGCAAGAGCATTCTTCCCGGAGGTAATTCTTGCTGATGTTTATGCATTTTTCATGCATGCTCTTTACTCTGATAGGCCAACGTCAGAGTAATGCATGAATATGCATAAACATCAGCAGGATTGACCTCCGGCAAAATAACCTTATGGCCAAGAGACCCGGCACAACGCAATGACAATTGGCCAATCAGAGTAAGGGACTGGCAGAATATTAATTTTTAGTGTCTGTCGGACGAATGCCGTTGCCGGCTGAATATACACGGCCAACTAGTCAAGGCAAGCAAACTTGCATTTTGAAAAGTTCCTCCTCATCTTCTTCCAGTGTTTTTGTCTCGACTGCATCTAGTCTGACGATGGGCTCAAAGTGGATTTCTGGACTGTTCGGCGTGTCCTCAGTCTGTCAACGTGAAATGAAAGAAGAAAGGAATGATATTCATGTATTCCACAATAATGGATGGAAATCAATTTGCTGGTTGATGACCACGCAGGAAGTGACGGTTTTGTTGCAGATTTATTCCAAACTGTCACCAAAATGCTCACTTGACAATCATGGCAAACAAACAGAAACAGTAACAAATCCTGAGGTGGATTTCACAAACCCTTATAATGCATCATAAGTTGTGACTGGTTTAGTTGTGGGTAACCGTAAACCCTCAATATCCTCATCCTCCCGAAGGGAGAATCAACAAATAAATTATTAAATAAATACAAAGGACCAAGACAAGACACTGATTACAAATTAGTCAGGGATAGAAAATAATATTATTACTACTTTAGGCAGACCAGAGTGAATGGTGATTTTCTGGGGCGAAATGGAACGGGTTACAATCCAGCTATGGCAGTAATGCTAAAATCAGTAAATCAGTAAATGACTCATGGCGTCATGCCTTAGCAATGACGTTATGCAATGTCAATCAATGACACTGTGCCGGGATTGCTCACTCAGTCACGGTGCCTTCTTGCTCATTCTTAGTTACAGAATCGTTCTCAAATTTCTTTCCAAACATAAGCAACATACACGAGTCTTTCCTCATTCGGCCCATTTGAAAACGAAAAAGCCAGTAGATACGGAACTCCACCAAACCGCTTTGAAATAATCACATCCACATTACACAGTGTACAACAATGAGCACGGGTTGACAGGCAATAATTATGACTTTGCAATGTGACAAGCGATGATTTATTTTCAATTCATCGTCGAAACGGCCAGGCGGTTTTCAAAAATACGACCACTTGTCGAAGAGAATGCACATCTGGAGTGATTCTCTGGAGGACAAACCTTGATATCTGCCATGATGATCGCGATATTTATCGGATAGAATCCCACAGCATCCGTCAGGGCTATTCCCAGAGAATATTCCCGCTTGCGCAATTAAATATTTCGAAAGAGGGCGCTGTTTATTTTATCATTATTCCCCGGTTGGGGATCACTTGAGGACAAGAAGTGGCAGGTTTTTTTTTTTTTGGGGGGGGGGGGTGGGGGTGGGGGGTCTGTTATGAACAACGGAGAAATGCGTACGAATTAAATGATATTTGTATTTCTCCATAAAACATTTGCATTTAACTGTTCTACCATCAGTCAGTCAGCCACATAACCATTTGTTTTTTCATTCATGTATAACAAAATAAAAGTATGCTCAAATTAAGAAAAAACATATGCAAATTAAATATTAGTGTTAGATAAAAACAAGGTATTGGACAAGACATTCATATAACTTTATTTGTTAAAAAAAAAAAAAAAAAAAATCATTGATATTGAATTAAATAATTAGAGTGCTGGTACACAAACCCAGGTCTCGGGTTCAAATCCCGGTCCAGTGAAAGTTTTCTTTGAATTTTTTTTCAATTGGTTTAAGTTTTCAGCCATTTTTTCCTTTGTTTGTTTACAATAAATAGAGTAACATACTTTCATCAAGAGCCTTTGATGAAAGGTCAGGATCAAACCTATGGCCCTTTTTATTTTTCAGATGTGAATGAAATAAATCAATAAGACAGGACAAAGTACGAGACGCAAATCAGCAAGAAAACTACTTGTATGTGTGGAAATAAATCAAGACTTTAATGGCACTTCTTTGGGTAAAGTTATGTACATAACAAATAAGACAATAAAAGAATACAAAGCTGACACAATCTCCTTGCTTTTCCAAGTTGCCATAAATGTAAATGTAGTTTAGGCATATGCTAGGATCTAAGGCCAAACAAAACAAACAGCATGTTTCTTGTCCAGGTTTTTTTTAAAGTTGGAAGCGGGGCATTTTATTTCTTGTAAGTTGTAATGTTTTTCGAGATGGCCGCCATTTTACAATTTCCTGCAACCGTTAGTGTTTCCACTGTTCAAAGACACTTTTAAAATGAAAGACAAGAACAAATTTTGTGTCATTTATTGCTTTAACTGATGAATTTGTGGAACTTTTCTGTGGTTTTTACTGCATTTTTCAAAAATAGTTTTAAAATCTAGACAGCCCCCCAAAGGAAGTGAGCAGGGACGAGAAACATGTTTGTTTTTTACTTCACCTCAATACAAGACTTCTTAACTTGTCCAGCTTTTAAAATAAATAATAAAAATGTTGGTGTGTGAATGAATAAACAAATACAAATTGGTCTATTTTATAAGTTGGAAATGATTGTGGAAATTATCTATTATTTTTACTGTTAAATTGCAGCATGCATCTTACTAAAAGGAAATTGTAGCACACTGGCACAATAATGCGGAGCTAAGATCATCCGCTTTTCTTTGCCGAGTAAAATTCCTTCAATGTTTTGACATTGGGGCATCTGGGTTGATGAAAGGTTTTTTTCCCCTCAATAGTTCACTTGTATGTATTATGTGAGCAGACCCACTACTCGTAAATGCGATTCCACAAAACTGTTCAATTTGAGGAAACGTAGGTAAGATTTGAAGGTTTGCATGGTAGAAGTACCAAGTGGAAGGTTTGCGGTGACACCGTGTAAAACAAACTCTTTTGAGATGCAGTGTGGCTCTGAATAGAGCCGGTTAGTCAATGTTTCGGGCAGTGTGTACTCTGCTTCTAGTCAGTCTCCTGACTATGGACATGGTGTCACCACAAACCTTCCACTTATTAGGAAATTTGTTTCCAATATAGACTACTTTCAATCTAAAGTGGACTTGAGACTCCACCTATGTCACATATAACAAGGTCTTGAGCCTGATGATTCTGGACTTGGACTCAGACTCAAACGATGAGACTCGATCTAAGACTTGGACTCAGACTTGAAAGATATGGCTCAGACTTGGACTCGGACTCAAAATATTATATGACAGACTCAAACAATTTGACTCAGACTCAAAAGATATGACTCAGACTCAAAAAGTATGGCTCAGACTCAAAAGATATGACTTATACTCAAAAAGTATGACTCAGTCTTGGACTATGACTTCAAAGATCTGACACTGCTTAAGATCAGCGATGAATTCTTTGCACCAATGATGGCCACTGCACTGCACGCCCTGCCAATGCCTTCACCTGGCATCGCCTCCCTCCACTAACCAGGCCCCGCCCCTCACTGGACTCCCTCCGGCTTGTGCTTGAAGATCTTGAGATACCTGTCAATGTTCTAAGAAGAGATGCAAAAAAACCCCCCAAAACAGGAGATGAATAACTTGTAACGGCGGTTTTCAGCACGCTTTAATGAACCTAAGTTCAAGTTCAAGTAGCAGGTTTGCAGTGACACCATGCACATCATCTCTTAAGAGAAGAAGTATGGCTCTGAAAAGAGCCAGTAACTACCATCTCTTACAGAGAAGGAGTATGGCTCTGAAGTCGGTAACATTCATTACAAATACTGGCTCTTTTCAGAGCCACACTCCGTCTCTTTGTACATGCTGTCATGGTGTCAATGCAAACCTTCAAATCTTATCTGATTTTAAGTTCGGTAAGTGGACAGGGCCGGACCTGTCACAGTACAGTCGCTGTATGGTTCTGCCTTTGCTTGGCTGGGAGAGGTGTACCTTGTTCAGTGTGCGTACTCCAAGGCCCATCTCAAGAGCTGCCTGATGGATGTATTCTGTCTCAGCGTCCGTCAGCGTGTCCAGAGCAAAGGGCATCTCCGTCGAGGTTCCATCCTCCAGAAACTTCCTTTGAATTTTTTTTGTTTGTTAAAAGATAGAGAGAAATTTGTAAAATAGAGAAATAAAAAACCAACTGGGAACTTTTGAACAATTTTTTTTTTCAATTAAAGCAAATGGTAACTAAGAAAAGAGCAAGGAAATGCTTCCATCCACTTTGTGGCATTAGAATTACTGCAATTGCTTGAATTTTTTCACAATTTAGTGGTTTTGGTAGCTAAATCTGAAAAATAAAATAATCAACAATTGGAAATTTGAGAATTTTAAACATTGAAAATTTGAAAAGTTTGACAAATTGGAAACTTTTACTAACAAGAAATAGAGCAAGGGCTGGTAAAAAAAAGAACCACCAATCTATATTTAAAAATTTGGACAGTGTTTTTGACAGCACCGCTAAGAGATTGTGTATTACTTGAGTTTCGTCTTCAAGAGGTTCCGTGCTTCTGGGGGGCAAGAGATCTGGCTGTCTGTCACTCTGGTCTCATTGGCTGTTTCCTCGCTCTTTTCCTTATCACAGTCTGGTGAAAGGAACAAAACAAAAAAACACCCAAAAGAAGACGACCATCAATGGACCACGGATCTCCAAGCATCTGAGGAAACTTTCTCGGACGAAAAGTCCGCGGGAAAGTCTGTCTGATGAAGCTATACAAATGAGGTAATCGTGACGTCTCATAGCTGGTTTCCAAAGTGGGTGAGTGAATTGAAAGTGAGAATGAATCTGAGGGAGTTAGGCTGTGACTCGGATTGGCGGAAAAGTGTCTTAGATCGGACCAACAGTGCCATCAAGTGTAACAAGCGTAATGTTGTCTGGTGGGAGGATTACAGGCGACCCGGTCAAGATCCTGCACGAGACCTTTCTCAGAGCAAACTGGTGTATGGCCTCAGCAGGACCTCTCTACCTTTCAGAAAGGCTTTACTAGAATCAGAACGTCGAGCCCTACCAAAATCTTGAGATCTGAGACACCCGAGTCGACAATTTTGTATCATGTTTAGAACATACTCCTTATCAAAAGAAATGTGTTGAACTAGAAAGGTACTATGAGGCTAAATTTTGTAAAAGTGCAGCATTTTCGATCTAGGTGTGGCGTGAGAAGAAAGCGAAGGGCAAAGGAAGACTTGGGAAGGAGGGGGAGCCTACCTGGATTTCCCGTCGTCGTCGTCGGCCTGGCTTTGGTGAACATCCGGCCGCACAGCTGCTTGTCCAGCAGTCGGTGCTTGGCCCTGGCCTTGTCCAGCTCTTTCAGCTCGGCGGCGATGGCCGAGTTCCTGGGGCTGAGGCGCATGGCCCTGGCCAGGCAGCGCTGGGCCTGGTCCAAGTCACCCAGCCGAAGCAGAGCCTGAGCACGGGGAGGGAAGACTTGCAGATATGACCAGTCCGTTCACACCGCGAGGTGAGCTTGACCTCGGCCTCATTCAATGATATGTGGGGGCTTGCACATTAAGCTAGAGGTCTTAGCTTCAACTTCCAGTCCAGTGAAATTTTCTTTGTTATTTAAAAAAACAAAAACAAAAAACATAGGGGGCTGGTACATTAAGCTGGAGGTTTTAGTTTCAAATTCCACTCCTGTAATTATTTCTTTGTTATTCGAAAAAAAAAAAAACGTGTAGGAGCTGGTTCATAAAAGCTGGAGATCTCGGTGTTATATCAGTGTTAGATGATATACAGGTTGCTTTGAATTTTTGAAATTAGTATAACTTTTGGTCAATTAACTCAATTAGCAGTTTGCAAAATGTTTGTGTAATCTTAAATTTGTTGGTGTACTTCCTGAGAAAAAAAACAGATGGCCCATTTTTGGGGGATGATATAATGGGTTTTAAGTGATACTGGGATGGATTTCACAAAGCCTTACGATGTATCATAACTCCACTTGTGTAACCAAGATGTGATAGGCCGTATATTTACAGCGCGTCACTCATCGTCTTGTGTAGGTTTGGTGAAATCGACCACTAGAACGATTATTTGGAAAACCCCTTGGTCTATTCTGCGCCCCTCTCTCTTTGACCCCCCGTACCTGGCCACGTCGGAAGATCGCCTTCAAGTTCTCCGAGTCTATCTCCAGCGCTTTGTTGCAGTTGGCCAGCGCTCGGCGGAACTTGCTCTGCTTGATGTTGCAGATGGACATGTTCAGGCAGAGCTTGAGCAGGACTCGGTTCATCTCGTCCTCCTCGGCCTGATCGGCCAGCTGGGCATTCTCTAGAAGCCTGATGGCCTGCAGGAGGAAGAGGAGAGGGAGGAGGAGGAGGGAGAGGAGGAGGAGGAGGAGGAGGAGGGGGAGGAGGAGGGGGAGGAGGGGAGGAGGTGGTGGAGGAGGAGGAGGAGGAGGAGGAGGGGGAGGAGGAGGAGGAGGAGGAGGAGGAGGGGGAGGAGGTGGTGGAGGAGGAGGAGGAGGAGGGGGAGGAGAAGGAGTAAGAGGAAGAGGAGGAAGAGGAAGAGGAGGAAGAGGAATAGGAGGAGGAGTAAGAGGAAGAGGAGGAAAAGGAGTAAGAGGAAGAGGAGGAAGAGGAAGAGGAGGAAGAGGAAGAGAAGGAAGAGGAGAAAGAGGAGGAAGAGGAGGAAAAGGAGGAAGGAGAGTAAGAGGAAGAGGAAGAGAAGGAAGAGGAAGAGGAGGAAGAGAAAGAGAAGGAAGAGGAGGAAGAGGAGGAAGGAGAGTAAGAGGAAGAGGAAGAGAAGGAAGAGGAGGGGGAGTAAGAGGAAGAGGAGGAAGAGGAAGGAGGAAAAGGAGTAAGAGGAAGAGGAGTAAGAGGAAGAGGAGGAAGAGGAAGAGGAGGAAGAGGAAGAGAAGGAAGAGGAGGAAGGGGAGGAAAAGGAGGAAGGAGAGTAAGAGGAAGAGGAAGAGAAGGAAGAGGAAGAGGAGGAAGAGGAAGAGGAGGAAGAGGAGGAAGGAGAGTAAGTGGAAGAGGAAGAGAAGGAAGAGGAGGAGGGGGAGTAAGAGGAAGTGGAGGAAGAGGAAGAGGAGGAAGAGGAAGGAGGAAGGGGAGTATGGTATAAGGAGGAAGAGAATGAGGGTAAAGGGGTGAGGAAGGGAAGAGGAGGAACATAGGGAGGTTGATGATGAATTATCTCAAAGAAGCATCACAAACACTGGCCAATGACCAAACACAATCTCAAGATCTGAAGAAAAGAAAAAGGACACGGATTCTAGTCTCACCTTGCCATATTTAAAGGCAGCTCCCGAGATGTCTTTCTCCTCGTACTGCTCATTGCCGGCCTGACAAAGAGGAAAACAAATACAAACACAACCCGGTATTCAGTCAGTTTTGCCATTCTCTGTGTACCTGAATATTATCTTAAGATTATTAAAGGCCCAAAACAACATTGGGAAGATCGGAAAACATCGATGTCCACAGATTTCCTTCTAATTTACGCTGTTTGTAGATGGTAATGATGGAATCCTCATGTTGAAATCTTACGGTCTGGGAAACTGTACTTCCCTAGAAATCTTCAATGTACTCGCAAGTCATAAACTATTTCTTACATTACAGAATGGTGCAAAAACTGTGATTTTTTCTTTTTTATACTTTTTTCTACTTTCTCAGATCACCATTTGAACTATAAAAACCTTTGCAGGTTTTTTTGGGGCAATCTTTTGACCTTTACCAATGTTGTATAAGGCCTTTAAGTGGCTCTACGATATTGGGGCCTGTTGAACATACGCCATTCTAAGCATGACACCAAATTGTTGACTTGGGTGTCTCAGATCTCAAGAATTTGGACGGACCGTAGTGAGTTATCAGGGGCGGCTCTTTCTTTTCAGAGCCGTACTCCTGGGAAGCAACGACTAGCAATACACGGTGTGCACCGCAGACCTTTGATGGGCTAGTACCTTCCTAGCTGCATTGGCTGCTTCGAGGATCTCCTGGAAAGTGGCCGATCGTCGCTTCTCCGAGGTCCAGCTGTCCAGATCTTCCCCAACGGGGCTGGCCGACATACGCAGTAACTCAATCTCAAATAAGACTGTCCAGTGCACGTACACACACACAAATGCATTGGGAAAGAGGGGAAAGATGATGATAGAGTAAACAACAGTGTAATGCAATTTCCTTGGACTATGATTGTAATACAATATAGATTTGAAGGATTGGAGCTTTCCTCTTGGTTTGCCATCCGTGTCCTATTCACTCTCTACCCCATTACTTCTTGTACATGTATCTGTTTTGTCCTTGTCACTTTGCCTTTGAAAAAAGTCCTGCTAGGATCGAAACGTTAGGCCCTCTAACTTTTGAAATTGATGTATTGCAGGTCATTTTATTAGGTGAGCAGTTTGCAATAGTTTTTGTATTAACTTCATGTTGTATTGAAGATAGCTTCTGCCGCTAACCCTACCTGAGATTCCAAATTACAACAACTGTGTTTGATTTACAAAGTGTTAGGCATATTGTATTCCTGGAGAAAACCTATAACGCTTGGGAATTTTTTTTTTCCAAACTGTTGTTCTTTCTCTTTTTTTTTCATCAGCGGTAACCCTGGATTCATTGCTGTCTGTGTTCCTTTAACTGTCCACTCACTGGTGGCATTGCCCGGGATCCTGGGCGGGATGCCCATGGCGCGGTAGGCATACTCCGGCCTGACCAGGAACTGAGACAGCTCTCCCTTGCGCATGGTCATGATGGCAATCTCCAGACCTTCGATCCCTCGACCTGAAATGAATGAGAGACTTTGACTTCACTTCACTTGTCCCTTAGTATGGTAAATCGTTGGGGGCACCACTCAGAGGGTTCTGAGCCAACATAAATCAAAGGGTTCTGAGCCCAAACAACCCAGAGGGTTCTGAGCCAGAGGGTTGTGAACCCAACAACCCAGAGGGTTCTCAGCCAAACTACCCAGAGGGTTCTAAGCCCAAACAACCCAGAAGGGTTCTGAACCCAATAGCCCAGAGGGTTCTCAGCCAAACTACCCAGAGGGTTCTCAGCCCAAACAACCCAGAAGGGCTCTGAACCCAATACGAATAGCCCAAAGGGTTCTGAGCCCAAACAACCCAGAGGGTTCCCTGCCCAACTACCCAGAGGGTTCTGAGCCCAAACAACCCAGAGGGCTCTGAGCCCAAACAACCCAGAAGGGTTCTGAACCCAATAGCCCAGAGGGTTCTGAGCCCAGGGACCCACTCTGAACCTAACCCAGTCCATCTCCTTACTCACCCTCTCCCAGCTGAATCCTCATGGGCTCATTGCGCAGCCGTGTGGAATCAAAGGGCTCGTCGCAGTACTCCAGAAACCCATTGTAATGAACTACAATGATTCATAAAAAAGAAAGACACCAAGTTGGCCTTCTGAACAGGTCCATCCAAAATCCTAGAGGTGTTGGGGAACGAAAAAAAAGCACACTGATGCGCTTTTCTGGTGTACGGTGGAACGTCGCTATAACTAATGCCCTTTGCTCTGCCATGCCCTTTGGCTCCCAATTTTTGTGTACGCAACTGCTATAATAACCATTTTTCATGGACCCCGGGATTTTCGTTACAGCAACGTTCCACTGTAGTGGGGGGGGGGGGGGGAGGTCAGGGTTAAGGTACAGGTAACCCAATATTTGTATCAATATCTCGTCTGCAAACCAGAACATCGCAAAACAGATTCCAAACAGTTGGTAAGGTAGGTCACGAGATCAGATCGATCAAATTCAGTGAGACCAGTCACATTAAGGTCGTCGATGGCATGACAACAAGTTCAGAATGTTTGATCGCACGGACAGAGACGCCCTAGTTATCCCACTGAGTGGGGGAGGGGGGGGGATGAGGAGCACTGACTTGTGGCCGTGTAGCCCAGGGTGATGACGTCGCCAGAGCCCACCCGGAGGACTTTCTTCTTCACACCGCCGTCCTCGATCACGCTGTCCATGTAACGGTCAAGCCTCTCAAACGAAGGGGTCTGAAGTTTCAGGGGGGGGGGGAAGAGGATGTGGAAACTATCAATCAAAGGACAAAAGATATTCTCTGTACATTATGCACTGTCTTTCAACTTTGACCTCGGTATGAAGAGCACTTCTTCTCGTGGGGCGCTTGCTGAAATGACTCTGGAACGAGTGTTGGAGAGAGGTGCACTCGGGACTATGGTTTCGCCCTGATCTGGATGGCAGCTGGATCTTGAAGGAACTTTTTTTTGGGGCGGGGGCAGCCAATCGGGCAAAGCACTGAGCACTTGGTGCTTATTACGTCCAGTAGGGCAAACCCTCATTGAATTCTGAGCTGGCAGTAGGTAATATCATAATCATGAGGTTCAAATGAAGGGACAGGGCACTAGACCTGTCGCATTGCAGTCGGTGATGACATGACCATGAGTTGGAGAGCGCAGAGGTGAGAGAGAGAGAGGGGGGGGCTTTTCCAAAACCAATTCCAGACAGAATTTTGTCAAGACCCATCGAATAATCCAATACACCATACGGCATCTCTGCTATTCAGGCTAATTAGTCAGGTGACACGTCTGTGACACAAAGGTCTCGTGCGCAATGCACGCCTCTCGTAAAAATCGCGCACGGCTCGCGTGCATGATGCACTTATCTAGTCTCTCACCTGGTCCTCTTCGTCCGCAGACTCCACGTCGTGCACCCACTCGTAGGTATTGTTCAGCTGCTGAAAGAGCTTCTCGTTGTCAAAGAAGTTTGCCGGTTCGCCGAGATCTGGGAGCAGGGGGGTGGGGGGAAACGAGGTCGGACCAACTTTGACAAACCCGACTGGATTAGGGTGGGGGAGGGACATGATAGCGCTGATGGTTGCTTAGAAACTGAAAAAAAATCTTAAGATGTGTTTCCACTGGAATTGGAATGGAGAATTTAATCGACAATTCAAGTTGAGGTCTCGGGTTCAAATACCGGCCCAGTCAAAGTTTTCTTTGGTAATTTGTTCAAACGCAGTGGCTGTTGTTACGGCAGACGTCCCTGTGGT
The DNA here is from genome assembly GCA_949987565.1 of Luidia sarsii. Classification (NCBI taxonomy): domain Eukaryota; kingdom Metazoa; phylum Echinodermata; class Asteroidea; order Paxillosida; family Luidiidae; genus Luidia; species Luidia sarsii. The sequence goes on from OX465105.1 coordinate 14,761,478, forward strand.
TCCCTGACTTGATTGTATTTCGTCAGCATTGCAGGCTGGTTGAACCAGTCTATTAGCTGATAGTCTGGTTCCAAGAGCTAAACATCCTGACAAATACTGTGAAGTCAGGGAACCATACGGACGACTGCCGTAACAACAGCCACTGCGTTGTTCAAAAGATCCCCAGTCAGTGTTTCCTATGTCTGTCTTCCTGCCGGTCCCTTAGTCTGATTGGCCAATTGTCATTACATCATGCCATGCATATTCATGTATGCTCAATACTATGACGTTGGCCAATCAGTGCAAAGAGTGTTCATGAATATGCGTAACATCAGCAGGAACGACCTCTAGCAAGAATGCCAATTTTTGGGTTTTTTGGCCTTACCCTTGGCGACGCAGACTTCAAACTCCGTGCCCTTGCCACTGGGCTTGCACAGTTCCTCCAGGTCCACTGGTTCAGACAGTGGCACATGACACTGGTCCTCCACAGCATTCAGGTTCTCCATGGCTCTGCTACGGTGCTAGTCCTAGTCACTAGTGAGTGGCACAAGCACAAAATCCCAAATCAAACAAACAGTAGACACAGAAACATGAGTACAACTTGTCCGAGTAACTTGGACCCGACAAGTCACTCTTTTTTTTCGGAAAAAAAAGTGACTTGTCGGGTCCAAGTTACTCGGACTATACCCTTGCTCTATGCATGCTCTAGCCTCTATGGTACAACCAAACAGTCTCAAATTAGTCAAAACATCCATGAACTTGAGCGAAGTTGAGGATTGCCTAAAACTAAACCTAGTAGTACTACTAAGTACTACTATAGTACTAATTTTTTTACTACTAGTAGTAAAAGCTAGTCCGAGTAACTTGGACCCGACAAGTCACCCATGTTTTATCGAATTTTGAAATGTTGAAGGTCGGGTGACAGTCACCTGACCCTCAACATTCGATCAAAAAAAATTACTCGGACTTAGTCCCACTTACTGGGCCGCTTGCTAAGTAACTAAGTAACTAACTCGGACTAAGTAAAAGCGAACTAAATCACTGGGCACAGGTTCTCCTAAAAATTGTAAAATGTTAACAGTAAAGTAAGAAAACAAATTAAATAAATATATACAATTATATACTACTAATAAATTATTACTAGTACTACTACTACTGAGTTTGAGTTTGAGCATGCTTTCAATTTTTTGAGTTTGACTTTGAGCATAGCTTGAGAAAGGTCTTCCTGATCCTGCCTGCTCTGCTGAGTGCTGGATCGAAAGGACAGACTCTCACTCGACTCAGTCTCGACTCAGTCTCAACTTTTTAAGTTATCAGCTCTTTTTTAAAAACATGAAGTAGATACCAAGAGGAGGCCCCGATTACTGCAGCTGAGGACAGTTGGGCTTCGTTTTGGGGTCTTCCCAACTTGGGAAATGGTCAACTTACATTTACAAGAGAATAGACTTTCGCTTGGAACACACACAGCACAGCAGCAACAACACGTGCTGACGTCAAATGAATCTAAACAGTGTTATTGCGCACGTGAATGGATTTGCAGTTTGACAAACACTGGCGTAGTCTGGTTGCCTTGCTCCATTCGCCCATATTGACCCGGGCCGTCAATTTGCGTGACACTGGGCACCAGACATTTAAAGCCACAGGCTAAGGGCTGCGTCCCATGGCTGTAGAAAACACACGAGCCTATTGGAATTCGTGGAAGCCGCTACTAGCTAGCTGGAGGCAGCCTGTGGCTTCCGCATACACTAATCCCAAGACGTAGGAAATTAATTCGGGCACGTACGCCGGCCCAAATTCTGGCAAAAGCTTCGAGAAAAACCTTCAAGCAAACAGAAATCTTAAACAATGAATAAATCATTCACATCATGCTAATTACACGGCTAGTGTTAGGTTCATTTATAACTCGATACCGATAACCCCGATACAAAACAATTATTGATTTATATAATTATATATTATCAGATAATAATTGATATTGTACGAAGATCTGGCAAAGAATACGAAAATAGGATTCGAGAATTCAGGGGACTTTGATTGTCAGCCATTGAAAAATATAGTTTATAATACTTTTGCCAGTGACCACGTGGTTCGTGTCCATATCTCTCTATATACTAGTCTTCAAGTTGATCTTTGACCTGGTGGCGGGGACACCATGCATCATACACCATTTACTTCCCAAAACTTTCATGAAATTGTTTCATCGTATGAAAAATGGCACAGCATATTATGCAAATCTTTATACTGGACATCAATGAGCCCGGGAGTTGAACCCAAGACCAAATTCATCTGGAGCTTCTAGTTCTAGTTCTAATTCTACACTAAGCCGAACTCAGGTCTGGTTGGGTCCCGGTCGATGCAATCATGGAGGAATAAGTAGAGACTTATTCCTCCATGATACAATCATTTATCGTTAACAAAAAAAAAATCCGATTTCTTTTACTTCGTTTGATCCATCATAAAAACTGGTTTGATCATGGCTCCATCATCGAGATTCTTGTTTACTGTGTAGAAGGTCTTAGGAATAGGTCCCAGGGTCTACTCTCAGAAGATATGAGGAAATGTATGTGAAAAAACAACAGCTACGCCGTTCTGTTTTTTGTATTTAAAAAAAATCCTTCGTCGCTGGACACATTGTGCGTTATTATGTGGTTTAGTCACGTACAAAAAAATGAGGCCGAAGGTATACTTGAACGTCACGTGTGCCGTGTGTGGCTGGGCGATCTGGAGATCACGTTACCGGTACGTCACCGATATGAAAATAACCTCCTGCATAATGAGATTTTAGTCTGTGTGTCGGTCCGCAAAACCGCGGGAAAGATCCATGCAGGAGGCGCGAGAGAGACCATAAATTGACATACGCCCACGTGACTGCAGGTGCGTAGTAAACAAGCCACCGCATTGGCCAATGTCTCAAGACTCTACATAATTAATTGATCGTTCCCATAATTTTTAGGGCTCAAGAAAAATATTACCTGCTCAATGCATTTACATAACTCCACAAAAATATAAAAAATAGTAGGATATAGTAACTTTTAGTAGGTGAAGTTAAGTAAAATTGAAATTACCCATAAAACAAAGAAGATATATAGTTCTGTTCAAAATTAATATATGCATACACGTGTTTAAACCCCCTTAGAGAAAAATGAACGAGGCCATTATGTGTTTTGATGTCAGATGTACGCGTGGTGGTTGGCACGGTACGGTGGTAGGACTGCGCCCATGCATACGTGCTGTGCACACGGTGGATGGCCGAAGGATTATGTCATGAAATTTTCCATATAAAATCTACGTAGTACTCGCGCCATCTTTGTGACGCCCGCCTGGAAACGCCGCTTTCCGAGCGGAATTTGGTCGATTAAACCCCCGAATCGGACCGACAACCTGCCGGCATCTGGATCTGCGGTCCACCAGGCCTAGCCAGGGCTGGGATCGGCGAGGCAATCATGAGCCTAGAAACGCTTTTGGAGGCTGCAAAATTTGTCGAGTGGTCCGACCAGATCGGACAAGCACGTGGACAAAATGGTAACTTTCTTTACTCCCGGTGTTGACATAGTTTAGTCGTTTTCTTTTAATCCCGGCGATCAAAGTTGTGGTCCTGCCTTGTTAGGTTATTCATCGTTAATCTTACTTTGGTCCTGTCTAAAAGTAAAACAGTAAAAGACACAAAGTTTCGTCTCTCTGATCGTGTCATTTTCCCCTTCGCTTGGTCTCTGCAGTACAGACCCGTTTCACATCGGCGACCTTGTATTTTTTCTTAAGAAATGAATATTCATGCTGCTTAAAATAGAACTGCCCACTCACTCCGGAGGTGTTCACAGAATGTATTTATTTTTGACCTTAATTAGCTCACATGGCCTCGTACTCCTAGAATTTGGACATAATGATGATTTTTGCAGTCATTTGTGCTTTTCTTTGTTTTAGATCAGGTAGAGATTAACTGACCTTTTTGAACCTTAAATGTTAGAATAGGGATCAGTTATGTAGACTAGTCAGTGTAGTTCACTGATTCCATGATTGAATGTATTTTTGGCATGATGCATATTTAATGTTTGACTGTATGATTATGACTGAACAAGTTGAGTTTTAACAGAGGTGTTGATTTGAACGTTGAGCAGGTTTTATTACCACTGGAAAATTAGCATTTCCCTTGGCTCTGCAGGAAAACGTTGGTTTGCTCAGTCGTGGCCATTTGCTTAAACAGGGCTTAGATCGTACACCGTACACGTACAGTACACATGTACTGTACATGTATTATTAATGACCAAAGGATCCTGGCCCTGTGTACGGGTCGACTCAGTCGCAGTCTAGATTACGACTAACCACTAAACTCGTTCCAGATTCTCATGGGCCATGATATACTTACTCACTGGCAGCTACAGACGAAAAAGAAAAGAGTGATCAACTTTCTGGCCTGAGAGACGTTGCTTTTGCCTGTAATTGATTTGTGCTGACAAAGTTGATAGAATCCGCTTGGTTTCGAGCCCAAAGCCCAAGCTCTGTCCCTTTTCTTTCATTGAAATGGGGAGGGGGACTTTCATCATGACCCGAGTCCCTGATCACTGTGATTGAATGGTACTTACCCCTGAAGATTGACTACTCATTATTGCATGTGCCCTTGAAGACATATGTTGTCATACAGTTTAGTGAGCTCAGTGGGTTTGATAAGTTGGTGTTTTTCATTTCAAAATGTTTTTAATTCTAGCCGGTATTTCTCAACAGGTTCTGTATTTGAGAATGTGTGAGAAACAAACTGTCAGGCTCTCTCACTTTTAATCTTAGTAGATTTTAGGTGGTTCTTGTGAGTAAGAAGTCTTCAGCCTTTACTTAAACATTCAGTTTTCTTATTTCAATGACAAATTCTGCACTCTAAGTGTGTATGCATTTCATGTTCAGTGTACTTGTATTCTCATTCTTCCAAAGTGGCCCAGTGCTGATAGCCACTAAAATTTGTGCTTGTGTCCACTTTAATCTGGTTGTCCTTGTTTTTTTTCATTCTGGCAATTTATTGGCTACTGAGAAGATCCTTGTGGCCATCAATATAACAATTTGGCCATCAAAAGACCAATGTGGCCAACTGGCCATCAAAAGACCTATGTGGCCATCAAAAGGTCCATGTGACCATCATAACACCTCATATGGCCATCAAAAAACCATGTGGCCATCAAAAGACCAATGTGGCCATTAAAAGACCAATGTGGCCATCAAAAGACCCATTTGGCCATCAAAAGACCCATGTGGCCATCAAAAGACCCATGTGGCCATCAAAAGACCCATATGGCCATCAAAAGACCCACGTGACCACCAAAAGACCCATATTTATATGGCAATCAAAAGACCACATGGCCATCAAAAGACCCATGTGGCCATCAAAAGACCCATGTGGCCATCAAAACCGATGTGGCCATCAACAGACCCAATGTGGCCACCAAAAGACCCATGTGGCCATTAAAAGACCAATGTGGCCATCAAAAGATCAATGATGCCATCAAAAGACCAATAATGCCATCAAAATATCAATGATCAATGCCATCAAAAGACCAATGATGCCATCAAAAAGACAGTCCATGTGGCCATCAAAAGACCAATCTCCATCAAAAGACCTCATGTGGCACTTGAAAGACCCATTCGCCAACCTTGACAAGGGGGCCGTCCATACTGGAAGCCCAAGTAGCCGAGTCTTGGCACTGAGCCAATGAACCTTTCAGCTCCTGGCACTTTGGTTCTGTTTCGTTTCCTCGAAAAAATCCCCAAAACTTTTCTTTAGAACATTGTACACATGTACATAATGTAAATGTACATGTCTGTAAGTATATAATGTTACTCACTGTAGGAGTAGCAGGTAGTGGGCTAAAAAAATGACCACAAAGTACTGTACCAGCAATATGTACATTTAGTGCTGGGGCAAAATATTGTTATGAAATGAAGTACATGTAATGAAAACCTTGAGTTTGGATCTCAAATGTCTTCTGTATATATGAATTTGTTTCCTTATAAAAATAAGTGACGTTATATATGTAATGTAATTAAAAATAGAAAAGCAAGACATGTTAGGACTACGTAGTATGTTTTTATGGGTTTGAAAAAAACCGTGACAAACTGATTGGGTTTCATCTGGAAGTTGTACACATGAACAAATCTATGTACTGTACATGTATGTAATCTGTGTTGGCTCTTTTGGCCTTAACTCAAAACTTTTGAAGAAAAAAAAGACCCACACACAGTTTGATTGTGTTTTGTTTGTCAGTGTACGGTAGATGCGGAAATGAGTTCACACTTTCAAAGTTTATGCCTTAAGTAGCGGCGTAAACTTTGTGCGGCTGTGGTCGCTATGATATTGGCTCTAAGAAGATGGCTCGTGGGGCATTTTGAAAAAGAAAATTTGTCAAGATCGAATCGGTCAGCCTCGTGATTGGGATAGCTCGTTGGCTCTTGCAATCTCATCAGAAGGTTTACCTTGCTACGACTCCGACTTTGAGTGCCTGGAGAGCTTAGAGACAAGCTGTAACACATGTCTGACTGCTAGGTCATAATATCTATGGACATAATTAATATGAAATTGAGAATGAGGATAATTCTGGATTTGCTCGTCCTACTCCACAAGTCGATGTAATAAATACTAAATGCTCACTGCTCAGTGCTTCGACTGTTTGACTGCTTACAAAAAATCAGGCAGCCACTTGGTACACTGTACATTGTACATGTACCTGCCGCTTTACAGATTCGAATGTGCCACAAAACCTCGACCAGCTCTGTGGTCCAGTGGTTAAGAAGTCTGTAGACATTACTAAGGAGTCACAGGTTCAAACAAGAAACGTGGTATACCTGTCGCTATACTGATTTGAATCTGCCACAAAACCTTCACCAGCTCTGTGATCCAGTGGTTAAGAAGTCTTTCTGTGATCCAGTGGTTAAGAGGTCTTTCTGTGATCCAGTGGATAAGAAGTCTTTAGACATTAGTCAGGTTCAAACAAGAAACGTGGTATACCTGCCGCTAATGCTGATTTGAATCTTTCACAAAACCTTCTCCAGCTCGGTGGTCCATTGGTTAAGACGTCTGTACTATCTAGACACTAGGTAGTCTTTGAAAGAAAACCCCCAACAACTCTGACTAATTCCCGTGTCTCTCTCCCACGCTGCGGACCCAGACCAAGATGTGCCCATTTTTGGCCAGCTGGACTCGGGCCGGTTGCCGGAAGGTGAGCCCATGTCATCAGTCCCAGCTGTCCCCAGCAGCCCCTCGTCCTCGCCGGGATCGCACAAGTCCTTCAGTCCGGCCACCTCGTACAGCGGCCACATCCAGTCCACCTCCAACACGGACACCTTTGACGAGGCGGACGATAAAAGGTACGTGTGTACGTGGGCAAAAACAGTCTTTGCCCTTCCGCTCCTGGTGGTTAAGTACTTAGTTGTGAATCTTCGAGACGGTCGGCCAAGAAATGTAGCATGTAGAGGTTGCGGCAAAGGCAGTTTGTGGATTTTTTCCACTGCTTATCCGAAGACCGTTGGGCTGTGGGACAAGCCGACGCACGAAGAACGGCCCGATGGTAGGCAGTGTTTTCGGATGTGTGGGAGATGAGCCTAGATACGGTATGCTTAAATGTCAACCCCCTACTACATGTACATGTATGTTCATTGACAAGTACTGTGTATGGCTCCATCCAAGGTCCAATGTCTGAATCTAGAAGTGAATTGGATTGACATCAGTTGTACTCGCTACTCAGTAGGCCTACCCATTGATTTGTTTCGGCCGCTCGACTTGGGAAGTCGGGAGCACCAGTCTGTAATTTCACTGGCAGGTTTTGGTGCGAGCGTCAAAAAACAGGGCGAAAAATGACGCTGACTTTCCTAGAATGCGAGTCCAATCTCGTGCTTAAATTATGAAAAGTGTTAGCAGGCCATTTGAGTTTCAAGTCGGTTAGTTTGTGGGGGTCCAGATATGCAACCCGAGAGGGGCATAGAATCCCACCTGTCGCTGTGGGGCAGGGGAAGGGGTTAGAAAATTGGCTTGGGGGTGGAGATCTACAGACGATTAGATTTGACAATCGTATGCACAATTTTGTGCCCTGAAATGGCATCCGATAGAAAAAACCCACCCAAATATAAGAAGAAAAAAACAATTGATTTTTGGTTTTCTTTTAACTGGCATATCGAGTGTGTATGTATTTCAGATTATCTCTCCTTAGTTTCCACGACGCGTGACCCTAAAGGTGACCTCTGTCTCATGAATTCAAAATGTTGCCAAATACGTGAACCAAGTTCTCTGCACTACTGACTGGATTTTTTTTTTATGGCATGCCACTTAATAAACGACCTAAGTAACACACTTTCATTTCCAAATTCAGATCCTTACTCCAAATCCTTAGATTTCAAGCATTTCTAGAATAAATCCATTAACATTAGCCATGCAAGCGTTTCTAAAGATAGAGCTCTAACACCTGACCGTCTGGAATATTTAAGGCTGATCAGAGCGAGTTTTTAAGGTGATCGTCTACAGGGGATTGATTTCCAAGAAAAAATGGATACTGGGCAGCAGGTTGAGTTACTGAAAGTATTCCAACGATGACATTTTTATCTGCCCTGTAAGTAGCACCATGGTTACAACTTACAAGCGCAAAGCTTTGCTCAATTTCAGCACATTGCAAACCTTTCAAGAGATGTCGTGAATACAAAACACGTGTCCTTGCGCCGCTGTACATGTATATGTAATTGTGAAGCACGACATTGCTAAGCTTTTACTTCATTAGTTTGAATGAAATTCAAGCTTTGCCATTCTAATTAGACGTCATCTTCAACTGTGAATGTTTGATGTTAATTTTTGCTGGAAATGTCAAAGGTTAAAAAATGCTCCGTTGATCCAGTTCAGTCAGATACTGCTCTATTAATTAGACTGATACTGAAATTAATTACTAGAATCTGTCCAGATACATGTAGCAAATACATGTACCTTATTACAATCCCTAAGTGAAGTTCTGCATGCAATCTGCAACTGTCGCAGTGAAATCGGAGTAATCGGACTTTGCTTGAAATTATACTTGTCAAACAAACAAAAGAAAAATTGACTGGGAACTTGTGAAGACATTGAAAACAATTGGCAAAGAAAACTTTCACTGGACCGGGACTTGAACCAGAGACCTCTGGATTAACGTACATGTACAGTACATTGTGTACTGGTCAGTGCTCTTCTATTTAAGCTATCCAGCCCTTAGATGGTAGCCTTCCCTAATAGTCAACTAGTCTTTTCCGGAGTGGGTGGCTGGGGGCGCCAGTTGACTGCCGCATATCTCCAGGGATCAAACCCCTGCTGAAATTATGAATATGAAATGTTGTATTTTTTTGCTTGTGTCCACACATAAGATTACCCAGAAATTCCAACCCGAATGCGATTTGCAATTGTGGCCAAATGGAGTGTGGGTCCTTGGGGGTGGCCGTTGCAGGGATACATTAACAGGCACGATACTTCAGACTTTTTAGTTCAGAGCATTAAAAAACCTGTTGTTTTTTCTGCAAAATGTTCACACACACTTACCTGGGCAAATGAACATGGTTATTTAGATAAGACTTGAAGGTTTGCATGGTGGAAAAACATTGTCCTGTAGTACTGTGTACTATTCCTCCATGACTGTACTAAGTGGAAGGTTTGCGATAGCACCATGTACGTAGCACTTCTCTTTCGAGGAGTGTGGCTCTAAAAAGAGCCGGCAACTCTGATTTAAGATTATTAATTTTAATGATTATTTAGAAAAGTTGCTCTTTAGCAGTGGAGGCCAAATCCTGAATTCCAATTCCACTTTCTGTATCATCACTTTTATTGTGTCCACACACACCATGAAAGTAGAGTTTGACAAATAATCATGTTTTTTTTGTGGGGGACAGTTGGAACGTTAGCTGTTGGGAGTGAAGCGTGCAGAGTGGTCACAGCTTGAGCTTTCTGTGTTTTGTCCGGTCATTTGTGGTGTGCCCGATTGCAGCACACTTGTACAATGTAGTTGTAATAGCACACCACGGCACACTTCATAATGTGCAATCATGACTCACTGAAACGCCCAGGTTTTTTTTGTTATTTCTCGTCTCCCCTCTGCTCTCCCGCCCTGTCAGAATTGGATTGGTTTACCAATTGCAGAGCAGATTAGAGCCAGTGATTCCCCTGTTAGTTGTAGTGACATTCTGCAAAAAATGCACAGTAATCTACATTGAATGCATAGTACTGTACATGTACATGTACACGTACAATGTACAGTGTTACTGTAGATGTATAAACTTACATTGTATTTTACTAACTCTAATTTGTGTAAATCACTTTGTTATTTTTGATAATATATATATTTAATTCACTTTATCTTGTATGATTTGTGGAACTGGAAAGTATGGACATAAATGTTGTTATTATGAAAAAACAACCTCGGAATTTGAATTCTGGCTCTATATAACAAGTGCTTGTGTTTGATTATGTGTGATTAATTTATGATTAATCTTGTTCACATTTTCTGTTGTGCTTTTGAACAGATCTGGAACAAGGGAAGTCCACAATAAACTAGAGAAAAACAGGTGAGTCAAGCGGTGGATTTCACCAAGCCCATGGTAACTTACGATCAATCGCAAGACGATGAGCGATGCACAGAAAACATACGGCGTTTCAAAGCTCTAACTAACGATGGGTTATCCATCGTAAGCCCTTATATCACCCACCCACAGTAGTTTCATTGACTTGTTTTTACTCCGGCTAGACACAGGCCTTTTTTAGGTTCAGAGAGACAACAATAGTAAATAAAAAACAACATTGCCTAGGATTTGAGATGTTGACTTAGTTGATAAAAATGAGGTTGCTCCTGCTTCTTCATAGAGAAAGTGGTTACATGTACGTGTTGCCCTCAATTGTTTTATGACCTTTTGTGGAAAAAATAAATAAAAAATGCTGAAAATTGCTTTAAAAAAAGCTACACAACAAGGTCACACAGCAGAAGTCTTCCAGTCGGCCTCGCTCGGCATTCAATTTGATGAATATAGAAGAGTCTCCACCACCCCCTCCTTCCCCCCCCCCAGCCCCTAGGCCCTTATCCCCCAACCTCCCCTGCCCTCGGCAAAAAAAACCAGCCGTCTGACTGCCTGGAGATTCATCAGTCAGCATGGTCAGGGATGTACAGTAAGACTTCCGTAAGTTTCAGGATTTTCGGTAAAGACGTGATTAGATTTTATAATTTTTATTTTTAAATTTTTTTAATGTCAAACGGGTGTCTGAAACGGCTCAATTTTTATCTGTTTAAACCCTAAAAACTGAAGGGCGCCCGAACGCCTGCCATGAATCTCTCGGTCGCGTAAGCGCTCACTCGCCTACATTGGTCCTTGCTCTGCTAAAAACATCAACAAAACTGTAAAAACATTCATAACACCAAGACTACTAAGCTTACCCCCAAAAATGGTAATAAAATCCATACAAAGATATCGAATACCGGTAATATTCCCCTCCTATCTCCCCCTCTCTTCTTGTTCCTCGCCGTAATCAAAGACTTTGACCCTAAAATTGGCCTGATGTTTTGCTCCTCGCAAGAAAGAAATATGAGGCCCTTTTTTGCTCTACGTAGTCCGGCCTCATTTATGCCTAAATTATGGTCAGTTTTAAAGTCTGCCACATTTGTTTTATAATTTTTAGTTTGAAACAAAAAAAACAGTTGAGTGAAGAGGACTTTTTTATTTTGAAATTTAAAAAAAAAAAAAATACCATTTGGTGGACCTGACGTTTCGATCCTAGCAGGACCTTTCTCAAAGTCAAAGCGGTCACTCTGCCCTTGAGAAAGGTCCTGCTACATCGAAAATTTTAGTCAGGATGGTAAGCAGATTGTAACATTTTTGTATATTTAAAAAAGAAGAAGAGAAGTTAGAAACTTCCAACTCTCTTTCATTTGCAGGCGTGCTCACCTGAAGGAGTGCTTTGACAATTTGCGTGACACGATCCCGAACATGGACGACAAGAAGATGAAGCCGTCCAACCTGAACATCCTGCAAGGAGCGCTGCGATACCTGCAGGTACAGTTAATACATGTAGCCTATCAAAGGGTTGCTCTTCCTCAAAGAGTGCAGACAAATGTGACAGGCTCCACAAACAAATTGGTAAACTATTATGTGCCAACATTGAAAGACTTAGTTTTATATATACATAGCTGATTTGGTTATATTGTAAGCTTTAATTTGGTGTACAGTGTAGGCTTGAACCCCATGCATGCCATGGCATTTTGCATTCTGCAAATATTGTTTTTTACAAAGTTCGAGCAGGGCAAACCCTCGATGAATTACATTCTCCTCGACTCAAAACATCATGTTATATCTGTGATGCAACGTGGTACCCGCCGCTATACAATACTCAAATCCACCACACGTCAAGTGGTTAAGACGTCTGCACTGGAAAGCAGGAGTTGCGGGATCGAATCCCGCCCGAGCTGCCTGAAACTTTCTCATCAGGCAATCGGGCAAAGCACTGAGCATTCAGTGTTTATCACGTCGAGCAAGGGCTAACCCTCATTTAATTACTTTCTCCTTGACGCAAACATCATGTTATATCTATGACTGTGGCTTGTGTTTCATTACGTACACGCGTTGAAAATCTAGTTCCGAATTGTAGCTTAATTGAAATGGATATACATCAGCTGCAGCGGAGAAGCTACAAAACGTGGTATCGACAAATATATCATCTTGAAATTTAGTGGGCCTGACGTTTCGATCCTAGCAGGACCTTTCTCAAATGCTTTGAATTTTAAGATTTGCATTTTGGTAATTTTAGTCAGTAAGCAGTTTGCAACATTTTTGTATATCACCTTAAATATATCATCTATTATCTATTCTAATATCCTGAAATTGTATGGCATTTCTCAGTCGAGATGTTTGAGAGTGTTGGGTTTGGTTTTGTTGGGGTGTGTCGTCTCCTCTGCAGGCCCTGAAGCGCAAGGAGCGGGAGCTGGAGTACGAGACGGAGCGACTGGCCCGCCAGAAGATCCAGTACCAGGAGAAGTTGGCCAAGCTGAGCGGCTGCGCCCTGCCGCCCTGGAAGAAGGAAGAGCCGGCCACTCCGGAGGACGCCGGCGGAGTGGCGGACGAGAATGACGAGGACGAGGACGATCGAGAGTCCGTCTCCACCAGCACTTCCACTGCCTCGGGTATGCGGTAGCTACCGGTCCTTCCGACGCCGTATTTTTCTAAGTCCCCAGAGGGAGGGGGGGGAGGGATGTTGTCCGCGGGCCTCACAAATTCTCGTAAGTGGGAGGTGTTGTGGTGACACCAATGACAGAGGAGTGTGGCGGAGATTGTCGCTTCTTCCCAAATCTAAAAGAAAGAATCAATCGGGCCTGACCTTTTTTTATCCCAGCAGGACCTTTCTCAAAGGCAGTTTGACTCTGCCTCTGAGAATCCTCCTGCTGGGATCGAAACGTCAGGCCAAGTTTTTGAGATTTCAATTTTAGTTAGTGGCCTTACATTTCAATCCTAGCAGGACCTTCACCTCCCTCTTTCTAAATCCCACTGACTAAAATTTAAAACAAAAACCTGAAATTTTAGCTGTAGTGCTTTTACCAGATTTTATGTAAAAATTTGTTTGATCCTGACTATTAGCCCTTCACCAGTAATGATAGTTGACCATTTGGGAAGATTCCCACCTTGTGGCTGGACAGGTCAGATGGTTAGAGCGCTTGAACGTTAAACCAAGGAGGTCCCAAACTCTTTGCTCTTTTCACAAAATTTATAAATCAACCTGTTTATTTTTTTGGGGGGCGGGGTTTACAGAGGCAGAGGAAGAGGAAAGGAAATCCAGAGCTCACTCGCCGGATGTCAGAATGGCACAACACCCGCCGACTGCGGAGAAGCGCGGCCAGGCGAGCTTGACCCCTGACCCCCTGGCCGACCATGTCATCAAGGTCACACAGTCTGTCAAGGAGCAGTCGGGGCCGTTCGTCATCAGTCGGCGCATCGTCACCCACGTGCCCGTGCCCCCGGGCGGTGGCGGGGAACCGGTCGGGATGCTGCACTCGGGCATGCAGCCGGCAGCGGGCGCCGGTGGCGTCCGGCCGGCGGAGCCGGCGCCCCAGGGGCCACCGACGGCATTTGGGGGACCGCGACAGCCCTGGGTGGGCGGAGCCAGCTGGCCTGCGGAGTCGGCTAAGCCGGCCGCCGTGGTGACCCAGCGGGTGGCGGCCACTCAGAAGGTGGTGGTGCGGCCACCGCCGGGGCCCCAGCTGCCGCCGCCGCTGCGGCCCCAGCTGCCGCCGCCGCTGCCGCCGCTCATGGGCGTCCAGCTCTCGCCGCTGGTCAGCCAGACCGCTACCGCCAGCAGACCCCTCAAGCCCGGCCAGCCTCCGGCCGCAGTGTCAGTCCAGCCTCCTCCTCCTCCTCGTCCGACGTCGCACGTTGTCCGCCAGTTTGACAGCCACTCGTCGGCAGTGTCTGCCGTACAGGAGCACCTCAAGAATAGAGCTCAGGGCAAGCTTCCCCAGCAACAGCAGCAACAGCAGCAGCAGCAGAGCAAGCCTTCGGTCACGTCAACAACACCGCGGTCAGCATCCCCGGCTGACGCTGTCGTCTCGCCCAAGGGCGGCGTGATGGTCGTAAATGCGGCAGCAGCAGCAGCAGCAGCAGCAGTAGCAGCAGCAGCAGCTTCGTCCCCGACCTCCGCTGCCAGCTCCTCGGCAGCGGCGGCAGGCGCCAGCCGGCAGACGGTCAGCCAGCTCTTGGGCAAGCAGCCGGTGGTCATCCGGCAGCCGGTCCGCCGGACGGACAACAAGTACGTCATGCAGCGCGTCGTGCGCCACCCCTTCAGCCCCCGGCCGCAGGCCGTGGACGCCGTGCCCAAGTCGCCGACCGCCGGCAGCGCAACCGGTGGGCAACCCGTCCCGGCGACTGTCGCCATGGGGACGTACAAGGAGCCTGCGGTCTGTCTGCCGTCCATGTCCACGACGACGACAATGACGACCGGCGAGGGTGCCGGCAAGCCGGGCAGGGCGCCCCCGCTGCTGCAGCCCAGCTCGCCGCTGGCCAGTCAGCCGACGGCCGCCACCACCTTAGCCGGGCTGGACATGCGGACGGTCATCAGCCACGGCGTGGTGCTGCCCACCGTCCCCCACTACCTCCCGGGGGCCGGCATGCTCCGGCCCAGCCTGGCTAGTAGCCCCGGCGGCCTGACGCCGGCCAACGCCGGCCTCTTCACCCAGGGGCTGCTGGCTGGGGGAGCGCCGGCCCGCAGCATGGCGCCGCACTTCTCCCTCCCGGGCAGCAAGGAGAGCAGCGGCACCAGCAGCAGCAGCAACAATAAGCCGCAGGTGCCGGCTTCGGGGCCCGTCTCTTTCCTGGCGCCGGCCAGTGCGGCCGGCCAGCCTGGCAAGGTGTCGCAGGCCGCCAAAGCACCCTCGCTGGCCTACTCAGGTCCCCTGGCCCCCGTGCACCCCTTCCTCTCGCCGGGGCTGACGCTGCAGCCGGCCCTGACCCAGGTCCTGTTCACCCAGCCCCCCATGGCCGCTTACACTGTGGCCAACTCCGCCACCCCCATTGGCCCCCGGCCACTCTCCAAGTCGGCGGCTGGCCAGCATCCCCAGCAGACTGCGGCCAGACACTTGACGGCGGCGGCCGCCGGGGACACGGCCCAGAGCACCGCCGCCACGCCGCCGGCCACGGTTGCTGCCGTGACGACCGTTGCCACGACGATGTCGCCCGTGGTTACCATCGGCGCCATCTCGTTCAGTCCCTTGCTGCCGGCCAACCGTGCCCTGGTCACCGCCCCGACGTACACGACGCTCTCCATCGGCCAGTACCCGACCTATCGGTTTCCGTTTGCCGGTCAGGTTCCCTTCATATCGCCGGTTGCACTCACCGGTAACCCGGCCTCTGTGGCCGGGGTACCGGTGACCACGGCCGGCCACCACCACCACCATGCCGCCGCCAACGGGGACACATCGAACGGCATGATAGTGCACACGGTCGCCGTCCCCGCGGTGATGCCGGTCACCAGTGCCTGGCTGCCCTCCACCACCACAATCAGCAACGGGATACCGGGGAAGGAGCTGGCGCGTCCGGCGTCCACCACGACGTCCACTCTGCCCGGCGCCATCCCGGTCGTCAGTCAGGACGCAGTGGGCCCCGGTGTCAGTGGACCACACGAGGGCGCCGTTCCAGACATGAAGACCCCCAAGGGGTCGGTGGTATCTGTCAAAACGAGCAGCTAGCCGGCACTGTCCAATGTCCATCCCCCAATCTCTGATCAGTTCAACATTCACAAAACACCATCAGTTTCAAAGGCAATATATCTAAAGGGCTCACACGTGTGATGTCCATACGTGACCTAAGATGGCGTCATCAGGCATCTACTCCAAAAGTCCTCTTCGAGTAAACGGCGTCGAAAATCAAAGTATTGCCCAAATTGATTCTTATTTTACTTTTTCGGAAAGCTATATGTATAAGAGAATCGTCTGTCCAAAGGAATTTTTCAAATAATTTCTGTAAATATTGGAAAATCGGGGATTTGTAATTGTAAGTGTGTCAATGCGTTTGCTGCAATCACTGTCGGCGTGCAGCGTGCATGACCTCAAACTTTCTATCGAAAAGTGGTTTCCGTTGAAAGCTAACGAGGTACTCTTTGCAGTGGTGGGAAAATCTCAACAACTCAAACATGGACGAGAACCCTCTTTACTGGTATGCCGTACCAGGTCACATATGTACAAACGTCCTCACATACCTTTTCATGGTAGCATTGTGGATGCATTTACCTCCTAACAATTTGATAAACCATTCTTTAAAGTTCTAGCATAGTTTTCAAATACAATACATACATGTATTTATTTTCCTTTTGAATTCTAAAAACAAACCCCAGTTCTTCCTGGGTTTAAATCACAAACGGAGCACTAACTACAGTAGATGCCATTTTGACATCTGCGATAAATACATATACTGTACACTGGCACAATTCTCCACCTTCCATACGTGTACATGTACTACAAACAATCTCGTTAGACTGGGAAAAGTCCAAGGTTGCAAGTACAACCCAAGTGTGTTGTGAACAAAAGAGTAAATCCTATCCCATTGGTTGAGTTGTTATTGGAATTGTCCAATGAAATGCCTCCATTGCTTTCTTTCTGAATATTCACAATCATGGTGTGCGATACGGAATTGAAGATTCAAAGCTCGTAGAAGTACAAGTAGGTTCAATCACCATGCGAATGTTGCATCAATAGTCATTACGCATGTGTCATTATTTGTTTAGAAGTTGTTCCATTGAGCTGTGTACGGTTTCACTCTGATGTGACCTGAGTTGTGAGGTCTAAGCAGAGAGGGGAAAAAAAACCTTTGATGAAGCATCTTCAGACCTGGATCAGGGGCCATTTTCATAGAGCCAAATTTTGCTTCCGCACAAAAAGTCAACGATTCATAGGATCACCTTGCCAACCAAAACTTCACTGTTGTTTCATGCCAAGTGTAGACAAGGGGAATACTACCGGAAGTCAAAAGAAATTGATATCAACTCGCAGTTCGGTTTGTGATCTTGTTAAAGCAAGGAAGACTTGTCCTGCTTTGCAGACTTTCATACTTAGGCGGCTCTAAGATATTGGACCCTGGATGTGGACTTGATACAGTGCAGGACCAAAGAGGTAGTACATGTGTGTATTTAGCACAGATTTACTATTTAAATCCCATTGCCTCAACATTCAGGAGGGAAGGACAACCACCGCAGTTTTTGCAGCTGGGTGGGAATGAAGGCTTAGGCTCGGGCTTAGGCTTCGGTCATTAGGCTACCCATTATAATATCACACTGACAGGCATCTAGAACAAGCGTTTGGCCCCAGTTCCTCATGGTGAATGCTTATCAAGCCCAAAAACCTTCAATTTTGGTGACCAACCACTACCTGGATTTTCAGGTTTTGTCAGACGGAGACGAAGCCCGAGTGCGAGTTCTGATCCATGGATTTGTAAAGGGCCATAATCTTTGTGTGTATGTGTGTGTCTAAAAAGTAGAGGGCTCTGTTAAAATCAAAACGTCAGGCCCTCTTTTTTTTTCTTTTTTTTCCGAGTTTTTATTTTGGGTCCATTTTTATCAGTTATCAGTTTGCTATGTTTTGTGGGTATTACTTTGGTAAGTGTGTGTGTGCTCATCCCCTCTCTTTGTGACTTTCTCCATCTTCCCACACATACTGCAAGACAATAATGGTCAATACACAAAGCAATATGTTACGTGAAGCAATGAATCCTGTTCCGAGGGGTGAAACATCCCAGCCCTTTGTGAAAATGCTCATCCCTACAAGATTTAGTGTACTTGATTTAGCCCCAAAATAGCAGGGCTTGACTCCTAGGTGCACCCATGCTCATTTTTGTATCATTGTGGAGACATTGCTTTGTACACTGTACACTATAAAATTGAATGAGAAACAATGTTTTAAAAATGCTCCCATTTCAGCCACATTCACTTTCCTTGGTAGAAATCTGGACCGTATGTCCCTAAGATAACACTTCAATATGCGACGGATTCTTACCTATTACAAGTTTCCCGTTTTTGATTTTTTCCCCCAAATACCAGTTTAATGAAAACCTTATGGAGACCCATACACCTTTACAATTTCACTGTCGAGACCTATTCAACCTATTGAACTACTGTAGGTCTCCACAAGGCACTAGATTTCCACAAGGCACTAGATTCACGCCCATATGGCTAGCACGAAAGTGAGGGAAAAGTCGAAGCTAAAATACAAGGCCAACTATATTACAGGGGTTAAATAATAGTCAAGCAAACAAAGGAAAAACTGACTGGAAAAAACTGCATCCAATTTCTGTGATCCCCGAGCTGCTGTAGCCGGGTTTACAACAATTAATTGTTTGCACCTTAACGAAAGCGGGATGTGATCCCTTGAGATATACAGCAATTAAATGGTTAATTGCCTCTGATTGACGACCCCATCCCCGGTAAAAGACTAGTTGACTTTTAGGGAAGACCACCAGCTAAGGACTGGCTAGCTCAAATGGGAAGAGTGCTGGTACGTTAATCCAGAGGTCTCGGGGTTTAAGTCCCCAGTCCAGTCAAAGTCTTCTTTGCCAATTTATCAACGGGTTATATAACACCACTATTAATTAAACGGATGGTTGTCATCTAGGGGCTGGATAGCTCTGGTGGTAAGAGCGCTTGTACGTCTCGGGTTTAAGTCTCGGTCAGTCCATTTCTGTTTTCCTAGCCGTCTGGAAATTTAGCCGCCTTCCCTCCTGAGACAATTGGGGCAAGTTCTCTTAAAAGTCACTTGTGCTTGATATTTTGTAACTGCCTTTAATATATGATTCATTCATGGCGACCAAAGGAGACTTTCTGCCTTGGAGAAAAAAAAGGTCCTGCTGGGATTGAAATGCCAGGCCCTAGGTCTAATTATATGCGACTTTGTATAACTTGGTGAGATGACGTAGCAACGGTTTTATGTTGGATACCCTTTGATCCTAAATTATTCACCAGACAGCCAGGTGGTATTTTATTTTAGCCGTGTTTCGTTACGATTTCTTCTGTTGTTCAAAAAGGGAGAAAAAGAAAAGAAGGGAGAATGTGAAAAAAAAAATCATATTTGCAAATATTCTGTACATAGAAGCTATTTTTCTATTTGTTGCAAAGATAGCGCCAGCAGAACTATTTTGACTTACGTTTAAAATACTTAATGCCACTTGGGAAAAAAAATGAAAAATAAAACAAATTGTAAAGGTGAACTGTGCCCTCAACTTAAAGACTTCTCACAGGAGAAATTGTAATCAAGTTTGTAATTATTTCCAATACTGTTTAAAATTGACGACATTGTAAATGTGCATATAGATTCTTTGTACACAAGATGAGAGATTGTATACTGGGAAGAGGTGTTTATTTCATATCGGTTAAAAGCAAAACGATGCATGTATTTATTAAAATGAATAGCGATGCATCTATATTATATGAGACTGAAAGAGGTGAGAAATAAATTCTATCAGAGCGAAAGAAAGTGAAGATTTGATTGGATATTATTGTGTCTTCCGTTTCTCTTTTGGTCTGAAGAAATCCAGTCTTGGATATTGCTCTGACCCTGGTTGACTTAGGTTGTCCCTGAATGATCCGGTTTGACTCTGGTTTGCTCCAGTGACCCAGGTTGATCCAAGTTGAACTAAGTTGAGCCAGGTTGACCCTGGTTGCCTGGTTGACCAATGTTGACCCCAGTTGACCCATGTTGACCTATGGTGACCCTGGTTGACCCAAGTTGTCCCTGGTTGACCATGAATGATCCAAATTGACTCTGGGGTGAATTTCACAAAGCCTTACAAGTATGATCGTTGAACTTAGTTGAGCCAGGTTGACCTTAGTTGACCCGGGTTGCCCCTGGTTTACCCTGAATGATCAAGGTCGAATCTGGTTTGCTGCAGTGACCCTGTTTGACCAATGTTGACCTTGGTTGACCAATGTTGACCTTAGTTATTGGTTGTTCAGTGTTGTTGTTGGTTGTTGTTGGTTGCTGGTTGACCCTGAATGATCCAGGTTGACTCTGGTTTTCCTTAAGAGTTTGCTCCAGTGACCCAGGTTGACCCTAGTTGACCCAGGTTGGACTTACAGTAGTTGAGCCAGGTTAGGATTGGTTGAGCCAGGTTAGGATTGGTTGAGCCAGGTTAGGTTTGGTTGAGCCAGATTGACAGCATGAACTTGGCTGACCCTGCTTGACCCTAGTTGACCCTGGTTGACCCAGGGTCTGCTTTCGTTTTCCGGCCATCATTCAGACAGGCAGCAAATAACTTGAGCCAGACACGACTGCCAATTTTAATACATAAATATTTATTACATGAACATCTTTTTAGTACTTATAGTAAATGCATAACACATTTTACAATGCAACACCCAGAACAACTTGATCTTGACATCTGCATTTGTTTTTCTTATTTTCTTTTTTTCTCGTGCGGGTGGGAGGGGGGAGTGAAACATTTATAACAGAAATGACAGTTGCATTGTGGGATGTTTACGAAGCAAATCAGACGCCATTTTCCAACTTTGAATATTGCACTTAACTATGTAAGTCACATATTTACAGAACAGTGGCTCTTGGCTACTTTTTCCAAATTTCAAACATAACAGAAACAAAAAATCAACAAATCTTTGGTCGGTTCAAATGTTCTGTGACACCGGGGCAAAGAGGTTTCAAGGCTTCGGAATCCAGGCTGCAGTCAATATTGGCGGAGATTTTCTTTAATCTTATGTCTTGAGAAAAAGTTGAAGTTAGTCACGAGTACTGTAGTTATTTCTTGACTATAATGATACAATGAACAAAATGGGGATAATTTGGTTAAGACAGATTTGAACACAAAGTAATGAGGTATACAGCATTCAGTTATCTAGTTGTAATAGCTGACTATTTTCAGACAAGTTTTCTTTTTTATCATCTAGGTATACACATTATTGTACAGCTAAGTTGTTTAATTAAGCATGCGATACAGTTTAACGAGCAATCCCTTGTCAGTGGCTAAAACAAAACACATGACTATGACCTATTCCCCCTTCACAAGGACAGTTGGGCAGACGATTCTATGGGGAACTATAGTGGCTCTGACTTGGCTGAATGTCCAATAAATTACCATCCCTCATCTTCCCGTCCAAATATCCAAATAATCTTCCTGTAAATAAGTCTATTCTCAGCAAGTTGAGCTCAAGCTCAGCCTCATAGAATGCTATGACGACCACCCCCGCCCCTCTTCCTCCAGTCCGCCCACAGCTGGCCTAACACATCAGGAGTCACTATCGCCCGTCAGTCAAAGAGTGGCGCTCAATTCTACTTAGCCACTTGAACAACAGTACACAGTCCAGACTGGTGTTATGCGAGTATTATTGAGCTCTCCTTGCCATGAACGGATCTGCAGTTACTGCATGAATGCATGGTTTCACGTCAACTCGGTCTGTCACCAACTCGGTCCCAGTCAACTCGGTCCGTGACCAACTCGGTCCCAGACAACTCGGTCCGTAACCAACTCAGTCCGTGACCAACTCGGTCCGTAACCAACTCAGTCCGTGACCAACTCGGTCCCGGACCAACTCGATCCGTGACCAACTCGGTCTGGGACCAACAGTTTTTTTTGCACATTTTCCCACAGGGACCGAGTTGACTAACACCTGAATGCATAGGGCAGTTTGGCCTCATGGCTGGAGCTGACCAAAGGTTGAGTTGAGACTCCTTCATTCACACCAGGGGACAATTTCATAGAGATGCTTTATAAGCACTAAAATTTGCTTAAGCACAAAATGTCACGATTCACAAGATAACTTTGCCACGAACCCAAACTTAACTTTTGTTTGACGCTGAGTAAAGAACATTGGAATACAAGTCAGAAGCCATTGACATCGCATCGTAATGTGCTTTGTAATCCTGTTTACACGGGGAAGAACTTTTCACGCTTAGCAGATTTGCAAGATTAAGCAGCTCTATGAAATCGGGCCCTGGCGGAGTAAGGGTCCAGCTTTTTTAACATACGGCAGTCCCTGCCAAATAGACTGTGAAACCCCTTACACAACACCTGACCACAAGGAGGTTTATTGTTTAATAGTTCAACACATTATGTCACATCTTGGAACTCGTACTTTTATGTTTTCCCCAACTGAGCATGCTAAGTCAGTTTTTATATAACTCTCTACAGTTAACCTCCAACATTGTCACTGGTTTGCAAGGTATACACTTCACAACACAATATAGCGAACTAAAAAGACGGCCAGGTTAAACAGAATTAAACAAAGGTCTGCATATTGCACATACAAATTTAAACCACAGTTAATAGGAATGTCCCACTCTTTCCTGGATGGAATGTAAGTCCTTACCAAGTATGAACACTGGCGAAAATGGATACCGGGGAAACAGCTGCATGAGTAGCATCCATAGTAAACCAGGACCAACACTGTATGAATGTATAGCAGTTCCAAGAGAAACTTCTTTGGTTACCAGCGAAAAATTGCACATGTAGTATACTACCTGTGACTGGTATCCATCGGTTGCTTTTTAATTTATCAAGCACTCATAAAATATCAATGTTATAACTGACATTGTATATTCTGCTAAGAAGCATATCAATAATAAGTAAGGTGCAAGACTTCCTAAAGAAAAAAAAATTGTGATAGTAATATGAAAAAGAAATCAAAATTCTGGAGTGCTTTTACCTACTGCAATCTAGCAGCAGTAGGTACATGTATGCCACATGCATGACATATACTGGTCCCCTGTTCCTGACAATGGGAATGTGAATACAAGATGTAATGAAATCCTATTTTAAAAATCTGATGGAAATGTTCATAAATGTGAACATCAAAACCATGATGATAAAACCATGATCAGGGATATATACCCCACAAATAAAAAACCCTCCTTTCATTTTTAAGTTTTAGTCTTTCCAGTTAAAGGAAATGTGCAAGAATTATGTGACTGATTTTTGCAGGGGGCTTAACCCGTGGTTGTTTGGTCACTCAAAATCTGGTTGCCTTGGTGAATGGAATGACTGAGAAGTCTTTACTTTATAGTTCCCCTGTTTTCCTTACTGTCTGCTTTTCATTGCAAGCTTAAAATAGCTCTTTGTCGGTAACTAGGGCTTACATGTATACTCTCCTATTGTGGCTTTAACTGTGACCCTTTTCGAAAGTCCGGCTTCGGCTAAAGCATTTCCACTGGACTTATTTTTTATTCAAAGTAACAGAGACTAGGGTTACTTTTCCCATTGTAAGTCCAGTGGAAACGGCCCAGTTAAATTTCCTCTCAGTTAATTTAACCGAGCCGAATGGTTACTTTTACCGGCCAACCTCTGCCCAGTAAAAGTAGACCAGGTAAGTTTAACCGAGCCGAGTAGTCCAGTGGAAACGCACCACTAGGTTAAACGCGACTCGGTAAAAAACAAACCACACATCCGGCCTAAGATGTAACACGTACATGCACTGTGTACAGCGGCTGCTTCATGTCGGGCGCTAAATGTACACAAGTATATTAAGTATCCGGCTGACACTTAACCTTCGTCAGCCGCTATATTGCCAGCTCGGTAACTTTAACCATCGTCTCGGTTAAATTTGACCAACTCAAAAGTCCAAGTGGGAACGATGGTCAAATTTGACTATTACAAATTTAACCATCGTCTCGGTTAAATTTTAGTCCAGTGGAAATGCGGCTTTCGGCTCCGGCTTGGTCTTTCTTTCTTTGTTCCATTCTAAAGTACAAGGCCTGACGTTTCGATCCTAGCAGGACCTTTCTCAAAGGCAGAGGCTCAAAAGCAAAGGCTCTGCCTTTGAGAAAGGTCCTGCTAGGATCGAAACGTCAGGCCCACTAAATTTTAGATTTACATTTTGGTAATTTTAGTCAGTAAGCAGTTTGCAACATTTTTGTATATCACCTAAAGTACAAGGCTTAAAAACAGGAGACCTTTGGCTTATTTTTTCAGGGTTATACTGTAATCTTTTTCAAAGAAGAATCCGAAGCTTCAACTTCAACAAAGAACTCCAGCCTGTTTTTTTTTTTTCAAGCTTATGGAGAACAGAGACATAGGCGGAGCCGAAGCCTAAGCCAAGAGGTTTTTTTTTACAAGGACCGAGGGCTCTGTCTCCAAACAGCTAAAAACAGTGACTGGTTTTTTTTTATTGAGGCTGAAGAGTGAAAGTGTACTTTCAGCCTCAAAAACGACGAGAATCCAATTCTAATAGAATCATCAGACACGCCTAATTTACAGACAGTGGCTGGAGAAATGATCCCGTCTCTATATAAAAACGGAAAAAAAACCAAAGTGAACCTTCACATCTCGCTAACGAGGACTACAATTTGCTGTGGTTTTTAAGGTCCCCTGAGAAAACGGACACTTCTGATCCATTATCTGTACCAGTGATATTTGACGTGGGGGGGGAGGGAGAAAACAGGGCGGGGGTCGCCACGGGATACGGGCGTAACCGTGACAACGCCGACGAGGCTCTTCTCCCAGACCCGTCCCCTTGTGCTTAATCTGACTTACTGATGAGCACAGACCCAAGGACTGCTTTGAATTTTGTGGTTTTCTCATCGTCCATGTGTTCCTCAAAATCTCTCTGACAATGACGTCAACAGACCATGTACCACTGCAAGTGGCCTACTCCGATAAAAACTATAAAAAAAAAAAAAAAAATCTGAAAAATATAATCGCAAATTCTTTAAACCACTCCATAAAGGGAATATACTGCAAAAAGAAAAACAATTCCTGCGGTACAAAATATCGCAGTATAAACCTGGCATACAAGTCTTGCTTTGTTTATCCAAAGTATCATTCCCTAAAATAAAATAAAAAATCTTACAACTATCTTTTAGTACGAGTAAGTAATGGTTTACATAGTACATGCATCATCGTACACAATTTACACTCGATTCTTTATCTAAGACTTGGTTGAGATTTTGATTTGTTTGTTTGCGAGACAGGAGCATTTCTTAGAGACCAGACAAGCTTCTGAAAAAAAAACATGATTGGATCAGTGCATCGCCCATAATCGAAATGAAGGGGTTGTTCATCTCGGTGGTGTAGGCAAGTAGAAAGGGTGATCAAAGTCACGCGATGTGTCGTTGCTGGTAACGACGTGTCGGTTGCTAACTGCTAACCTTCATCAGGCAACTGAAGAATGTGCGCTGCAGCGTCCGTTTATATCCATATATATATCATCGGCATTTTCAAAAATTGCAGCATGAACGATGCACTTTTGAAGAAAAAAAACCACTCTGAATCTCAGTAACATTTTTGTGAAACATTTTTTTGGAGAGATATTTATCCTACTATACTTAGCAAATTAGACACATTTCAGATTTACAACTTTGCAGAAAGGTCAAAAATACAATATATTAAGATAATATAAAAAAAATACAAAATAAATAAACACTGAGCCAAAATGCATTTGGGCTCAGATTTGACAAAAATGCCGGCAACAGATGCAACAGCTAAATTTGATTTAGAATTTGATTTAGAAAAACTCAATTCAGGTTGGTGAGAATTCCAGTAGGGGGTAGTCGAAACAGAGAGCTGACTCAACTCTTTGGGCAAGTCAAGAAAAAAAAAACGGGGGAAAACGGGCAAACCCCAGTTGGTTAGTATTCCTGTCTGCACCTCAAAAAAAAAAAAAAAAATAATTCCTAAAACTCCAAAGCTAACCACATCTTGGTTTGCACTTGAATAAGCAGCTGAATAGAATTCCCCTGCCCTTGCATCCACCTCCATCACTCCAAAATGTCATTCCTTGGTGAATATTTTGCGCATACTCCAGGGTTTGCTGGACGCAAATCCAAGCACAACTGAAAATACGTCACAGCGTGACGTGCTCAAATCCAAGGCCTGGACCTCGGGACAGCGTGAATTTGCAAATTCTGTCCGACTCTCCCGCAGTGTGTGGTCGTCGAGGTGATTCCCCTTGGCGCAAGCCTGGCTTATTGCCTCAGTGTCTTCATAATAGGGGGGCTTGTAGTTCTTATCTCAACTGCTATCAGTTGTGTTTTGCTCCTTTTTTTTGACGTAGATCAACCCATGAATGATTCAATGACATACCCGGTACAAACATTTGTTACGACTATCTCATGCAAAAAAAAACAAAAAAAAACAACAGTCACACTATTTTGTTTTGTAAACGTATGTTTCTCCCAGTGTTCGAACTTTTAAAAAAGGGTTGATTTGCCCTCTGCTGCACTCCATACGTGCCCATCTCTCTCTCTGTTTTGAACCTTTATCCATTAAAACTGACAGGAACTTTTCATATCTGTGAGCACTGGTACGTCAAGCCAGACGTCTCAGGCTCAAGTCCCAAAGTTTCTTTGCCAATTTTTCAAATTGTTAAAAAAAAAAATCCCAGTCATTGCAATTACTTGAAATCAAGTGAATTAAAGTATGCAGCTTAGATATGTTTGCCTAGCGACTTTGTTTGGTCTAAACTACTACTATAGGGACAGCGATTCTACCAATTGTTTCAGCAGAAAACAAACAATCCAAACTCTTTCATACTTGTGGACAACCAAGTGGTTAGAATTACTGTTAACGCTACACCGCTTCATAATCCATAAAGTTCTCTGTACACAGCCACTTATGGATGCACTATTTTTTTTTTGGGGGGGGGGAAGGGGTGCGAATGAATACCACTCAAAGACACAACAATATCGAATACACTGTGGCCTATCCTGCAGTTTAGTTGACACTGAATACACTAGTTAAAGTTGTACAGTTTCGAATCGGCGGAGTGATACATCATTTTTTTAAATTTTTTTCTTTCTTCTTCTTTAAAAAAAATTCTCACAAGTCTTGTCTACATTTTGGTTGCACATTTTTGTCTAACTCTGAACAACGGTCGGGTACACGGAATTTCGGACACAGGGCTAGTGATACTCCCAGCATGCAACTACTGAGAGCAACATAGACA
This sequence comes from Luidia sarsii, assembly GCA_949987565.1. Taxonomy (NCBI): domain Eukaryota; kingdom Metazoa; phylum Echinodermata; class Asteroidea; order Paxillosida; family Luidiidae; genus Luidia; species Luidia sarsii. The sequence goes on from OX465105.1 coordinate 14,788,836, forward strand.
TGGGCATATGATAACCTCGGTCTCGAGTCTCGTACTGTCTTAATATGCAATTTGTTAGTCCGACAAGTAAGTCCGTTGTAAATATCAAACTCCTGTCTGGCTGTTCTCTGTATACAAAGAAAACATCACTTTTTGTAGGACCGTCCTAACACCACGTTCAACTCTCTTTTGCATGGTATTTGTGAAGAATAAATTTTGCATTTTGCTCTTTGCAAATTTCTCGTCTCAAATTTTGACCGGCAAATTGTTCTTTTTACTGCCCCCAAAATCAGCACGATATTTGCTCTGTTTTGGTTTTCGATTTTCAAAATGCAAATGTCGCATTCTGTAGCATCTATTCGTAGCTGAAGCCAACAAATAAGGAAAAACTGGAAAAAATAAATGGAAATAAACATTTTAAAACCCCTTTTGCTTCAAGGAGAAATGCTATGGCAAGACACACAAAAAAAGATTTGAAAAAAAAAAATTATCGGAGAATATTTGTAGAACCAAACACAAATTTCACTTGTTCCTGATACAAGATAATCCCGTTTTTTTTTACTATCAATCTGGTGATCAGATTGAGTCAATATTGCCAGAAAGCAATACTGTGCCCCCTATATACGGTAGTATATTTCACCTGTAATGTTAATTATAATGTGTTCACACCATGCACAAATATCTATGGCAGTATAGGTCTCCACTATCAATTGTATCTGTCACGAACAAGTTTCTGACACTGACGGAATCTTTCCTTATAGCTCTCCCCCAAAAAACGCCATCCATCCGTTTTACCTGTATAGCTTTACACTCACATATACACATATATTTATATATAATCAAGACAGTATACATATCATATTACAGTGAAAACAATGAATTAACTTAAGTACACAATATCAACACAAGTATAACCACACAGGCATTGGTTAATCTGTTTTTTTGTTTTATATAGGATAGCACTTGTACAATATCATTTTTGTTTTTACATGTTACAGGTTTGGCTATGTACAGACTGTAGTAGTCGTGTTACTCTCTCTTATTTAGCACAATATGAAACTATCAACGATAAAATAAATACACTTTATACAGGCTATGTAGTGGTGGGGTGGACATGGGTTTGGTCTCGGCAAATAGGGAGGGGAGGGGGGGGGGACCGCGGTCCTTTTTGACTAATCCCTGGATCAGGCTCGGGCTGAGGCTTCGTTCTGAAAATGACTGTGGGCTTGTTGACAGGCTGTGGGCTTGTTGCTGGCTTCAGGCAAGTTTGTAGTGCCCCTGCAGTAGTCACAGCTCTGGCGCAGAAAAAAAAAAAACCCACACGGTCTCATCGAACCTTACAGCGGGTTCGTCCGTCCGTGATTGGAGCGACGAATCGTCGTACGGCCTTTTTGTGAGCTCCATCTCCCCCTGGGATTAGACGGCGTAGATGCGGTCCGATTGTTTCTCTTGTGTCTCTAGTCTCGGCCCGAGGGCCCTCATACGACGTCTCTCTGATGACGGGGTGCGCGGTTTGGGCTGGCAGTGTTGAAGGGGGGAGGGAGGGAGGAGAGGGAGAGAGAGGGGAGGAAGGGGCAGAGGAAAGGCGCGCAGACTAGGACAGGTTTGTAGGCGGCTGAAGACGATCACAGCGATATAGATTACTGTGAGAAGGGATGTTTAGGGAGTGGGATAAATAGACACAAAGCACGTCAAAGGTAACAAACTTCATTGACTTTCATTCAACTTTCATTGATTTTTTTTTAAAATTCTTTAAAGAAAAACCTCTTCGGAGGCACAGGAGGAAATTTCTTCAACAAGGCTTGCCATGCTCGACGTGTAATCCAACACTGTATGTTCAGTGGTTTGCCCGATTGCCTACTGAAAAAAAAAAACACAGGCAGCCTGGGCTGGATTCAAACCATTGGACCATCATGGAGCTGGTTTTTGGTCATGTGGTGAATTCCAATCTGTGTTGCAGCAGTTACTGCACAGCATCATGGATACAATACATAGCTGCCAACCCATCCTAAAGGAAATCAGGAATACTTCTGCTAAAGAAGAGGAATCACAGAGCAAACTTCATAGGAATCCATGTGTATTTCCAAGCCAAAATTCAAAATCTGTTGTTAAGACCTAGTAAAAACTGATACATTTTTTTACCAAAAAAAAGAGAGGAATGATTCCTCCAAAATAGGAATGGTTGGCAGCTCTGGTTATGGGACATCCTTTACTCGTTGGTGTTTAACCTTACCTGTGTATACATGGGTGTGAGGCTAGGGGGCCCATCCTCCTCTCCCCTACTTGTTCTCAATCAGTGTCTGCACTCTGTACACCAGGTCCCTGGCCACCTTCAAGATGGCCTTGGCGTCATGCCTCTCCGCCATCTCTGCGGCACACAGACAGAAAGCAGAACATTGTCAACCACCGACTCTCGGACCGTTTGAGTTGCAAGTCCAGGTCCAGTTGTTATTCTTTCAGAAAAGTTCGCAGTCAGTTTTTCCTATATTTGTTTGATACTTCCCCCCACCCCCCAAAAAAAAAATGAGGGAAAAAAATAAAGAGAGGAAAAAAAGGAGGAATATAAGGAGGAGAAAAAAAGGAAAAAAAAGAGAGGAAAAAGGAGGGGGAAAAAGGAGGGGGGAAAAGGAAAGGGGAAAAAAGGAAAAAGATGGGAAAAGGGGAGGAAAAAAGGAAAATTGTCAACCCCCGATTCTCGGACCATTTGAGTTGCAAGTCCAGGTCCAGTTAATATTCTTTCAGAAAAGTTCCCAGTCAGTTTTTCCTATATTTGTTTGATACTTCCCCCCCCAAAAAAGGAGGAATATAACGAGGAAAAAAAAGGAAAAAGGAGTGGGAAAAAGGAGGGGGAAAAAAAGGAAAAAGATGGGAAAAGGGGAGGAAAAAAGGAGGGAGAAAAAGATAGGGAAAAAGAGGGGGAAAAGGGAGGAAAAAAGGGAGGAAAAAAGAGAGGGAAAAAAAGGGAAAAAAGGAGAGGAAAAAAAAGGGAAAAACTTGGGAAAAAGCTGGGAAAAAGGGAGGAAAAAGGGAGGGAGAAAAAGAGAGGAAAGGTGAGGAGAAATAGGGGGGGGGAAGAAAGAGGGGGAAAAAGAAGGAAAAGAACATAGAAAAGAAACCCAAAAATGGCACTCACCGTTGAAGAACTTAATGATATCGGTGAAGTCCATGTTGTTGTCCAAGATGATATCGCGGTAGTACTCCACCAAGGCCAGGGCGATGAAGAGCACAAAGTCCCTGGAAGCACAGTGCTTAGCCGCCCAGATAGTCTCCCACACCACAAACGTGTCGTCGTAGACCAGCTCTGATGGCGGAGGGGAAGGGGAAGAGGAAGAGGAAGAGGAAGAGGAAGAGGAAGAGGAAGAGGAAGAGTAAGAGGAAGGCAAAAAGTGTCACAGTTTGCGAGGCTATGACTGGAGGGACTGAGCGCATACTCCAACAGGAACTGGGACAGCAGATTCAAACTAATACTGCTATTATATACATGATATTATTTAGGCCAAGTAAACAAAATAATTAGTTTCTCATCCCCGCCCGCATCATTTTTTCACCACTGCATCAAATTATTATTATTTGGTTTTTTTATAAAACAATAAAAAGAAGAAATTTCGATAGATTTTCACTGTTTCCAGCCTTTGAACCTCGCACATGCACAGCCTACATATTGGAAAAGGCCAAAAAAAAAGAAACAAAAAAAAGTGCCCGCATCCTCCTTTTTTCAAAATGTTCTGATGAGAAACTAATAATTTGTTTGACTTGTCCTCACGCTTCAGCAACTTGTGAAAATTCACTTGCAATTTTGTCTATGTAAGCTTAACCACTTACCATCAGGCCACATCTAAGTGCCCATGACCGTCGCACAAGTTTTTCCAATAACGTGCAATTTTCAAAACTCGCTAAACAATCAAAACAATAAATCAATACCTGTAGAATAAATCAATAGGAGTGAGTAATGAGAACGTCTGTTTTGGTTTTGTCATTCTACAGAGTGTTTCGGGATGGGCTCAAAAGAGCCTTTGTTTGATAAAAGTTGGACAATAGTGCTGGCCGGATTTAGAGGGCACCGGCGCATAGCAACATCACCGGGGCTCCGAATTCGGAGGTCTCGGCGCAAAGTGGTTAAGTCGACTTAAGGTACATTTCCAGAGCAATGACTCCATCGATTTTCGATAAGTTGATAACATTCTGAGAGGTGGGGAAAGGCGTGACTACGGCGACACCTCGTACAGAGACTCACCTCGCTTGAAGTCCAGCAAAAACCATCGATAGCAGAAGTAGAAATGGGTGTAGTCCCCGTTCTGATGCATCAGCTCAAATATCTCTGAATCAAGGATCTGACACACACAAACATATGAAAAGTTCATTCAAAAACAAAAAAATCAGGCCCCTCCTAATTTCTGATATTTGCATTGTGGTCATTTTTAGTCAGTAAGCTGATTGCAACATTTGTGTATATTTCTGTCAAAAAAGGAACACAGTAAATTTCTCTTTACAACCAAAACAGTTAAAAAAATGCCCTGTCAGTTTTTCCTTTTTGTTTTTGATTAAAATTGAAAAACAGCTGCCTCCACTCTGCATGATCCCCGAGCTGCTATGGCCAGGTCTACAAACTTTGGTTGTTTTCATCTGAAAGAAACCGGGAGGCATGATCCTTGGAGATGTACGACGGTTAACGGTTGAATGCTTGAAATGGTTGAATTACTTGAGAAGGCTGCTATTTAAGAGCTGGATAGCACAGAGGGAGAGGGAGAGGGAGAGGGAGAGGGAGAGGGAGAGGGAGAGGGAGAGGGAGAGGGAGAGGGAGAGGGAGAGGGAGAGGGAGAGGGAGAGGGAGAGGGAGAGGGAGAGGGAGAGGGAGAGGGAGAGGCAGAGGCAAAGGAAGAGGCAGAGGCAGAGAGGCAGAGGGAGAGGCAGAGGCAGAGGAAGAGGCAGAGGCAGAGAGAGGGAGAGGGAGAGGCAGAGGCAGAGAGAAGCAGAGAGAGAGACAGAGAGAGAGAGAGAGATGCAGAGGCAGAGGGAGAGGCAGAGGCAGAACCAAACTGACCTGTATGAGTGACCTCATGTTGGCAAAGTGCGTGTCCATGGCGCCACCGTGGGGGAAGTTTTTGCTCATCCTCTTCATCAGCTCACAGAAGCAGCTGTAGGTCTTGGCCTCTGAAATGACAAGCAAGAAAATGAACACCCATAATAATAATAATTACAGTACAGGGATTCATATACATAAAGTCTTTCACAAAGTGCCAACATATGGCTGCAATGGCAGCTCCGGGACACATCTATTGTCCACATTTTAATCAAAGGGTCTTTCCAGCCTACATCAAAGCAAAATTTAGCATGACTGCCCTACAAATACATCCTAGGAAGGTGTTTCTAATTCTCTGCTCTTGCCAACCTGGTCCCCCCAGTCAGGACATTTTAGCGAACAACAAGGCCGTTTGCCTCCTCTCACCCGTACACTCTGTCTCTACCGAGGTGTAGAACAAAGGGGTATCAGAACAGCTTCTTTCCGCGGTCTGCCTCTCTCTGGATTTCCTTTGCTTTGTTCGTGTTTCACACCTGCATATGATCTGGCCCTTTTTAAGAGGAACGTCAATTCCCATCTCCAGCCTTCCTGAGTTCCTCCCTATCTCCTTCTTTCCTTGACCCTTAACCTTGAGTGGCTTTATAGCCTTGTTCTGGGGCTTCTTCTTCATCTTCTCGAGTCCTTTCTCTCAATTAAACTCGACCTAACAAATACTGGACGCAGGCGACCCCATTAGGCTAACTGTCTGGGAAATTCTCGATAGTCAGCTGCCATTGCTTGGGTCTTCTTCTTCTCCTCGAGTCCTTTCTCTCAATCAAACTCGACCTAACGAATACTGGACGCAGGCGACCCCATTAGGCGTGAGTGTAGTAAGGACAGCTTTGGCTACGCTGGCAAAGGAAGGGGCAGGTGCTCACCGTCGTCAATGACGACCAGCAGGGGTGCCACCAGGTCGCACATGCCCTGCACGTAGCCAATGTCCAGGTGCTCCCACACGTAGCTGCACATGATGTTGCGCAGCTTCTCCAGGTTGGCCGCCGTGAAGTAGTGGTAGTTGCGGTCACAGCGCTGCACGTCCTTGTCCACGCGGTGGAGGTTCAGGCTGAACGTGTCCAGCATCTCCGTCTGGGGGAGGTGTGGAGGGAGCGAAGAGAGGGAGGTGGAGGGAGGGAAAGAGAGACAGTGAGAGGGGGAGGGGTAGAGAGGATAGAGAAAGAAAGAGAAGGAGGAGAGAGAGAGAAAGAGAGAGGGAGGGGAGAGAGAGAGAGGTGGAGGGAGGGAGGGAGAGAGAGAGACAGTGAGAGGGGGAAGGGGAGAGAGGGAGGGAGAGAGAGAGGATAGAGATAGAAAGAGAAGGAGGAGAGAGAGAGAAAGAGAGAGGGAGGGGAGAGAGAGAGGTGGAGGGAGGGAGGGAGGGAGAGAGAGAGACAGTGAGAGGGGGAGGGGTAGAGAGGATAGAGATAGAAAGAGAAGGAGGAGAGAGAGAGAAAGAGAGAGGGAGGGGAGAGAGAGAGAGGTGGAGGGAGGGAGGGAGAGAGAGAGACAGTGAGAGGGGGAAGGGGAGAGAGGGAGGGAGAGAGAGAGGATAGAGATAGAAAGAGAAGGAGGAGAGAGAGAGAAAGAGAGAGGGAGGGGAGAGAGAGAGAGGTGGAGGGAGGGAGGGAGAGAGAGAGACAGTGAGAGGGGGAAGGGGAGAGAGGGAGGGAGAGAGAGAGGATAGAGAGAGAGAGAAAGAGAAGGGGGAGAGAGGGAAAGAGAGAGGGAGGGTGAGAGAGAGACGGAGGGTGAGAGAGAGATAGATAGAGAGAGAGAGAGAGAGAGAGAGAGAGAGAGAGAGAGAGGGGGAGAGAGAGGGAGGGAGAGGAAAGGAAGGGGTGAGAGAGAGAGGTGGAGGGAGGGAGAGAGACAGTGAGAGGGGGGAGGGGAGAGAGGGAGGGAGAGAGAGAGGATAGAGAGAGACAGTGAGAGGGGGAGGGGGAGAGAGGATAGAGAGAGAAAGAGAGAGGGAGGGGGAGAGAGAGAGAGGTGGAGGGACGGAGGGAGAGAGAGGGAGACAGTGAGAGGGGGAGGGGAGAGAGAAAGGGGGAGGGTGAGAGGATAGAGAGAGAAAGAGAGGGGGAGAGAAAGAGAGAGAGATGGGGGAGGGAGAAGAAGAGAAGGGGTGAGAAAGAGAGAGGTGGAGGGAGAATGGGAAAGAGAGAGACAGTGATAGGGGGAGGGGGAGAGAGGGAGGGAGAGAGAGAGGATAGAGGGATAAAGAGAGACGGAGGGTGAGAGAGAGAGGGAGAGAGGGAGAGAGGGAGAGAGAGAGAGAGAGAGAGAGAGAGACGGAGGGTGAGAGAGAGAGGGAGAGAGGGAGAGAGGGATAGAGGGGGAGAGAGAGATTGGTTAAGACCGTATTAGCAAAAAGGATGAGGGCATCTCAGACAGAGACAGAGATGGAGATGAGCGTGGAGATTAAGACAAGAGGCAGGGACAGACAGTGAGAGACAGAGACAGACAGTGGCAGAATCAAAGACAGAAAGAGAGATACAGGGACAGACAGACATAGGCAGAAACATAGGCAGAATTGAAGACAGAGACAGTATTGAAGACACAGTCATAAAAACAGACCAAGATGGCGAGACAAAGACAGAGAGATACATACAGAAAGAGCGAGAGGGGGCTAGATACTGAGATAACGGCTACCACGCAGAGACAGAGACTAAGCTAGGGAAGACCGAGCTAGGGAAGACCGAGACCCACTTCCCCCGCAACGTCAGCTCAGTTGCGGAGGGGGGGGCACCTGCCACTCAAAACTCACTCACCGTGTACACGCCGCCGTTGGACGAAGCCGGGGACATGGCCAAGGTCTCGGCGGAGAGCGTGTCCGTGATAGTCAGGCACTCCGCCTTCTGGGCCTCCGCGCCTCCCTCCCGGGACGCCCCCTCCGTCGCCTCCTCGTCTCCCGTCGCCTCGGCCGCCCCGTCTCCTCCTCCTCCTCCTCCTTCCTCCTCCTCCTCCTCCTCCTCGCCGTTGCACAGCTCCACCCGCACCGCCTCCTCCCCGGGCCCCTCCTCGTGGCCGGCGTCCGACTCGCTGGCGCCGTGCTTGAGGCTCTCGCGGGACTTGACGCTGCCCGAGCTGGCGATGCTGGCCCCGATGCCCTCGTCCACCGAGGCGTCGCTGTGCTTGTGCTTGAGCTGCCGCCGGCCCTCCTTGGCCGCCGCCGCCGCGCTGCGGCACTCGATGACCACGTACTCCTCGCGGCGGATCAGCTCGCGCTGCTCGGCGGACAGCTGCGGCAGAGGCAGAATATATATAATCATGCACACTATCAGGCCACGGGAGGCAGGGATTTGTTTCACTATGACACCCTTGGAGAAGGGAAATAGTCTGATTATGAGAAGGCAATAGTTTTACTATACATTGAGCATAGTTTCACCATAACAAGGGGATAGTTTTACTATGACAACTTGAGAGGAGGGCGATAGTTTCATTATGACAACTTGGGAAGAAAGGCGTTTTATTATACAGTGGCATAGTTTCACCATAACAGGGAATAGTTTTACTATGACAACTATGGGAATAGTTGCACTGTGCTTTGAGACCTTATATTCAACTATAACACCCCATAAGGAGGGATATAGTCTAAACTATGAGCCTAAGGAGGGGAATACTTCAGGGGAATAGTTGTACTGTGAGCCATTGTGAAGCTACTGTACTATAACACCCTATGAGGAGGGAAATAGTCTAAACTATGAACCCCCAGGAGGGGAATAGTTCGGGGGAATAGGTGACAATTTCCACCCACCTCGCTCGTGGTCCAGCGCTCGCTGCTGCCGCCGCTGGGCCGCACCTCGCCCGCCTCCAGGTACTCCTCGTTGTCCTCCTCCTCCTCCAGCTCAAAGACCTCGCTGTCCAGGCTGGGGTCGTGGCCCTGCAGCGGGATCTGACCCTCCGAGGAGTTCTCCGAGGAGAGCTTGGCGGCCTGCGTGTCCCGGTCCCGCTGCTTGATGATGGCCTCCACGGCCATCCACTCGGCCACCGTCTGCTCGTAGGCCATGCGGCCGTTGGCGTCCACCGTCCGCCGCTCCTCCTCCGTGGAGCCGAAGGCGTAGTGGCCCAGCATGTAGGGCCACACCTGCACACACACACCAGACAACGTTACAGGACACCGTCATCGGTCATCCGCACACAAAACTCTCCTTCTAGAGTCTTAAAAGTTAAAGGGGCCTGACGTTTTGATCCTCGCAGGACCTTTCTCAAAGGCTTTTGCCCTTGTCTCAAAGGCTTTTGCCCTTGTCTCAAAGGCTTTTGCCCTTGTCTGAAAGGCTTTTGCCCTTGTCTGAAAGGCTTTTGCCTTGTCTCAAAGGCTTTTGCCCTTGTCTGAAAGCAGTGATGGAAATAAGCGGAAAAAATTGATTAGCAAATAATGCTAATCAAATTGTAATTTGATTAGCAATATGGTAAAAATGACTAGCAAAAATAAATGCAACAATAAGTAGTGCATGGATCATTTCTTTCTTTGACAGAAGGGATGCATGCTGATGCATCCCTGTCCCACCATGTTTGATGCAGTTGTCTCTTTTCAGGCTGTACCGACTGATTCCTAAAACAAAAACGTTGGAATAATTTCTGACCGCTTTGATTTTTTCCTCGTGCGATCTGCAAAGTTTGCATCAAAATTGCACAGGGCACCACCAAGGTCAACTCAAGGGGCCACCGAGGCCAACTCACTGTGGCATCAAAAGGCCAATCAAAAGGCCAAACCTTTATTTTACATGTCGCCTTCCTTAGATGTGTACTGGAAAAAAAATCTTGATATGATAGTTATTTTAATTGACCGCCTCAAATTCAATTTTGTTTTGAAGGGTAGAAAGATGGCTGCACCTAGGCTTGGGCGGCTTGGGAAAAATCAAAACCGAAAAAAACGCCGGACCCTCGACTCGGTGAAACCGCAAAACTGGGGTTTTTTTTTCAATGAAAAACAAAATAAATTAAAAGAAAACTAAAGAAAAAACCCCACACAATTTTAATGAAAAAGAAAGAACCCCAATATTATCCCAATACGTGTTTTATTTCGGTAGTAAAATAAATTGTACTTTTTGTAGCGTACCGTCTCGCTAATACTTCTGGAAGTTCCGATCAGGCTTGAGTAGCGCAGCGGTCGCTGTGCACGTGCACGTGCACTGTGCATTACATGTACAGTATACAGTGTGTGCAAAGACGTGTTGTGTCATGTCATGTGCAGCGCGTAGGCTGGTTTCGACCCTACTGGTCCTGTAGTGTCGCTATGGCGTTACGTAGAGGCGGAAACCATACCTAGACTTGCCAACCTTGCTAATGTCGCAAAGGGAAATGCGCTACTTTCATCGTTTGTCTCCGAATGTTGTTTCCGCGTAATTCAATATTATTCCCTTCGTCATTAATTTTGAAAGTGGAATGGATAGAAAGAAGAGAATACACGCTTCAATTTAAGGGTAAAATCAACCGATTTGGACGATGTTTACAGGGTAGGCGCTTGGCGGTCGAAAATCTTAGTCTACCTAAGTAGCCGATGGGGAGTCTGGCCGCCGCCGCGCTTGCACTATCAACAGTATATTATGTACTGTACAGTATACAGTCTACATGTACTGACTACTGTACATGTACATGTACGTACATGTATGTACATGTACACAGTACATGTACAGTGCGTTCAACGCATGATGGTCTTACGATGGATTTTGATTCGCACAAAATGCGAACCGTTTTCTAAAATGTCTCGCATTTCGTGGAAAATGTATCTCATTTTGCGATGCGAATCCAGCTATTTCCATCACTGAAAAGGCTTTTGCCCTTGTCTGAAAGGCTTTTGCCCTTGTCTGAAAGGCTTTTGCCCTTGTCTGAAAGGCTTTTGCCCTTGTCTCAAAGGCTATTGCCCTTATCTTAAAGGCTTTTGCCCTTGTCTCAAAGGCTTTTGCCTTTGTCTAAAAGGCTTTTGCCCTTGTCTCAAAGGCTTTTGCCCTTGTCTCAAAGGCTTTTGCCTTTGTCTAAAAGGCTTTTGCCCTTGTCTCAAAGGCTTTTGCCCTTGTCTCAAAGGCTTTTGCCCTTGTCTCAAAGGCTTTTGCCCTTGTCTCAAAGGCTTTTGCCTTTGTCTCAAGGTCTCCTGCCTTTGCCGTTTCCATCCTAGCAAGACCTTTTGTCCTTCCTCTGTCATGTGACAGAGTCATTGTGCCTTTAAGAAAGGTCCTGCTAGGATTGAAAAGTCAGGCCCTCCAACTTTTGAGCTTCAAGAATCTCTTTCAAATGCCGTTGGTGATTTTGCAACATGACTGGGCCATGACTAGAACCAAAGACCCCTGGGCTTTTTGCAGCAGAAAAAAATCGACTGAGTCGGGACTGGCATCAAAACCTCTTGCTACAATACGGTAGCATTAGAAATTTTGACCGGACTGGGACATGAACCTGAATGCATCTAAAATAGCAAAGAAAATTTGACTAGACCAGGACTTGAACCCTAGACCTTTGGATAAATGCAGCTAAAATAGCAAAGAAAATGTGACTGGACCGGGACTTGAACCCTAGACCTTTGGATAAATGCAGCTAAAATAGCAAAGAAAATGTGACTGGACCGGGACTTGAACCCAAGGCCTTTGGATAAATGCAGCTAAAATAGCAAAGAAAATGTGACTGGACCGAGACTTGAACCCTAGACCTTTAGATAAATGCAGCTAAAATAGCAAAGAAAATGTGACTGGACCGGGACTTGAACCCGAGACCTTTTGGCTAAATGCAGCTAAAATAGCAACAACAATTTGACTGGACCGGGACTTGAACCCTAGAGCTTTGGCTAAATGCAGATAAGATAGCAAAGACAATTTGACTAGACCGGGACTTGAACCCCAGACTAGAATACAGTCAAGAAAAGTAAGACTAGACGAGGACAGGAACCTCCTTGCCTCACCTCCTGTCTGATCTCGTGGGCCACTCCTCCGAAGTACACCAGCCTCATCACCTCCTCCTCGTTCACCTCCTGGAGGAAGAAGTTTGCAACCTCTTTGCATCACTTTGCTTCAAGATTGTTCCCAAATCTGGCTAATGGATTCATTCCCTTCTGGAAAGTGTTTCAGATCAAATTTCCATTCTTCTAACGTCAGTTTCAAAAATGTGTCTGATATTGATCGAGGATTTCTACAACTGTTGTCATATCAGACGTTTCTTGATTTTCACTTAATATATTGGATAAATTGGATCATTCTATGTCGGACACGATTGTACTTGGCATAGAATCACACGGTCACTGTATAGTGATGATGCCCATCTGAGCACGAAAAAGCTATGGATAAATTCAGGACTATTCAACCGCTTGGCCTCAACATCCAGGAGGGTAATGACACATGCCTTGCATACCATTTTACTAATAGTCCTTCTTTTGAGGTCACTCCCTCCCTCATTTCTGTCTGTGATACTTTCCCCTTGATCTCCCCCCCCCCCCCTGCCAACCAATTCGTATCCTTTCTACCCTTCCCTTTATAGGGTCTGTGCAATAGACATTTTATCACTTAAATCCATGCTACAGAACTGTTTTGCAATCTTGCTAACAATCAAACTGTTGTAGGGAATTCATTTCCAGGTGCAAGCAAGCGCCTCACTCCACATACCCTGGGAGGTTTAATTAACAAAAGAAAAGACCCTGCCAAGGCACAGCTATTGTCCCCAACCCCCCTCCCCTTTTTTTAACAAGAGTCTTAACCACAGATAAAAAGCCCAAGGTGCACACATGCACATCCTTGCTCATTCTGGACCAAGACACTGATACAACAAGAGCAGCTTTCCAGCACTACTTTCCTTCTGTCTAGACATGGAGCAGGACCTGAATTGGTAATGTTTGCTCCTATATACAGGGACTGTCTCCGTGGAAGGACAAACTGTTGTGAGTAGTAGTGCCCTTTAACTAAAACTATAAGCCAAAACAAAAATTAGGGGAATAAATAATCCCACAAAAACCCTAAACTGTTCACACTCGTTCTGGGGGTGTATTTGCAGGTTTTCAGTTTTCATAGTAATGAGAATTTTAAATATTCATGAGCAAAGGTGTGATGTCAAGAGGACTCGGATTCGGAATCCCTCCCCTCCCCTCGAAGACTCTCTCTCTCTCTCGGTCGCTCACCTTGCCCAAGGCGATGAACCTCTGCCACTGTTCGGCATCCAGGCCCTGCGATGCGTCCAGGGCAACTATGTTGGCGTCCACCAGGCCAGAGAGATGGGTGCGGACGGTGCGGAGGTGCCTACAGTGGGCCAGCCCTGTCACCAGGCGAGACAAGAAACCATCACGCGTCAGAGTCAAACACACGGGCACATTATTCCGCACGAGGCAAGCGTTCACCCGGTCAATTGGAATTGATTGGTTGAGAAGGTAACCTAGCATCCCTTTGGCTTTGCTTTGGCAAACTGTCTCTCTTTCTCTCTGAGTCTCTATCTTTCTCTCTCTCTCCTTCTGTCTCTCTCTCTGTGTTTCTCTCTGTCTCTAACATCAAAGGAAAACAAACAAACCCACAAGCTGTGTTTTCAGTCAATAGACAGATAGATGGCAAAAACAAAGCCAGACCCTGAGCCCAAGCAGTGTTTTCGAGAAGACCATAGGAATGTACAGTAGGTGACTGCGATGTACTCACATCCATAGAAGGCTCTGGAGATAATCTGTTTCTTCATGGTGTCACACAGCAGCTTGATGGAGGATCTGGGGAGACAGCATGGTGGATCGGATAACAACCAGTGTCATTTTGGGGGGCTTTTTTCAGTTTTTAAGGGAAGGGAAGGGAAGGGAAGGGAAGGGAAGGGAAGGGAAGGGAAGGGAAAGGAAGGGAAGGGAAGATAAGGGAAGGGAAGGGAAGGGAAGGGAAAGGAAGGGAAGGGAAGATAAGGGAAGGGAAGGGAAGGGAAGGGAAGGGAAGGGAAGGGAAGGGAAAGGAAGGGAAGGGAAGATAAGGGAAGGAAGGGAAGGGAAGGGAAGGGAAGGGAAGGGAAGGGAAGGGAAGGGAAGGGAAGGGAAGGGAAGGGAAGGGGCTGTGGCTGAGGCTGTGGCTGAGGCTGATCCCAAGACTTTACCTTGACGTGGCTGCTGTCATGATGGGTATTTCAGTATTTGGGGAGGATGGGGAGTAGATGCGTGAGGTGGTGGTGGTAGGGCTGGATAGGACCTCCTGCTGCCTGATGAGGGAATGCTTGGGGCCGCTGTCTCGTAGCAGCCAGGGGAAGCCGCCAGACTTGCCCCTCTTGGGATCAATCATATCCTCCGGAACTGGCCAGAAGAAAAACAGATATGATCTTGATCTGGTTCTGAATCTTGACCGCGATCCTGACTTCATCGTCGGTCTATATCCAATGTAGATCTAGATCTTGATCCTGGTCTCCCTTTGTTATTTTGATCTTTATCTTGATCTCAATTTCAATGCTGATTTCAATCTCTATTCTTATTTCAATCTTCATCTAGCTCTTGATCTCAATCATGAAGTAGATCTTGTTCTCAATCCTGATCTAGATTTTAATCTCACTCCTGATCAAGATCTTGATACCTGATCTCACTTCCTGATCCTGATCTCACTCACTTATCTTAATCATGATCTTGACCTCAATCTTGATCTCACTCCCTACTCTTAATAATGATCTTGACCTCAATCTTGATCTCACTCCCTAATCTTAATCATGATCTCGATCTCAATCTTGATCTCAATCTCGATCTCGATCTTATTCCTGATCTCAATTCTGACCCCAATAGCGACCCTGATCTCGAACTCTCTCCCAATATAAATCTAGGTCTCGACTTGGATCCTTTATCCCGATCCTGCTCCGATATCAATCTTGGTCTCGACTTTAATCCTAATCCTGACCCTGATCTCAGTCACTCTCTTAACTTCAATTTAGAGCTTGATCTTTAATCTGGATCGTTATCTCAAAATCTGGACGATCCTGGCCGGCGCCGGATGATCCACTCACCGTACTCGGGCTTGAAGGCCTTGATGATGCGGAAGACGTAGTCGGTGGCCTCCTCCCCCTCAAAGATCTGCGTGCCCTCCTTGGAGCCCAGCGAGGCCGGGGGCGCCTTGCGCCGCAGCTTGGGCAGCACCTTGCCCTTGCCCCGCTGGGACCAGAGGGGCGGGTCCAGCTGGCCCCGGGGCAGCAGGCCGTTCTCCAGGCAGGTCAGGAAGGCCAGGAGGTGGCCGCCCTTGGGGAAGTGGATGGGCGGGTACTGGACTCCGTCCTGCCCGACCAGCACCAGCGTGCCCCCACTGTCCGCTGTGAACCCCAAAAGTAAATAAATAGATACAAAGAAGTATAAGCAGAGATAAGATAAGACTTTGAGGGTTTGCACTGTGGAAACTAAGTGGAAGGTTTTTTGTGACAACATGTAGTACTTCTCTTTCAAGAAGGAGTGTGGCTCTGAAAATAGCAGGTGCATGTACAGTAGCGCTGGGACAAAAGGTCGACAAGTCGACATTTCGCGACTTTGAAGCGACTTCGAAATACCGACTTTCGTTTTTACGAAAGTCGACAAGTCGGCCGAGGTCGACTTTGAGGTATCACGCCGACTTTCGTAGCAACGACTTTGCGGTATCATGTCGACTTTCGTGGAGAACGACTTTACGGTATCACGCCGACTCTACGAAACACGAAATCAAAGTCGATGCTGCGAAACTCTTTGGCACGAAACTCAACGAACGACTTTGAAGCCACGAAATCTTACTCCCAACGCTGCTCAGTGTACATACACATCGAGCGGTATTGGGCTGATCCATTATAATTTTAGGGGAGCAGAGTCATGCATATGTACTGTACCGCTACGCCGTCCAATCAGCCCACCGTTGCCATGCCGACATTATGTGATAATGTATATTCATCAGGCATTTCAGTTTACCCATGGCTCACGTGCGCGGCTTGGAATTGGATAACCAACCACCTTAAGTTCGATGAACTTTTCCACGTGCGTGGGATCAGACCAGATCTTCTTATCTTGTAGCATGACAGTATCTGGGAGAATGAAAAAGGCGCAGCAGGGAAGATTGCCAAGCATCCCTGCACCAGATTGACATCGCTTTGTGGTGGATTCATTAAATATGTGTAGAATAAAATAATACTGAAAAAAAAGGAAAATAAAAAACTCTCCAAATCATGATACTCGGCTTAATTTACTTTTGGCACAAAGCAGTTATGTTTCATAATTTTATTTAAAACAAAGAGGTCAAGGAAGTTATTTTGAAAATATAGGATTGTCAGACGCTATAGGCATTTTAGGCAACTTGTTAAAGGAAGGCACTACCGTTACCCTGGAAAAATGATTCAACTTTTATTTTAAAGCCAGGGTTCCACACTAACAATTATTTTTTCTTGCCCTTCGGGCAAGCGAAAATATCACTTTTCATATTTTTACTTGCCCGAATGGGAAATCTACTTGCCCGAAAATGGAAATAAAAGAAAACATTAAAAAATTGAATTTCTCAATAATCTTAAATCACTTAAGCCTTTCAATGGCATTTTGAGTTTGCTAAAAGCTGTGATTCATTATAATTCTAAATTATCGTCATCATTATCAGGGTTCACCCCAGGATCTTGGAGAAAGTATGGGGCTTTTGGCTCGAAGTCCACTGCGCTTCGCGCAAAGAAAACGTTTGGCAAATTGAAAATATCTGTTAATTTAATAAGTGTAACTATTCATTCACAGTTTTCTTGTGGAGATTTTCTCTTTCGTACCGAAAATGAAAATAAGGAGCAGCACTCCCAAAAAGTATAATGTCCGTTATTGTCGACTGTCCCCACGACTGTTCCCACGATATTGGTGATTCAAGGCCATTAAATTAATTAATACAAAAACAAAAAAATCCTGGGGGAAAACCCACCTACCGGTATATCATGTAAAGATCCATGTGTTATTTGATTAGAAGAAATAAGGGTCATTTTTGTTTGAAAAGTTGTGTAAGATAAAGAAATTACTTCGTAGAAGTATCGAGTACGGAGGGAAATGACCGACATGATCCGGCGTGCAGCAGCAGTTTTCTGGCCGTGCGCCACGGCCGAAGTCACTGACAACAACACGGTCAAACCGCGGAGCATCGTAACTTTAGGCCGACGCTGAAAAATTCCGGAACAAAAAAGCTCATGTACATGTACACCAGTGACCACTCTGTAAAAATTTTGCGAGGATAAGTTACTTCCGTAGTACAAGTACATTTTCCAAAATTATTTCCTCCAAGTAATTTTCAAATTCTGGATTTCGAGGTACGACCGTAAAGGCTTTAGCAGTTTAGGAACCTGGGGGTTTCATGTCAACTCGGTCCGTAACCAAAACGGACCGTTGAGGAAGGAAGATCGGACCACGAAAAAAAAAAATACTGTACAACTTTTACTGGTCCACCCTTAGTCCGAGTCACTTGGACCAATCGCCCTTTAAAAAAAAATTGAGGTTTCGCACGTGCGGCATGCTTTCTCTATCCTCAATGGTACCCGGCGATCCTATTCCTTTACGCATGAACGCATGGGCGAATGTTTACCAGCGAACTGGGCCGTAGCTGTGTACAGTACATGTACATGTAAATGTATTGCACATGTACACTGTACGCTGTACAGATTGTACATGTACTGTACAGTACATCGTGCGCACAGCCGCTATACTATAGTACTAGCGTAGCGGAGCAGGATACAATCATTCTGTGCTCGCGGATCGCGTGCGCTCGGCAGACGCAAAAAGCTCCGCTTTTTCGGAATAATAATCGTAACAATTCGAACAATATCTACATATGATTGGCTCGTTCTGGGCAAGGACTTTGATTATTTCAATTATGCAACTGTCAAAATTTTACTTGCCCGATCGTGCGATCGGTACGCTTGCTATTACATGTACCATACACTACATACACTTTTGTATACAGTGCATGTACATGTATAGTGTAGTACACGTATGTACTGTACAGCGCGGAAAGTCGACAAGTCGACTTTCCGCGACTTTGGGGCCAACGACTTGTCGACTTTGAAAAATCCAAAGTCGCCCAGCACTAATGTACAGTATCTCTCAAGAAGGAGTGTGGCTCTGAGAAGAGCACGTAACTCAACCTGTCGGGTAGTGTGTACCCTGCTCTCTACTCCTTGAAAGAGAAGTACTACATGGTGTCACCGAAAAACCTTCCACTTTAATACTATTTCCACCATGCAAACCTTCTTATCCACTGAGTCTTATCCACTGAGAAAATATAATGCAGAAAGTTTTACATCAAATAAGCCAACTAGTTTTTGAAGAGAAAGATCCTGATGGACCTATCCTAGCAGGACCTTTCTCAAAGGCAGAAGAACTATGTGGTAGTGGAAGGTCTCTCTTTCTCCGCCCCTTTACCCATGAAGAAAGAGGGTCTATTTAAGTGGGCCCAGTAACTCACGTTGTTGGTGGCAGTGCAGGTAGACAATGTCCTCCAGGTTGACTGTCACAGCATAGTCCCAGTAGATGCTGAGATTGAGAGAGAGAGAGAGAGAGAGAGAGAGAGAGAGAGAGAGAGAGAGAGAGAGAGAGAAGAGAGAGAGATAAAGAGAGAGAGAGAGAGAGAGAAAGAGAGAGAGAGAGAGAGGGGGGAGGGGAAAAGATTAGATTACATGTAGATTTAGGGACGACTCATGACACAATCAAGCACAACAAATCATGACCCGTATACTGCCCAAAATAAATATCATCCAGGGTGCCACTAGAAATGACATGCAACCCAGCGCTCGTACCAAGAGGCATTATCAACCCAAAATCATCCATCTGCACTAGGTTACAGATATAAAATGATTTTGGGTGTCAAGGAGAATGTAATTCAATGAGGATTTCACCCAACTCGACAAACTAAGCAATGAGTGTTCAGTGCTTTGAGAAATTGACCGGAAGAAAAGTACAGGCACCTTGGGCATGTTGGGCAGGACTTGAATCCGCGACTCCTGTTTTTCTAGTGAAGACATTGTAACCACTGGACCACCGAGCTGGTCGAGGTCGTGTGGCGGATTCGAATACAGTGTATATACATGTACATAGCGATGGGTACCATGCTGTATTATAGTTATGTAGGGCAAACCCTCATTGAATTGCATTGGATTAGTTGTTAAGGAGAAGGGTGATAACATTCACGGGATGTATCGTTGCTGGTAGCAACATTTTGATTGCTGGAACTGCTAACCTTCATCAGGCAACTGATGCAACTGATGCAACTGATGCAACTGATGCAACTGATGCAACTGATGCAACTGATGCAACTGATGCAACTGATGCAACTGATGCAACTGATGCAACTGATGCAACTGATGCAACTGATGCAACTGATGCAACTGATGCAACTGATGCAACTGATGCAAATGATGCAAATGATGCCTGATAAAGGTTAGCAGTTCCAGCATCCTAAACGTCGCTACCAGCAATGATACATTGTGTGACTTTGATCACCCTTCTCCTTACCTATACCACCGCGATGAACAACCCCTTCATTTCTATTGGATTAATTGTTCTCGGTCAAGACACTGGTCAAAGTTCCCAGTGGACTCTGTCAATACTCTACGACCGGAAGGGAGGCCTTCCCAGGCTATCCATGCTGAGTCTTCTGGAGTCTACCCCCAGCATGGACAGGGCTTAGAATCTAATGTGTAAGGCTAGCCTGGCACCCGCCTCCAATGACAAAACAGAGGGAAGCAATCTTGAGTGGAAAGAGAAGTGACCTGAAAACATGAAAAGCTCACTGCGCTCAATCTCTTGCAATGAATCAAGAACTTTTGTCTAACCTTGAGAACCCATGAAACCCGTTAGAAGAGAAAAGATAGCAAGGATTCTTTCCACAAAGTTCACTTAGCCTCCACCAACGTCCAAGTACCCTATAAAGATATTCTGCTCTCTATAGATTGATGCAGTTAGTGATGCTAGTTGATTGTTAAGCCACGATAACAATCGGAGTGACTTGATTTGTTGTGTGTGGTCACATTGGAAACCTTAGGGTCTAAAACTGAAGTGACTGACTACACAAAAACGCATGAGATGTCGCGCCCGCACTGGACATTCGACTTGAGCTGGGTAAGTTACCTGGGAGGAAAACTCCCTGGGCTGTCCGCACTGGATTTAAAATGGTCAAGTTATCCATTTGCTTGGTTAGTTTCTCCCAAAGAAAGTCCAGTGTGGACAGGGCTTAAGTCATCTCTTTTCCAGATGGGAGGGTGGCTCTGAAAACAGCCAGTAACTCTTAACATTTCAGGCAGTGTGTGCTGTTCCTGTCGTCGGGAGACTGCGGCACCCAACATGTATAAGTTTGGCGAAGTTCGCCACAAACGTCTGACTGAAAAGTGTGCGGAGGTTTTTTTTGACTTGGCCATTCTAGATATATGCGCACTAACTTATGGCAGGAATTTTGAATCTACTATTGTGTGCATTATTATGTGATGCGAGATATGCATGTACAATGAGTGCATGGAAATCAGTTAACCCAAACCACCGACAAATCATTAGTCTAAAGCTCAAGTTCCCTCCTACCAAGATGTGGTCAAGTGGTTGAGAATGAGATGCTTGCATAGAAAGTAAGATTAAAAAAAAAACTTTCTCAAGTAGACCACGAGGCAAAGCACTGGACATCGAGTGCTGCCTACATGTTGGGAAGGGCATGTTTGTAACAGCTGACATCATTACATATGGGTAAGGTTGACTGTGGCACCAATGGTAATACAGTCACATCCATATCATGAATTGGCCAAAGCTCATTGGTCAACTTGGGTAAGAACTCTGCACTAGGGGAAATGAGTCGCAGGTTCAAATCCCACATGAGTGAATCAAAAGCTACGAGATGAATTGGCCTAATCTCGATCATGGTCAACTTGTGTAAGAACTCTGCACTAGGGGACATGAGATGCAGGTTTCAAATCCCGCGTGAGTGAAATCAATCGCTACGAGATGAAACCACGAGATGATGGCAGCGTGAAATCACCATGGCAATGAAATGAAATGTTCTCGCAGGAAGGAAGGCAAACAGACAAACAGACAAAGCAAACCAAACAGCCCAACAAAGCCAGACCACTAAGCGCGACTTACCGTTTCCGTGACACATGACTAATTGACAAGAAAACAAAAATCATCAACAACAAATGAAACAATGTGATCAACCAGACGGCAACGGACACTCACATCTATGGACGTACTCATAGGCCCTTTATGAAATGGAGGCTTAGGCTTAGGCTCGGGCTCAGGCTTCGTCTTCGTCTGACAAAACATGAAAATCCATGTTTCTGAATCTGAAGGTTTGTTGGCTTGATAGAAACAGAGTAATCATCAAGAAACTGGGGCCAAACGCTTGTTTTTAGATGCCTGTTTACATAGGCCTAACGATTAAGTATGACCAAAGCCTAAGCCCGAGCCTAAGCCTTCATTTCGTAAACGGCCATAGAAACCAAAGGTTGCGTGAATGAACTAAGACAACGGTGGCACAAGGCTGCAATCCAGGTGCACAGTATTCACATAAAATGGTACAGTAGCTTTTGACAGTGAAAGCAAACACTAATCAGTTTGGATTACAAGTGACTGGCTGGACTGGCAGCAAAGCAATGCTGTGAAACAGCACAAAAAAATGGTGGTGGGCACCAGTGACAAATGGGTGTCAGTGGCAAAACTGGAAGGGCACCAGTGGAAAAAAAATCATAGGGGACTAGTGACAAAATCAAAGGGTACCAATGACAAGATCAAGGGTACCAGTGACAAAATCAATGGGTGTCAGTGACAAAATCAAGGGTACCAGTGACAAAATCAATGGGTGTCAGTGACAAAATCAATGGGTGTCAGTGACAAAATCAAAGGGTATCAGTTACAAAATCAATGGCCACTGGTGGCAAAAGGGTGTCAGTGCAAATATCACTGCAAATAACCCGTGCCACTGCAAATATCAAAGTTTACCAGTGGACAAATTCAAAGGTTACCAGTGGCAAAGAAATGGGTACAAACTGTGACAAAATCAAAGGGTACAGGTTGCAGCAAAATTAATGGGTACAAGTGACAACACAATGGGTACCAGTGACAACATCAATGGCTGCCTCCCACAGGGTACCGATGTCAGAATCATTGGGTACAAGTGACAACATCAATGGGTACCAGTGACAACATCAATGGGTACCAGTGACAACATCCTTGGGTACAAGTGACAACATCAATAGGTACCAGTGACAACATTAATGGGTACCAGTAACTACACCAATGGGTAACCAATGGGTACCAGTGACTAAATCAATGGGCACAGACTCATGGTGCAACCAACCAACCAACCTTTTCTCTGGGTCTGTTTCACTGTCCTCCGAGTTCCCTCCACCGTTCATGAGCTGGTTGGGGGTCCACTTGATGGTCAGGTGCTCGGCTGTCTGGTGCAGGGACAAGTAGCCAGGAATGTGTTGAATGTCCTCCTTCTGTGGACCACAAGGGGGGGGTGGAGGAAAGGCAATATCCAAATGGGTTCAACAAAATCACAATGTATGTATTCGTGTCACGTGGCAAGTTTGGAAGACAAAAACCAGAGGTGGCCCACTAAAAGTAGTGAGGTTGGCCACCCAAGGTTTGAACGTGTAAGGGGGAAACAACGCCGTGAACCTACCGGCTGGACTAAGACGTTGTTCTTCCCATAGAGCAGCGTGCTGCGGGAGTTCTGGTGGAGGGACTCCACGTAGTCCCTGGCCGAGAGGGGAGTGCTCCGGTGGTCATCTGACGGACCCTGGTGACCGTGTGTACGCTTGACCTGCAGGGTGACGGGGGACCGGTGACAGAGGATTGCCAAATACGGCAGTTAATTGGTTAAATGCTCCTGACAGGTGCCCCCTACCCTGGCAAAGACTGGACGACTATTTTTGGGGGAAGGCCGTCATCTAAGGGCCGGATAGCTCAGACAGTAAGAGCACTAGTACGCAAAACCAGGGGCCTCAAGTTGAAGTCCCGGTCCAGTCAAGACTTACATTGCCATTAAAAGAAAAAAAAACAAGAGTGACCATACACATGTCACTTCAGACCTTTTATAGAAGGGTTTTTGTTCCTGCAAAACCTTGGTGAATGGCAGCGATGTAAGTGACCGACAAAGTCATTTCCTGAAAATCACTGGAGGCCAATCAACTGTGCGACTGCGAGTGAGCGCTTAAACAACCGAGAGATTCACGGCAGGGGTGCAGGTGCCCTTTATTTTTTTTAGGGTTTTAACAGATACAGAATGAGCAGTTTGAGATACCTGTTTGACATAAAATTTAAAAAATAACAAATAAATAAATGTAAAAAAAAAAAAAAAAAAAAAAAAAATCACGCCATTTCCGGAAATCCAGAAATTTCTGGAAGTCTTACTGTACATGCCTGGAATGGGAAGGGGAAGGGGAAATGGAGAGGGGTGGAGCCTACCTGCAGGCCGGGCCTCTTGGGCGAGGCGGGCGTGGTCGAGACCACGCCCGGGTTCATGCTGTGGATGCGGTGCCTCTGGACCAGCTCGTCGGCCGGAGGGTCGGTCCAGTAGTGGTCGGCCGTCTTCATCTTGGAGTAGTCCAGGGCGCACGGCCCCACTGACCGACCCAACAGATCCAAAGGATACGAGAGTGGTTTAGTGCCAGTGACCAAGGCCAGGAGCCTATTGCATAGAGCCGCTTAGGCACCAAAAATTACTTACACATGTACTGTAACAAAAACCATCATAATTGTGATGCTTTTTGGTGTGCTATGTAATGTAACAGTGTATTCCCCTATAAATTGACCAGTTATCTTTCAAGTTTTACAATATTACATGCAGGAAAGCTGAATGGTTTCATTTGTTATTGTAAGTGCATGGGGACACCAAAATGTCGGATATCTGATTTCATCTACTTCATGTCACATCCTTTGCTGGTTTTGAAAGTCAAGTTTCAAAAGCTGCCTGTAATTTGTGCGATCCCCAAAACAACTGTGGCCAGGTCTACAGCAAATTGTTGAATGAAAACAGGGTGGGCATGATCCCTGGAGATACCTGGCAGTCGATGGTTAACTGCTTCAGACTGGTAGCCCCCCCCCTCCCCTTAAAAAAAGGGGCAGACTGGAATGACTCGAGACACAGACTCTGACTCAATCCGGATAACTCGGGACTTGGAGTAGGACTCGTGAGATACGGCTCGGACTCGGACTTGACATTCAAATAATGAGTCAGCTAGAAGGCCCCCTTTCCTTTGAAGTTGGCCTGAGCGATCCGTGACAGTAGCGGCCTCAACGGGTCCAACGACATCACTCACCGAGTAGAGATGCTATGATGGGGCCGTCAGCAGGGTGGGCCATCAACGCCTCCTTCTCATAGTACTTGCTGCAGATGACAATTGAAGACGGATATGGGGGAGACAGAGAAGCCATGAATTTCATAGTCTGGTGTGTTTGAGCATGATTTGATCCCAGCAGGGCAGACTGATATTGAAAAACGTCCTTGTGGGATCAAAAAAGTTAAAACAATGATTTAACACCCAAAAACTGAAAAAGGAAGCAATAGTTAATGCCATTTATTGGCAACAGATCCAAAAATACAGTTTGGAGGTGCTAGATGTACATGTAAAATGACAATAACTGTAAAAAACCTACATGTACAGTGTACCGGTACATGTACACCGTACACCGTACACGTTTATGCGTTGGAGTTCCTTCCTCCATGGTTTATGTTATAGTATGTATAACGTGTAATCATGGAGGCAGAGGTATGAACTGGTTATCAAGAAACATATTGTACATACAGGTACATGTACATGTACGTGTATGGTACATGTACATGTACATGTATGTACAGTACATGTACAGTATGTACCGGTTCATGTACCGTTACGTGTACCGAGCTGTATTAATGTGTGTTACTTAAGGAGAGTTGGGATGCACAAAAACCTGATACACGTGAACATGTACATGTACATGAACTCTACAAGTACAGTACTGTACATGTACACACACCTGTACACATGTATGTTTAAAGTTTTCCAAATGTGCACGTGTACAATGTACATGTACCTGAACATGCAGTACATGTACATGTATGTATTGTGCAATGGCAATTTGTACGCATAAAGACAGCAACAAAGATTGCCACAAGCAATGCAGCCTTTATACTGTCCGTGTACTGTAAGCGCGGTGTAAGTGTGCGTGGGTGAGCCCCAATGGCATCTGGACCCAAGTGTATCCCCCCATTGACATCAAAGCACCGGTTACCGGCTAAACTCCGCCTATGGATGCATGCCGGCACGGCACACTGGCTGGTTCACTGCCAGAGCACTTACTGGAGTCGTGATGTTACAGTGGTAATGGGCGAGACTCCTATCCCCCCCCCTCCGTGACCATCCCCTGCCTCCCCTCCAGCTGTGCTGAACCACTGTAACACAGTCAACACAGTGGCTGCCTTCCACTAGTACCAGTGCCCAAAGACTGTTCCATGCCAAGCAAGCACATTACACACGCACATGATACATGTACATGTACATGTATGTATGCGGGCAAATTAAAAGGAACGCTCACACACAGATATACTGCATGGTATGTACACAAAACACTGTACTGTATTCGAGATTCAAGATACTTTATTGTTTTAAGTGTAAACAATTCTTCTCTACACGAATTGCTCTCCCAGTGTTGCAGGAAGTAAAAGTACTGTACATAAAAGTACAATAATAAACAATTCATGTACTGTACCAAGTGCATGTAAGCATTAATTAATAAAAATTATGTTACTGTACATGTAGACAGTTTCCTGTAAGCCATTACATGTCATCAGCCAACCAAATTGATGTGTACATGTATATAAACGTGTACACAATGTACATGTGTATCGTGGGAACCCCCGTACATGTACATGTAGACAGTTTCCTGTAGACATGTACATGTGCGTGTACTGTACATGCACATGTACATGTACAGTACATGGCTACACAATGTACATGTACTACGGTAGTACATGTACATGTAAATGTATGTACATGGACATGTGCATGTACATGTACACTATGTACAATGTACATGCAGATGTACATGTACATTTGTATAGGTACATGTTGATGAGCATGCGTGTACATGTGCATGTACTGTACATGTACATGTACATGTAGACAGTTTCATTAGCCAACCATCAGCCAACCATCAATTGACCGGTGATTACTGACAAATGCCTTGTCCATCTGCAACTGCAGTTCTTTCTTTCTTAATTAATTTTAGAGAGGATGAAGTACTGGAAGTTGACATTACGACTATTCCCAGGGAAGTAAAGGTGGATCTTTTCAAAATCACTTGATACCCCTGGAGTGGTTTCCCTGAAAACTAGTGAAGCTCTCATTACCCCTAATCAAACATGTATCATGTGTACACATGTTTGCTGAGAAATAAGAACAAGCACTGAATTAAAGGGAGGGTGCGATTTGAGCAGAGCGTTCCCACACACACCGCGTCGCAAATAAACGCAATTCTTTGAAAAAAGTCTCACTCTTAGTGCAGACCGAATCGCGATTCAAATCACGATCCGAATAACCCTGTTGATTTGGTGTAGTGGCAACGGCCCTAGTGAGTGTAAACTGCACAGGGGATTGTTAATGGGATTTGTAATTCCTGGGGGAAAAAAACAAATCCTGGCGAAAAAATTAAATTACAATTACCAGAAAATAGTTTACAAAGGCCCAATGTACTGACGTCAGTGCACAGGGTCTACATGTCCAAGATGGTCCAAATTATGTAACAAGGAAAATTGGCGTAAATTGCTGGTGAGCAGTTTGCGTATTCGGCGGGCCCTATTGACTCTACAGTATCTGCAGCTGAGCATATACACTCATTGCTTCTTTCTTTCTTTTTCTTTCTTCTCTTGCAGGGTGGTAATTCGTTTTTATCTCATGCGGGGCAAGTACGCTGTCTGTCCAGGGCTAGGTTGACTAAGATGGCAGATAAATGTATGCGCCATATGGACTCCAAACTCACACTTGTCACAGCCAAGGCTCGGCACGCACTGACGACAAGTACCGGTACATTGAAATACTGACTGTGCAAGTACATGTACAGTGTACATGTACTCGTACTGTCTGTAGGTTGACCCAAACAAATAAAAAATAAAAAATAAATAAGCCTTGGTCCTGCAGCACAGCAAGTGGTTCAGCATGTACTCCATAAGTTCCTAAACCGCACAAAAAAACAGTCAGGCTCATTTTGAGTAATATACAAAAAACAAAATCGAATAAATGTTGAGGTGCCTGATGATTTGGTTCAAACCCAGCAAGACCTTCCTCGAAGGAAGTCCCTCTCAATTCATGAGAACAAAACTGGTTCAATAAAACACCAGTAACAAATTTTCTGCCAACAATTTTTACATTGGGCTTTAGTTTTCCGAAGGGCATCAGAAAGGTTTATTCTGATTTTGGTTTTTAACTACCGGTACTTCTTCTTCTTCTTCTTTTTTTTCTTCTTCTTCTTCTTCATCTTTTTTTTCTTCTTCTTCTTCTTCATCTTCATCTTCTTCTTCTTCTTCATCTTCTTCTTCTTTTTCTTCTTCTTCTTCGTCTTCTTCTTCTTCTTCGTCTTCGTCTTCTTCTTCCTCTTAGTACAAAAAGTCTGTAGACAAAGTACTTATGGCATTCTGCCGCGCATATCATCTAGTCTTTTGTTCGCTGTTGTTTTTCTAAGCATCAAAATATTCTGCTAAAGAAAAACCCCTAAGTAATTCCCTGTGTGTATACTGTAGATCCTGGAACCCCCTCCCCCAAAGTGATTTGTCCCACATCGCTATCTGATGATTTTTCCAGGGTCTCAATTGATTACCATCAGCAGAATTAACAGATGTCTGTTTCTCTTCTTTTTTTCCCAAAGCACAGCACCACCCAGATTTCTTTTTTTAAAGCATAACCCCCAAAAGAAAAATCAATGAAATATTGGAAGTGCTTGTTGAACTCGTAGTCTCTGATTACCGGTAGTTTCATTATCGCAGAACAATCAGGGAAATATGGCTTATTCCATGCTAAAAAAAAAAGGAATATATATAAATTCATCAATGGGAACGGACGTTGGAACTGAGGCCAAAGTGTTGAGAAAAAATAGTCCGTTGAAATAATGGCCAGATTCAGATTCTTCAATCTGAAAAATTTGATGGTTTGATGTTTTGATCTACATGTAATTGCGATCCAAATTGCAGGTCTTCTTGTATTTTTTTGGAAACGGCGCGATTACTCGCCAGGCACTGTGTGTAAATGCTACCAAAAAGAGAAAATCAAAAAGTTAAATACATGTACATCCCACAACTGAACCGCGTGCAGATAAACACCCGAGTCACCACAACCAACTATTCATGACGATTTGCACAGTGTGCTCAGTGCTTTTCCTGATCGCCTACTGAAAAAAATACAGGCGGCTCGGATGGGATTCGAACCCACAACTCCTGCTTTCTACAGTACAG
The DNA here is from genome assembly GCA_949987565.1 of Luidia sarsii. Taxonomy (NCBI): domain Eukaryota; kingdom Metazoa; phylum Echinodermata; class Asteroidea; order Paxillosida; family Luidiidae; genus Luidia; species Luidia sarsii. The sequence goes on from OX465105.1 coordinate 14,817,225, forward strand.
CCATATTGACCACTGGACCACCGAGCTGGTTGAGGTCGTGGGGCAAATTTCTATCTGTATAGCGGGCTGGTATACCGTAAGGCATTGCATCATAGACACGCCATGTAATATGATTTAGAATTTTGTGAACGCGTCTCCTACACCCCAAAATCACATTATATCTACGTGTATGATATCTCAACATGGACGTGCGCAAACCGTACATTGAGAATGCAAACAACGCGAGTGCAGTCCGGAAAGTGCCTCCGGTTGGGTCACATTTCAGGCATGCCCATGAGTGTACGGTACATGTAGGCCATGCGATTACAATTTCATACCGATGATACGGGCATATCGGTATACCGTGGTATCGCCGAGAGGGTACACCGCAGTCGGAAAAACGATACTGCAGCTCCTTAATGCTCAGTCTACATGCAGTTTGAACATGGTGTCACTGCAAACTTTTCACCTTCATATAAATTTTGAAGTTACATGTACATGTACAGGTAATACAACAACTGTTGCAAACTGCTCACTGACTAAAATGACCTGTACAATACATACGGGTACATATGTAAATCTCAAAAGTTAGAGGGCCTGACGTTTCAATCCTAGCATGTCCTTCCTTTACAGTTTCCAAAACGTGTGTTTTGTACACGTCTGTTACACATGACGATTCAAAGATGCCCCTAAATTTATGTAAAATTCAGATAAGGTGTTTGGTTTTACCTGCCTTTTTTCACAAAGCAATTTAAATGTATTTCACACTGTTTGTTTACTCAAGTGACTCAATATGCCCTTACCGGGCAGAGTATTTCAATCCTTTCCAAGTGACCAAACCTTTTCTCAAAGAAAGAAGGCAGCTGGTTTGTTTTACTTTTTTCTTCTTTTTAAGGTACATGTAGAATTTTGGAGTCGCTGGCGACACGACGAAACAGATGTGTACACATCTCTTTTATTTTCATTTTTTTTTCTCTGAAGGGGGAATGTTTGCTTTGGGTAAAGGTGGCAGAAAAAAAAAAAAATTACCGGTCTTGGAAAACAAATGTAGGAAGGAGAGTAGTCCCCATTGACCATGTAGCGTCTCTGGCAAGGTTTGGCACAACTAGCCTGCCAGCCAAATGTTCGAATGCAAAGTCACGAACAAAGTACATGTATAGGCCATCGTCTACATCTCCATCTCACCCCCTCACCCCGTCTTCGCAGCGACAGGGTGGTTGCCACAGCAACTGCCTCCCACCAGGGACCTCGGGCTCGTTGTCAGGCTAGGACAGTTACATGTACATACATGTACAGTGTAGCTGCCAACCTATGAAGTTTCTTAAACGAAATTAGGAATACTTCTGCTAAAAAAAAAACACATTTCCAAGCAAAAAATCGGAGTCTGTTGTCAAGAGCTTGTAGAAAGTGATAGATTTTTACCCCAAAAGAGTAATGATTCCTCCAAAATAGGAAAGGTTGGCAGTTATGGGAAGTACGAGCACCACACATGGGCACAGACACAGACAAAAACAACAACCCCAATGCATAGGAAAGAAATCTTGACAGCTTGACAGGGTTGATGGTGAAGAGGCTGACAGGGGTTTAAGTGGAAGGTTTGCGGTGACACCGTGTAGTCCTTACTCTGCCCGAGTTGCTGTCAAAATGTCATTCCACCAGCATACTGTACACAGCAGATTTATGTATACAGTAGTTCACGGCCATGTGCTGCCCTGGGAAAATTCTAGAAAACCAGTCTAGCAAGGAACATGCATACTGTACTACATGTACATGAAGACTTGAGGGTTTGCATGGTGGAAGTACATTGTACCAAGAGGAAGGTCTGTGGTGACACCATGTGTACAAGGTAACACATCTCTTTAGAGAAGTGTGCAGCTACAAATTGCGCCAGTAACTCAATGTTTCAAGCAGTCTGGCAGTGTGTACTCTGCCCATTGTCAGGAGATGTGTGACAAAAAAATAAGCAGACAAGGTACAAAAGCAGACAAGTGAAAATCAGGTAGACTAGTTTAATACACAAGTTTAGCATCATACATGTACATGTACATTTAGTCTGGTCTAGTATGTACTGTACATGTAATGTACAGTACATGTACTCTGTGAAGTATGATTCCGACATGTACATGACATGTATACTTTGATGTACAATGTACATGTACACTTTGTACATGAACATACATCATGTACACGTGCATGTACATGTACATGTGTATGTGTATACGTGTACATATGCAATCACATACATACGCCTCCTTCTCCTCCTCCTCCTTCTCCTCTTCCTTCTCCTTCTTCTCCTCCTCCTCCTCCTCCCCCTTCTCCTTTTCCTCCTTCCCCCTCTCCTTTGCCTCCTTCTCCCCCTTCTCCTCCTTCTCCTCCTCCTCCTTCCCTTCTCCTTCTCCTTCTCCTCCCCCTTCACCCCCTGGCCTTCTCCTCCTCCTCCTCCCCCATCTCCTCTTCCTCCACCGACTCACCTGCTCTCCTGGTTGATAAGTTCGATAAGCTTGGACAGTTGCTTCTCAAAGAGCGCCACCCGGATCCAGAGGTGTCGCTGCTGCAGCGTGGCCCTGATGCTCGTCTGCGGCTTGTTGGGACTGTCGCCGTTCAGGCTGTGATTGCTGCCAAGTTTCCTGGAGGAGAAGACACAAAAAGCCCACGACATCAAACAAGCGATATACGGGAAGGAGCCGGACGCAGAGGTGAAAGAAAGCGGAGATGAGCCATGACCCGCACACGTGCAACTCAACTATGGAGAACGTGGAATGGAAAATCGCGTTCTGCCTTTGAGAAAGGTCCTGCGAGGATCAAAATGTCGGGCCCACTGTTTGATTGAGATATATGCATTTTGGTCATTTTAAACTAAGGGAGAGTACACCAGGTGGGGGATATTTTCAAAATCATTTGATAACCCAGTAATTTCCCTGGAAAGCAGGGAAACTCTGTTCACCCCAGTGTTTACACTACTGTATACATGTACACAATGTATCATGTGTACACATACACACAATGTACATGTATCTGCTGAGAAATAAGAACATATTAGCACTGAGTTAAAGAGAGGTTACACTATTTGGAAAGTGCCCAATTTCCGGACATTCCAAATTTGGAGATTTTAACTCACTCATCAGGAAGTTTGTAATGGTATCACTATCAGGCATTCCGTAAAATTTCATAGCTCGTAAATCTGCCCTTTTTGAGAAAAGAGGATATTTGGTGAATTTCCAACGATCGGTCCATGGAGCGATTCCTTAAACAAATACCGCCCTCTATGTCTGAAAGAAGTTAGCATTTAATTTTGTTTCCACGGTTTCTCTCATGGTTGACTGATTGAGATGAAACTTACATTGTACATATATATGTCATTGTGTTAGGCCTTTTTTATGTACTGTACATGTACTGTACATGTACATGTACTGTTGGGTTTGACAAAGTATTGAATTTGAAACAATTCTTTGACCTACTGTACCGGTACATACAGGTACAGGTACAGGTACAGGTACCCTACCTTTAATAAAAGTCATTCAGTAGTTTGCAATATGTTTGCATACTGTACATTTCAAGTTCAAATTGAAATTGAGCAAACTCAACTCCCCACCTTTTTTTGTACATTATGTACACAATGTACTATGTACATACATGTATATCGGTACATGTGGTGTAAGCTCAACATTCCAGTTCAGTCAGTGCTTACCGTAACTGGCAATGAGAGAGTGTATCGACTCTCCGCCTAAGCTTGTCACAGTTTTCCAATGTTTCTCACGTCTCTGCTCTCGAGAACGTGTCGATTTACTGTTTATTTGGGTCTTGGGCACAGTAGGCCTACGTACATACCTGGTACGTGGGGGATGTGTGTGTGTGCGCAAAGGTACATGTACATGTACTATACATGTTCACAAGTATGGTAGAAGAGTAAAATGGTCTTTCCCACATGCTATGAATACACATACATGTACATGTAGCAAGCCCACTGGGCTAGTAAATTGAGTTTTTTGCTAGCCCGCAGCAAGTTTTACTAGCCCTGTAAAATTAAGATTGAATTCAAAACAAAGTTATTATGTCAAATAAAAAAAAAATTTAGTTTCTACTTTCTCATCCCCGCCCGCATCATTTGTTGCCGCCACACAGCTGTCTACTACTTTTTACTAGTCCGCCGGGCTAGCAAAGTTGGCCATTTTACTAGCCCTTGGCTGTTTTTACTAGACAATGACCGCCGGGCTATTGCTAAGGTCAAGCCCTGTGTAGGCCTACATGTACATGTACATGTAAGAGATGACAACCGAATTGTGATCACACTGTACCATCTCTGTATCAGAGTATACAGTACTTAGTCTATACATGTACATGTACAAACAAAGTACAGATTTCAAAAGCGAATAGTAAACAGAGACTACATTACCCGGAAGGCTATCTAACAAGAATCCTCAATAGCACCAACCGTACCGGCCTGCTAATAAGACCTTAGTCACTGCTGAAGGTCACACCAGCTTCGCAAACGCGTCACGCTCGGTGCTGCCTAAATTACGTGGACCAATGGCTCTGGAAAGTCGCGCAACCCCTCGGGAACCCGGTCCACATTGAAATCCCCTAGAACCATTTCTATTCAAATGGCAACTGTTAGTGTTATGTCCGCGCATTATGCGCGGAAATTTTTAATTAGAAATTCATGTGGACTATAGTGCACTGAGCAATCAATATATTCATACTCTGTGCACATGTACATATTGTATATTTGTTGCTATTTATTCCGGTACCAGTATCTCACTCGTGGTCTGTGTTGAGTCTGTACAGTACATGTATACAAAGGTGAATGGATACATACAGTGTACAGGCATTTCTTTTCCAAGATAAAAATATCCTGAAAAAGCTAAATCCATTTTGTGTGATCCTCGAGCTGCTGTAGCCAGGTTTACAACAATTGATTGTTTGCCTCTGAATGAAAGTGGGGGCTTGATCCCTGGACTGGAGGTACAGCACATGTACATACTACAGTACATGTGCTGATGTACACGTACACATGTACATTTATATGGCAGTAAGTGGTTAAATGCTTCTGGCTGGCTGGTACCCAAAGCCTGACAAATTCTACTTGACTATTTTAGGAAAGCCATCATCTAAGGGCTGGATCATTCATGTACAATGTACATGCAGCTCAAATGGTATACCGGTACATGTACCTACACATTAAGTGCGCTGTAGTGTAGTACACCAGACCAGAGGTCTCAGGTTCAGTGGACAGTTACAAGTGTACACAGTACAGTTTTCTTTGCCACTTTTTCATAAAAATAAAGCGATCCAAGTTGTCAACAATTTAGAGGCCATGATGTTTTGATCCAAGCAGGGCCTTGCTGAAAGGCAGAACCATTCTGCCTTTAAGGTCCTGCGAGGAATTCTGCCTACCGGTACATGTAATTTGAGGAAGCTCCTGTAAGGATGGAAATGTCAAGCTTCACTTTGATCATGTTTGCATTAATTTGGGTGAAACTGAAATACACATTGAGCTTTAAATTCCCAGGGTCCTGGGGATCAATAATAATGTTCAAGCTTCAGAGGAAACCCATAGACTCCTAGTGTGAGTCTCATGATTTAATGCCACGTGACAGACAGGCAGTCATATGCAGGTTTATCTATAGACTGACAACACCTGCGCCTGTACATGATGTACAAGTAATGAACTTGTAGGCAGAGGAGAGACATCACATCCATTGAATTACATGTACACTGTACATCTAGTGTTCATGGGGTTTTGACACGTTGAGCGAAACTGCGGCAAGAGTAATATGTAATTTAAGAGTTGCGAATCTTTAAAAAAAATACATACAATACAATACATGTAAATGTACATGTACAGTAGCCTGTAGTCATGTACATGTACATGTGCGTGTACATGTACATGTACAGATGTCATGTTCATTGATTCATGTACTGTATGTACGGTAGTAGTAGTACAGTGTACACGTACAGTTTGTACATGTACATGTACATGTACTGGTACATGTACATGTACATGTACTGGTACATGTACATCTACATGTACGTACATCTACATGTACGTACATGTACATGTAGTATACATGTACATGTGCTGTGGTATACATTTTGCAAACCGCGCAACAGTGCATGCTACCGCGGTATGCATGCTACATGTACAGTGTACTTGTCCAATGTGGGCCATGTACATTGTGTGTTGTGTACATGTACATGTACAAAAACGTACAACATCTGTACACTGTACATCACGGTACGGTACAGTGTACATGTACATGTACATGTACATGTACATACAGGTACACTGTACAGTACATGTACATGTACGCCTACAGGCCATGCATTCTATTAATATTGTACGGTCTCCCTTAAAGGTCAACATATAAACAAACAACTCCCCAGCACACAGTGTGCAAGCATGGAGGGTGTAAGCAAATCATCAGTCCGTATACAGTACAGTACAGTGCAGTGATTTTTGTAGTCGTACACATGTACACATGTATCATGTACAATGTACATGTACGGTACATGTACGTACATCATGTACATGTACATGTACATGTAGATGTCGATATGCACATGTACATGTACTGTACATGTTTATCGAGCTCTTTCTCTTTAAATAAGACTTAAGGCTTTGCATGGTGGGTGAATTAAAGGAGGTTTGCGGTGGTTTCGACCAGTATGCTCTGGCCGTCATCAGTAGAATGACGGCCAGATACTCTTTCTCTTGAATTTCACTGTGAAGAAAGATTCCTGCAGGCAGAGATTTTTGTCATCCAGGCCACCCTGGCAGCCTGGCCACAGTCATCACTGCCCGGCACACTGACACAACACAGCGCAATGGAAATGCACCCGGTCGCACCAAAAGGGGGTTTGCAAATATGGGGATGGTTTCAAGGACAGACATGCAGGCAGTCAGGCAGAACCTGACCTCCCTACAGTGTAGCTACCCGGTACAGTTGAGTACCGGTACTACACTGTATGCTCCTGCGAACAAATTACCGGTACTGGTAGGCAATGCTACAGACTTGTGCATGTAATGCACACGATGTACACCATGGGTGCGAATCTAGTGCCTTGTGGAGACCTACATGTACAACATGTACATGTACATGAAGTCCAACACATGTAGGTTGAATTGGTCTCCGCAGGGAAATTGTAACTGTAGGTGTATATATATTAACAAGGTTTTCACGAAGCTGATATTTGGAAATAACTCAAAATCGGGGAATTTGTGATGGGTAAGAATCTGTCGCAGTGTAAATACATGTATAAATTATAAGGGACATGCGGTCCAAATTTCTACCCAGGAAAGTGAATGTGGCTGAAATGGGAGCATTTTTAAAACATTGTTTCTCACTCGGTTGTAGTATATTGCATGATAACAAAGCCATGTCTCCACAAGGATATAAAAATCGGTACGGTACAATACATGTACATGTCCGTGTACACTGTACGTGCGTGTACATGTACATGTACATTGTACATGTACATGTACATGTACTTGTACACATGCTGAACACACTGCTCTACAGTGCTTGTTAACACAAATTGAACCACCTGTAACCAGTGCAATGTACACTGTACCTGTACAGTAAGTGTCTCAGGTACCGGTACATGTACAGTGTACATGTACTGTACAGCTAACAAAGAGAGAGAGAGAAGATGAATGGCTGATGACATTCCTGAAATATTTTTACCTTGAGGCATGAAAAAGAGGCCAGAGGGCAGATTGGATTGGTGGAGGAAAAATAAATAAATCAGAGAAAAAAAACACATTGATTTTCTTTTCATTTCTTGAAACATGATTTTCTTTGATGGACTATGGATGATTGTACATGTACTACAGTGAACTACATTGTACATGTATACATGCATGTACATGTACATGTACATGTACATGTACATGTACATATGTACAGTACATGCAAATAAAAAACTGTACATGTACATATTCATCCACATGTACTGTAACACATGTGTACAATGTACATGTACATGTACAATGTAGTGTACCGGTAAGTGCACTTCAGAAGGTGAACATCTTAAAATCCTTCTGGGAATGGGAGTTGGAGAAGCATCTATCACACCCTTTCTCCGATCAATCAAACTCCTAAAGGTCAACCAACCCGTGGAGTGGAATCCACATGTATGTAATTTCCATTCATTGAGAAGACAAGGCTACCCCTTCTCATATTTCCATTGTGCTGTCTGTGCATCTCCTCAACACCTATCTCGCAAATTGCCAATTCTCTTTTGTGTTGCAGCGCAGTGGCATGACAATGGCGAGAAGCAGTGTGGGGCTGTCAGTTACACACATTATAAACATGTACCCTTGGGAAAACCCTCCAGAAAAGCTCTTTAAATGTTAGAGGTGAGGTCCATACTGCAAGCTCAAATAATAAATGTACAGTGAGTGTACACATGTACATCGATACTCAGGACTCACATTCACTAGGGTTTTTAGCTCTGTTGTTTTAAAGGTTCTTGCGATGTGTTTGAGGACTGATACAGTACAGTACATGTATATCAGTGCGCCATTCAATGCATATGTGTGGATGCCAAATTTGTCATGGGAGTGCAAAGTGCATCTCTGGATGACATCTTGCTGAGAAACGCATTTCAACATGTTCAATAGGGTTAATATAGGAAGGTTCAATAGGGTTGTGGAAGATCCTTGAAGTTGAATTCTGTGTCTGTAGACTAAAAATCATCTTTGCCTTTGAGAAAGGTCCTTCTACTGTACATGTACATGTAGGATCGAAACGTCAGGCTCTAGTGCTTTTGAGATTTATGTGTTGCAGCTTTGCAGGTCATTTTAGTCAGTGAGCAGTTTGCAAAAGTTGTTTGTATTGACTAAAAGTTTGAAGACAAAAATGAAGGAGGCCAACAAACATGGTCATTATAGAAGGGTTTGCGGTGACAGCCTGTACATGTATATTAATATAATGTACATGTACTGTATGTATTTAAGGTCTCTTAAAGAAGAGGTACAGTATAATATGACGGCCAGAGCATATTGGCCAGAACGTTGAGTTATCACTCACTCACTCAGGTTCTTTTCAGAACCATTCCTCTTTTTTAAGAGACCTAAATACGGTACACGTACTGAACATGGTGTCACCGCAAACCCTCCTATACACATGTAATTATTGTTTCACCCACCATGCAAACCAAAAGTCTTATTCAAACATGGTCATTAACTTCTATTGTCTCTTTGTCTGCTCCATCCTGATTAATAAATTAATTAATTAGACAAAACGAATGAGAAAACAAACATTCTTGCATTGACACAACAAAATATACAGAGTACAGTATGTATGCAGGGCTTCCCTTGCTTATAAAACTATGAGGTGGCCCGCCGCACACTTTCAATGGATCACCTCAGGTGTTTGTTTCCAAACCTTGTCACCTCAGGGGTCAGAATCATGATTGGAAATCATGCGTGCAAAAGGGCTGTGTATGGGATGTTGCCTTGTACTTTACTGTGTGTTTCTTCGTGGACATGCACATTACTGCAGTACTACAGACTCCAATCCAATGTTCCATCTACCGTATGACACATGGAACCTCAAAATGGCGCTTGCACAATGTACCAAACCAAGACACATCCACTGAGCAAATTATCGGTTGCAACCTCAGAGTCACAACATTCCGGGGGAAACCCTGCATGTACATGTACATGTATCATACTGGTACATGCACTGTACATGTACAAATGTACATGTATGTGTCCACAATTTAGCCTTTCAGATGATTTTCAGCTGTTACTGACTGTACAGCTAGAGTACATGTAGATTAAAGAGTCATTCAGGTTTGAATTTAAAGGCCCAATACAACATTGGGAAGATCGGAAAACATTGATGTCCACAGATTTCTTTCAAATTTACACAGTTTGTACATGTACATGTACTGTAGATGGTCATGTTGAAATCTTACGGTCTGGGATGCCGTACTTTTCGAGAAATCTTCAATAAAAAATCAACAAATAGTTTATTACTCGTGAGTAATAAACTATTTCTTGTACCACAGAACAGTGCGTAAAAGTCGTAAACTGTGCTTTTTTTCATTTTTCTACTTTCTCAGAATACCACTTGAGCTAAAACTTTCGCAGTATTGTTTTTACTAATGCTGTATTGGGCCTTTAAAGTACACTATACGTGTATTGTTTCAGTAAACTTTGGATTGCATAGTGCTGTACCAGTACAATGTATACATATACACTGTATGTACACATACAGTACACATGACTGACCAAGGTCATCATGTATACCCGGTACATACGTGTACATGTCAAATCTTACTCATAATTCCTGGGTACCCTTTCATTTTTCCCTCCAGTTGGAAATACTTGGAATACAGCAATTCATCAAGTTCAAATGCCACAGAGAGCAATGATAAAGCCTACACTTTACATGTATGAACATGTTATCAAAACAGACAGTAATAATTGCATTATGCATATTTTGTTCTATTTGTGCGGGCTCGTGAAGACTTTTTATGACATCGGTAATGCTCCAGTGAAATGCCATCAATAATTGCTAAGGCAGACTGAGGGTGTCTGTCCATGAACTGTTCTCATTAAGGGCAGCTGGTGCGGGCGGTTTGTCTACTAGGCATCCCAAATGGACAGGGATTTTAAGAAGTTGTCGTCAAGTCGGTTGCGTTGAAAGCAGCATTGATCAGGGGTGGGTCTTTGGCTTCAGTGAAGACAATGCCTGATGACAATGCGTATACATGTATCTCCCTGCATCACAGTTACAACTCAATTGAAGAGGAGGCCTAACATACATGTAAATAAACATCTTTCTAACCTTTGACCTCCTTTTTTATTCCACTTTCCCCACTTCTTACTCTAGTCTTAGTCTCCATGGTCTTAGCTATCACCTTGAGTGGCCTTTTGGGCCTTGTGATTGGTGATACATGTACGTGTACATGTACCATTATACATTATGTACTGTACACTGTACATACATGTACATGTACTATAACGATTACGAACATCCCGGGATCCATGAAAATTGTTTGGTAAAGTGGTCGTTCGTTATAGCAGTCATGGGGACATATTCTGTACACAAAAATCGGGAGCCAAAGGGCATGTTCATTATGGCCGAATGTTCAGTATATCGGGCCCAATACAACATTGAGAAGTTCGGAAAGCATCGATGTCCACAGATTTCCTTCTAATTTACACAGTTTTTTGATAGTCATTATATACTCCTCATGTTGAAATCTTACGGTCTGGGACGCTGTACTTTTCTTCTTCACTTTTCTTTACTAATCTTCACTCAAACATCGACAAATAGTTTATTACTCGCGAGTAAAAAACTATTTCTTCCACTACAGAACGGTGCGAAAACCGTGACGGTTTTTCGCCTTTTTCTACTTTCTCAGATTACCATTTACATGTAAGCTAAAACTTTTGCAGGAATAATAAATAGGATTGCTTTTAATTTTATGCAATGTTTAATGGTTTAACAATAACACACAAACTGTGGCAATCTTTTGACCTTTACCAATGTTGTACATGTGTATACGGGCCCGGCTATAGGGCCTTTTAAAAGATAGTGTGGAATTCGCACCATTTTTGGGTATTATTCTGAAAAGCACAGGACGTTCCCAGGGTAAAAAAAAGGAGCATATTTCTGGTGTGAGGATCAGGCGAAATTCAGAAGAAAAAAAATGTATCAGGATTTGACACTCCACTTGAAGATTGTGAGAGATTGATGATTGAATGGTTGAATGGATTGGTGGTTAGAGGCTAGAACAGTCATGGAAGTGGTTAGATGGATGCAATGGTTTGGGGTCATGCTTTCTGCTTCTGTAAGCGACCGTAGCAAAAGGCTGGAAATATTTCAGTGCACATTATGTGTCTCAGTGCACAAGAGTTTGCAAGTCTCAGTATTAATACACTGCACATAGCCAAGCTGTTGTACACACATGCAAATGTAGAGTAAACATACATGTACAGTATACACCCGAGTGAGAAACGATGTTTTAAAAATGCTCCCATTTCAACCACATTCACTTTCTTGGGTAGAAATTTGGAACGTATGTCCCTAATACATCATGTAACCTTTTTTTTAAACACAATTTTCTTACCCATCACAAATTTCCCGTTTTAGATTTACAGGTATTTCAAAATATCAGTTTAGTGAAACCCTTATAGAGGCCTGTACACCTTTACAATTTAGGCCTTTCTTAATAGCTATGCAAATTGTATGACTTATTTTTAGTTAGATTTTAAGTTATGTTTGTAAATGGAATCGTTAATGTTGAGTGTGTCGCGTGTTACTGCCCACATTTTATGTGCAGTAACACGCGGCACAATCAACATGACGAACCTACATGTAACTTTAAAAAAAAAAGTCATTTAAAACTATAAATCTACCTTGAAAAGTGGTCCCTCATCTTGCCTGATCTTCATAGTCCAACTTTTTCACACAGGGTTCTATCCTTTGGAAATTAGGTGGAAGCTGATTTCTGGTGGGTGTATTTCTCTTGTTCGAGGAGCGCAGTGAAACCGCGCAGTGTTTCGCCGACATCTTAAAAAATCTAGCGCCCACAGCCTCACTTTGACTTCAATGCATGCAATTTGCATAACTATTAAGAAAGGCCTATAGCAGGCATACATTTTACAGGACAGTTCATGTACGTGTACATGTGCACTAGGAAGAGGGAGGGATGAGGGAGGGCAAGGTTAAGGTGAGGGCGTTCTCATCTCTCTTACTTGTTGGCCTCCTCCAGTCGGCTCTCAATCTCCTGGACCTTCTGTGCCACCTGGGCAGCCTCTGAGTGCTGCTTGGCCAGCTGTTTCAGCAGGGACGCCGTGGTCAGGTTGCCCTTGAACAGACCGCTGATGCGCCGCTTCAATCCCTGGGCAAGGCATGCGTCCACCGCGGCTGCAAAGGAGATTTTTAAAGACGTCGTTGGAGAAACTGTCAAAACCAATGCTTGAACATATACCATTTTTAAAAAAAATCCCCATAACTACATGTATACGTACTATTACTAAGCCGCCCCTTTGTCAGCTTGTATTTCTGACCGACCCAAAGTTTTGAGAACATGTTTGGTGCAAGTTTTAAGTAACAACCAAATGTCAAATACTTTACAAATGTCAAAAACCCTCAATGAATGGCATTCTCACCAATTGATGCAAAAATCATATTGTAATATTACTGACATTGAGTCTGGCGGGGGTCAGGGTCAACAGATTCCCATTGAGTGAATTTGAGGAAAAGGGTTTCCGAAGAAAACCGAATGAATATTGACAGCAGGGTAACTGCAAATAGCCAGTCACCCATATCCACTCACTCACATCCCAATGAAGTCAGGGTACTAGGTTCCATACAAATCACTTGAGTTTAATAATGGGGGGGGGAATACAGGCTGGACGGTGCACTTGACCTACTACACAAAGCCATCTGCTGCATATGGACGAAGGTCATTAGCATAAATACGAATATTGTTGAATATTCATGCCCATGAGGAGATGGGCGGGGCTTACCGCAGAGGGAGATGATGCTTCCGCTGTCTTCGTGCACAAACTTCCGTGTGACGGCCTCCTCCATAATCTGCTTCACCTGTTAAAAATAAAAAAAGCACGAGAGATCTCCATTCTAAGAGGAGCCCACTGCACAAGGTGGCAAATGGTAATGGACAGCGGAGTTACTGAAATAGGCCTTTCTTAATATGTATGCAAATTCTATGCATCGAACTGAAAGTGAGGCTATGGGCGCTAGATTTCCAAGATGAAATGTTGTTCCCCGCTGCTTTTTTATCTTTTCTTAACAAACCGGTATTCTTCAACAAAAGCAAACGCTATTTAGGAACAACGGTACTGTAAGGTGCCTTGAATTGACCGCCATCTTGGAAATCAAGCACCCATAGCCTCATTTTGGGCTCAATGCATACAATTTGCATAAATATTAAGAACTTGAGGCCTATAGAGCCACCCAAATTTACAATACACTCGCTGAAATCCCACAAAGGGTACTACTGGGCTGCATACAGATCACTTGACTGGCCATGACTTTGGACAGCTAACTGTACTGAACAGTGTGACTATCTTATAAAAAATGCAATAACTCTTTCAGAGCCATACCTCTTCTTAACAAAGCACTTCACATAGTACTGCTAGCTGCCCTAAATAACCAAAATGCAACTTATATCTCAAAAATCGCGGAGGGCCTGATGTTTTGGTCCTGCCAGGAACCAAAAGTCGGGCCCTGTACATTTTTGAGCTGTTGTTGACAAGTGTATCAAAAACTTTTGGTCCTACTACAGTACCCCCGGTACTTGGACAGAAACCTCAGGCCCTCCTATTTTGGGGATATTCGCAATTTCAATTTTGGCTATTTTCGTCAGTAAGCAGTTTGCAACATGTTTGCATATTTCTCTTCTTGGCACTATACACGGTTTTACCCAAACCTGGTTTAATTTGTTTCTCCCACACCGTGGAAAACCCTCTAAATCCACAATAGACCAGAGAAACAATAGACCAGAGAAACAAACACTGTATGGCACAACCACTTGCCCAACAAATTTCAGTATTCCCCCATAATGATGATTTAAATGCTTATTTATCAACCGGACGACAGTTAGCAGTGACAGCAGACACTATGTGTACGGAACATGCACTTCACCATTCCTACGTACATTTTGTAACGCATCTTCACACATACGCACCACAAAATCATGACTTTTGGGAAAACTGAAAGTCAATATTTTTTCCGGCAAGTGGATGTGCCAGAGCCCAGACCATGGATGTTGTCCACATTACAATTGGTGGTTTAATTTGGGTTTAGGTTCTTTCCCAGACTAGTAATATCAGTGAGGGGAGGCCTAGTAATTAAACTAAATTGTTGCCATCTTCTCAACACCTAGTCCGAGTAACTTGGACCCGACAAGTCACCCTTTTTTTATCGAATTTTGAAATGTTGAGTTTCGGGTGAACCCGAAACTCAACATTTCAAAATTCGATAAAAAAAAGGGTGACTTGTCGGGTCCAAGTTACTCGGACTACTCAACACCATTACTACAGACTGCAGTACAATTAAATCGGAAGGGATATGTTGTCATGACACTGCCGATAATAATGAGTCACTCTCCACAGTCACACTCTTCACGAATGAGATGCTGACAAAAGTGACACAGGCTGACAGCAAAAATCAAAAGAAAACCTTAGCATAATCTAGTCCGAGTAACAAGTCACCCTTTTTTTATCGAATTTTGAAATTTTGAGGGACGTCCCTGAGATAAAAATTTAAAAATTCGATAAAAAAAAGGGTGACTTGTCAGGTCCAAGCATGGAGGTCTCTCCTTATTCCTCCATGATCCAAGTTACTCGGACTAGGCATAATCCAAGTAAACTGAAAATAATTTGTTGTTTATTTTACAACAGCCAGTGTTTGACATCAGGTGGTGGCTTCATGTCCTTGCAAGTTCGAAACCAAATTGTCAAAACAGGCCGGGTTTGAGGCCTGGGGCGGGGCAGTACATTGTAAATCAAAATGTAAGTACCCGGTTCATCGTGCAAGTACGTATCACTATCAGCTGTTAAACTCAAGCGTTAATCATGTTCATCATGTCCACAATTTATTTTCCAGTTGAGATACCGACCTCTTTTTTCACCGTCCTGATGAGCTTTTCGTGAAGCTCCTCCTCTGTGGAAAAATAAGCACAGTACGAAAACGCCGGGTTAGCTCCAAAATGCCAGGCAACTGACGGTCGATAGCTGACATCGTTAATGTGCAAACCGAGGCTTTTCATTTTGACATTTTGCTTACCTCCGTTCGCCATCGTGATCGCCATCTTGTCCAATGCAGTCCTTTAAGCCGTCATTTAATTTTAATTCCCACGCGTCTTCCGGGCAGGCGGCAGGGATTCTTTTCGATGAGCGCTGCTAGAAATCGGGGCTTTTGTGCACTACAGCAAGGCTTCGGCCTCTATAGTAACATGCTCCTTCACGATTATAACTCCACTGGGGCAACCAAAACGGTTGGATTTGAGTAGAAATCGCGGTCCATATTTTGCTCCGAACTGTGCGCGCGTGGAAATAATAAGAAAATAATCTGGACAGGCCTATATCGACGACTGTTACATGGTGTGTTTTGTGTTTTACAGCAACAGCCGTCGAGTCCGTATATCCACGGTGGAGCATTTGCGTGAGTGAGGCGGTTTAGTCTTTGCCTCAAGACCTCAGGACATTAAGCTACCGGTGCGCAATCACAATGACGTAAGAGGTCTGATGAGACGACGTCAGACCCTGATAAGATGAAGGGTTGGAGAGGATCAGGGGGATGCAGCAGGGGGCGTGGTCGAGACGTTTTTGCATGGGGGGTTGGTAAGGGTTTCTACGACAAGGCATCTCCATCATTGTGTTATGGGCTAGATGATAATTATTATGAGTTTACACATCAATTAAGTTGGGCAAACCCTCGTTGAAGTATATCATTGTGTTGTCGCTGACTCGCTGCAAAATTAAATACGACAATATTGGTTTTGTTTTGTTTTTCTTTCACGTTTTATTTACATATTCAGTAATCCCAGCTCATTAATGCTCATTGTATTATGCAAACAAACAATACCATACATGGGCATGGACATGTACATGTGGCCTAGGTCTACTGGGAAATATGAAACAGTTAGAAAAAAATGACTGGGCCGGGACTTGAACCCGAGACCTCTGGCTTAACGCACCAGCGTCAGAACGATTTTAGTTGGCAAGATGGCGCCAGACAGAAGCATTCAGCAAGTATTTTTCATTTCAAGTCGTGCTGATATTCTACCATTGTAGCATTTTCCTGGTCCACCATGCAGTGAATATAATGTCCACGTTGGAGATATCTATAGATTAGTTCACCCATTTCACCATTGTGTTCCATGAAAGATTACTACCGGCGATAACTATGGAAGAAAGAGGGCTGCTGATTTCCACCAACGACTCAAATGATGGGCCTTATACTAGAGCCGTGCAATAGGCCGTTACACCGCCGTAATGAACACAAAGATGTTTGCAGAAATCAGACAGTAATCACGCGACCGCACCGATGACGTCATTACTGCCTCTGTGGGCTTCCCTGTACATGCGTTCGTCACTATAGTCCTCTTCACTTTAGCGAAATGTTATATAACACGGCAGACGTATGAAGCTCAACCACAACAACACCGCAACCTCGCACATTCAAATAGGATCCTGCAGGAAAACACTGGTTTCACGCAGCAATTATAATAATAATTTTATAATAATACAATTTATTATCATTCTTTCCAGGGAACCTGGGATAACCTATTGAAAGTGCAAGGTTGCGGTGTTGCGCTTGCAGCGTCATATTACGTCTGTCCTGTGATTAGGCCCTATACCTCCACTTTCGGTCAATCAAAATGACGGAAAAACGCATGCGCACACCACGCGCACGACGTCCAATGACTGTGTGACACCGGGGGGAACGGTGTCGAAAAAAGGGAATGAGGAAACGGCTTGATCGAGTACTCTGTCGTTTATTCTGCATAAAATAATAGGAGGAGAAGAAGTGTGTCATATCTCCTCGGTCGCAGGAAAAGGAGTGCGGCGGGCTATTTGCCCCGCCGGCACGAGTGCATAGTACGTAATTTACATAATAAAGAAAAACGGCGGACGTGTATGTTGGACAAGAAGTAGTCCCTCAAAATAAAAAGAGGGGGGTCATTTATGGACCGTCACACTATCCTCCCCTTTCGAGAAAAGCCGTCCTCGACTTTTGGTTATACATCAGAAATATTTACAAGAATAAACATGTTTACTGGATAAAGACATCACTAACTGTTTTTTAGTCCTAATAGGATCGAAACGGCAGAACCGCTAAATTTTGAGATATAACTTTTTATCCACTTATCAAAATAATTCTGGTACCGAAAAAATAATAAAAGAATTAGTCTGTCTACTCGGCTGAGTAATTCTTTTTAACTCGAATTTCGGAATGCAAAAATAGAATCTTAACACCTCTTCCTATTAATTTACAAATTATAACAATATGTAATATGGCATAAGACACAATCAATTACATAATAACAATCTCAAGGCTGCCATTTTTCTGTTTTGGGCCATTTCTGAACTTTTCCACCTGGCTAATAAAGCTTTACCTCGGTCAACTTTTCCACATGTTTGAGATTTAAAAATAGCATGCTGTTCTTTGGTTTGACCTAGAGAGTCATAAGTAAGTCGATTAATTGGTTTCCTGGCTCTCTTGGGTCTAGAAACCTCATCTGTGAAAGGCTGAGGGCTAAGTACAGGCGGAGATTCGGACATGTTGGGGGAACTAGTAGACATGGATGAATCTACTTGTTCAGAAGGAGAATTGTACGACCCTGGTCGACGTTCTAGCTGAGGGCTAAGTACAGGTGGAGATTCGGACGTATTGGGGGAGCTTGTAGACATGGATGAATCTACTTGTTCAGAGGGAGAATTGTACGACCCTGGTCGACGTTCTAGCTGAGGGCTAAGTTCAGGTGGAGGTTCGGACGTATTGGGGGAGCTAGTCGAATCAACTTGTAGTTCCAATGGCGGCGACACACTAGTGTGACCATCTGAAGGAGATTCTGATTGAACACAGAGAGAGGGGCCAGTTGATGGAGAGTGTGGAATGGTTTCTGATGGACAATGTCTTGGCCCTAATTGGACCGGGAGGAAGACAATTCCACCATCGTCTGCCATATCATCACCTGTCTGGTTCTGCTGGGCACTTCCTGTCGGTCGTTCCTCCTCTGTTTCGGTTTTATCTTTTGAAGGCAGTAAGTCTTCAAAGATGACTTCGGTGGGGTCTTCCATATCTTCCATAGGGAGGAACATGCATGGCGTGAGCAGGTTTCGGTGGAGAGATCTCTCTTTGCCAGTTGAGATGCACCTTACTGTGTATACTGGGATGTTTTCTTGTTTTGAGATGATGATATAGGGGCTCTCTTCCCATCTGTCTGCTAACTTTTGAGTTCCTCGGACATGTTTATTTTGTACTAAGACACGGTCACCCACTTGGAGGGGGGCATCGCAGGTTTTGTTGTCATACACACGTTTCTGTTTAAGCTTGGCTTGTTTAGCTTGGTTGCTAGCTGCCTTGTATGAGGAGATCAAACGCCGTTTCAAGTTTTGAACGTAGTCCTCATAGTCAGGAGTTATGTCGTCATCTGTGTTGCCGATACCAAACATGAGATCTATTGGGAGATTGGGATGACGGCCGAACATCAACAGGAACGGGGCGTATCCTGTGGTGTCATGGCAGGTAGCGTTGTAGGCGTGTGCCATAGCTCCTACATACTGTTTCCAGTTTTTCTTCTGGCTGGTGTCTAGCGTTCCAAGCATGTTTAATAGCGTATGGTTAAAACGCTCGGTCTGCCCGTTGCCTTGAGGATGGTACGGGGTCGTGCGGCTTTTCTTGATTCCGGAAATTTTGCAGAGCTCTTGAATGACCTGACCCTCGAAGTTTCGGCCTTGATCGGCGTGGATTCTTGCAGGAAATCCATAATGTTGGATGAAACTCTCCCACAACACCTTTGCCACTGTTTCAGCTTTTTGATCAAGTGTAGGGAATGCTTGTGCGTACTTTGTGAAGTGGTCTGTGATTACGAGGATGTTTTCGTAGCCACCTTTACTCCGCTCCGGTTTAGGACTAGCTTCCTAGCTGCACCTCCAAGGTTTCGGACGATCGTGGAAAATTGCAGCTCAGGTGCCATCGCTGTGTTGTCGATGAGATATCTGACATCCCTCACCCAGTCGTCGATGCAGAGACTTGAACCCTCACGACCAGTGTAAACTGGGACGCTCTTTACTTGATGTGATGGCATCAGCTGATAGGGTTTTGAAGGAGACAACGGTTTGTTGCTAGGGGTTGGGGACGTGTATCCTTGGAAAGTGGGTGTTGGAGCGCTTGGAGCTCTGGCCCCGATCGGCACTGTCCTTGTTGGATCACTGCGTACAGATCTAGATCGCGGTTGATTGGATGGGCGAAGGCAGCTTTCTGAGATACGTCGCTCTATATCTAGAAGTTCGGTGAGGAACTGTTCAGCAACTGGCGAAGATGATGTTCTCTCCTCGATGGATCTGTCATGGTGAGCGGTACGGGGAGTAGCAGGTGGTACTTGAGGTGTTGGATAGCGAATTGTTGTAGGGGTTGGGTACACTGGGTCTTCAGCGGAACGTGTTCTGGAGTAAGACATGTTTTCTTAGAAGAAAAACCAATGGACTTTGCGTCAAACACACAACAAAGAAAAATCATGTACCAAGCGTCAAGGGGGAGAAAAAGAAAATCACAATATCATCGGATGCAATGTTAAGTAAATAAACTGCAATACTAGCAAAGGTTGGGGGAAGTAGTACATCGATCAATTAAATCAAATTAAAAATAGAATCACTTTAATCCGTCCAAAATGATTATTATCCACTAAATTAATCGACACTAGAAAAGGCAATGTTAATTAATCAAAAAAAATCCGAAAAACGAATCAACATGAACTGAATCGATGTATAAAGAAACGATTTCGTCGTGAACACTTGCAGTCAACATTCCCAATTGAACCTTGGCCTATTCGCATCGAATAAAAAAAAAAAAGAAGAAGCTCAAATCCAGTTCCTCGATAACTTCTAGATTCAGGGAGTTTTCAAAATCTTTTAGAGGTGAAATTCAATAATTCATACAACTATGCTATGTTATTACGGTATACTGTGTATATAAGAGGCAATAAAATCAGGGAACACTAATGGTTCGCGACAAACGATCAAGTGCGGTTTTAAGAATAAAGGTTTAACCAGACAATGGCTGAAACTCGACTGGCTGACTTGCAAAGCGCTCTCAATAAAGATAATCGATATCTGTTGATTCTTAGCCACACCGGAACTGGGATGTGGTTAGCACTTGTCACCTGTAGTACAAAAAGAGAACCATTCACATACATCGAATCGGGCGAACAATACGACAGTGTGCATACCACCTGTGTCTTGGCTTGGTTTGGCTTGCCTGACGTTGTCTGTTGTTATCCAGTGGTCAGACTTGGAGACTTGACAGGCAGAGTCGTGGCCAGATCGCCAGTTGACAGTGGTAACTCTACGGTAAGTTGCTGTCAACACAGAACTGTCCGTTACTGCACATTGGCCGATTGTGAATAGATGGCGTTCGTGCGGTACGGTGGAACATGGAACAGGGGAGACAGTACGTACTCGAGGTCAACGTCGCTGATCGGAATGTCCAAGTTCTTCGGGGACTAGTAGTGAAACAGTCTGTTTGCGCTGTGTAGTCGTGGAAATCGGGCTCTTCAGCGGCGATAATCGGTTATTATACTCGAACATCCGATGGGGCGACATAAAACCAAGGCTGGTAACCGTTTGGTTCGTCGGTGGGTCCGCGACGGTGGTCCGCAACGGCTCAGCAACGCAGACTCTTCAGCTTTCAGCTTGAGGATCGGGCTCATCAGCTGTAACTGACGGCAGGAACCTCCGATCGACGATCCTGGCCCCTCCAAGGAAGGATGTTGAAGCTTCCAGGCGGAAAGGGGCTAACTCGCCGTCCGTTCACCGGCTCGCGGCCGCCGAACCCGGTGGGGACTGGTCCGCAGTGCTCAGCAGCGTAGACTCTCCAGCCTGCGATCGGGCTCATCAGCTGTAACTGACGGCTGGAACCTCCGATCGACGATCCAGGTCACTCCAAGGAAGGTGTTGAAGCTTCCTGATGTGTGGGCTTCGATGTGTGGGACGTGCTCGGAGATCTGGTCAGCAATTTGACAGCTGAAACCCTGATGTACGAGAAGTATAGGTACAGGTGGTCGGAACTCGATCTTCAGGTAAGGCCGTTGATGTTTTCCTCATACCCGGATTCTCCACCAAATGTGACACCGGGGGGAACGGTGTCGAAAAAAGGGAATGAGGAAACGGCTTGATCGAGTACTCTGTCGTTTATTCTGCATAAAATAATAGGAGGAGAAGAAGTGTGTCATATCTCCTCGGTCGCAGGAAAAGGAGTGCGGCGGGCTATTTGCCCCGCCGGCACGAGTGCATAGTACGTAATTTACATAATAAAGAAAAACGGCGGACGTGTATGTTGGACAAGAAGTAGTCCCTCAAAATAAAAAGAGGGGGGTCATTTATGGACCGTCACAACTGCATTACATGGGAACTGCCTTGAACCAAATTACGTCATGGAGTGGCGTGAATGAAGTCTGAATGAAACTACCAAAGAATGAAAGAATGAAAAAATTGTAGATGTCGACTAAAGGAACAATCGACACATTATTTTCAGTGCTTTATTATCAAATCTGATTCACTGTACAAGCATCTTACTGTATACGACAAGCCCCTTGGTAAGAATTCATATTAAGATATTTGAATTCGCAGTAAAACAAACGTATGTAAAAAAGAAATCGGAAACACTTCTCATACAGGATAATTAGGTTTGCGGAGACACCATAATTCTCTTTTGTGAGTAAGTGTGGTTCTGAAAAGAACCGGAGGAACTCGACGTTTCGAACAGTGTACTCTGCTCGTATTCAGGAGACTGCTCTCCTGAAGACGAGCAGAGTACACTGTTCGAAACGTCGAGTTCCTCCGGTTCTTTTCTGAACCACGCTTACTCACAAAAGAGAATCTACATTGTGTCTCCGCAAACCTACTTCTCATACAAAATGCCGTAATTCTCTCTGCTGAAATACTCGTATAACCTTCCCCATAAAATACTTATAACGTAAACTTTGTACACTGTACACAATAATAAAGTGTCCATTGCGAACACAAGATGAGATTGTCTTATCAAAATCTGGTGATATATTGTATTTTCTTGTCAACCAGTAAGTTGATGTACTTTCTGGAGCACATAACAATACCCAATCCTCCAAACAAATCCAAGTACAAGACTTGTTTACCTCTCTGATAATCATGTTATACTTTGTATGGAGAGAAGGGGAAGTTTTATCAGTGAGGTATTAAAAATGTACATTGATTATCGCTTTGGGAATAAACACAACAAAATGGCACCGGTATGTGGCACTTTAACATTTCCGAAATTTATAGTATTTACATGTACATGCTGCATAAAGTGCATGGCACATATGCCGTGCACGAAATGAAGGTTTAGGCTCGGGCTCCAAACCTGAAAATCCAGGTTGTGGTTTGTTTCCGAATCTGAAGGTTTGTTGGTTTGATAGGTACAGGGTATTCACCAAGAAACTGGGGCCAACCTTAAAGTCTGTGTTTAAGATGCCGTATGATAATGAATAAGATAGATATGACCGAAGCCTAAGCCCGAGCCTAAGCCTTCATTTTGGAAACGGCCATAGAGCATTGCTCCATTATAACGTCTTGCCGCGGTCGTTGTTGTTTGGGTCGGCGACCATATCCACGTCGGTGTCCAGGTCGGGCGTGTCCGGACGCCTGAGTGCGCACAGCTTGAAGGGCAACGGGTTCTTGGACAGCCCCAGGTAACTGTCCGTGCTGATGCTGTCCGGGTTGCCGTCTGGCGCCCTCAACGTGAACCGGTGGAGAGTGTGCGTGATGATGATGTAGATCTCCATGCGAGCAAGCTGTTCTCCAATGCAGCCACGGCGACCTAAGGGTTGGAGAGATAGAGATAGAGAGAGAGAGAGAGATAGAGAGAGATTAATAATGAGTCAAATATAGTGAAGGAAAACTGACTAGGTAATTTGTACGCACTTTGTATGAAACCCCAAATTGCTGCTGCATCAGTCTAAACAGAAACGGGTAGTGGTCGCAGGAGATATGCAACAGTTAGTTAATGATTGAATGCTTCTGACTGGCGACCACACCCCGGCAAAGATAGTTGATTACAATGTATGTTTGGGAATCAATATAGGAAGGTTTGCGGTGAACACCATGTATCAGGTCTCTTAAAGGAAGAGGTATGGTTCTGAAAAGAACCTGAGGGTAACTCGACGTTTCGAGTTACCCTCAGGTTCTTTTCAGAACCATACCTCTTCCTTTAAGAGACCTGATACATGGTGTTCACCGCAAACCTTCCTATATTGATTCACCCACCATGCAAAGCCTTAAGTCTCATTTATGTTTGGGAAGGCCGCCACCTAAGGGCTGGATATAGCACAAGTGGTTAGAGCCCTAGTGCAAGTCCCGGTACAGGCAAATTGTCTCTACCAATACATTTTCGAATTGTTAGATAAGTCACGAAAACATTGCCCTTATAATCCAAAATTTCGGAATCTTTTACATAAACTTCGTGGGTGTTTTTTGTGTTTTTTTGGTATCAGTGGTGGCTGTATGTAAATCGGATTTGCTTTGTGCTATCAGCACAAAGTAATTTGCTTAAGGATTTGTGGATAAATATAGCCAAACTTTATCACCGATTTGTTATATAACGGATTATAATGCTCATGTAACTAGCTCTTTAATACAGACTCACAAAATCCTGGTTGACCTATACGTGCTCTCTGGCCTATACGTAGTGTGTACATCCTAGTTTCTCAGATGCATTTGAGCGAAAACCTTCGCAGTGTTGCGTTTATTGAATGTTTAATGGTTTAACACATGAACTCAGGTGGCAATCTTTTGGTATCTCTTTACCGATGTTGTAATATAGGGCCTTTAAAGACCCAATACAACATTGGGAAGATCGGAAAACATCGATGTCCACATATTTCCTTCTAATGTACACAGTTTGTAGATGGTCATGATAGAATCCTCATGTTGAAATCTCAGGGTCTGGGATGCTGTACTTTTCGAGAAATCGTCACTCAAACATCGACAAATAGTTTATAGTAATAAACTATTTCATACACTACAGAACGGTGCGTAAACCGTGACGGTATTTTGCATTTTTTTACTTTCTCAGATTACCATTTGAGCTAAAACCTTCGCAGGATTTGTTTCTTTGAATGTTAAATGGTTTAACACACAAACTGTGGCAATCTTTTGACCTTTACCAATGTTGTGTAGGGCCTTTAAAGCCCCTACACAACATTGGTCGAGGTCAAAGAATAGCATCCATACGTTGTCTGATCAAACATATGCATGAAATAGCACACCTGTGAACATTTCAGATCAATCCCACTACCTAGTCTCGAGAAAATCGTGAAAACCGCCTCAATTGTTTCGCGAAAATGCAGCATTGAACTGTACTGTTCCGAAAAAAAATAGTTTAGATCTCGGTGAGACGTAAACGATTTCTTTTACTCTTTTCTCCAAAAATACAACATTTTAGGTAGAAATATTTCAGTGCGAGGTTTCTACTACAACCATCTTCAAACTGTTAAAAATTTTATGTAAATCTGTGAACATTTCTGTTTGTCGATCTTACCAATGTTGTGTAGGGGCTTTTAAGCAAAGCATGGGCACATTTGTGACCCGGCACAACGACATGATGAATATCCCACCAAAACACTTTCCGAGTAAACAACGCCTAAAATCAAAGTATCTTCTCAATTTGATAAAAAATCAATTTTATTTTATTTTTGTATTTTCGGAAAGTTAATGTATTGGAGGAGATTTTGATATCATTCGAAAGCTAATAGTACACTTTTTCACATCATTAGAAAATCTGAAAATCTCAAAAGTGGGGGTTATTTCTCATTATGATGTGCCGGGTCACATTTGAAAATTGAAAACTTGAAAATTGGACCCCGCATGAAATGGAATGGAATGGAGAAATTGTTTACCGATTCCGAACTGGGCCATGTGCTCGTGCTTGATGAACTTGCCGTCGGCGTCCAGGAAGCGCTCGGGCCGAAAGACACCGGGCTCGGGGAAGACCTCCGGGTTGTGGAGGAGGGCGTGGATGTTGGCGATGACCACTGCCTCCTTGGGGATGAAGTAGCCACGGAACTCGGTGTCCTCGATCGGAGAGTGGGGCACGCCTGCGGGGAGGGGGAAGGGTGGGGTTAGAATAGTCTTAGGGGTCAGGCCAGAGAGAACAACGCTCGACAATTTTTTTTTTTTTTCAATTTCTTTTTTATGCATCTTCGTCCCAAAACAAGGCTATACAGGCCCTAAAGCCGCTCGGGATTAAGGGCTAAGGAAAGAAGGACATGGCAGATGTTTTTTATTCATTCATGGAGAATCGCCCAAATGAAGGTTATTAAGGTCATTCAAGGTTAAGGTCCTGAGGAAAGGCTAGGAGATAGAGAGGCACCAAGGAAGGCCGGAGATATTAATTGAGTATATACCATCACCGTAAAAGTCTTGGGGGAAAGCAATTTAGTCCACGATAGATCACCTAGTATTATGTAGAAAATTGACACTGTCTGGAACCATCACTTGCCAAAAATAATGGGCTTAAAAAGTTTTTCCCAAAATCATACATTTGGGACGCTTTTCCGCCATGGCCATAATTATACGCGCCACACCTACGAGTCTCAACTCACGATTATTTAGGGAAAACTGTATGTCCATCATTTTTGGTTCTACAAATGGTCTTGCCAGATAAAGTCTATTTTCTACATAATAATATATAACTGGTCTGTTGTGGATTTACCGGAATTTGTTTTTCTCTCTCTCCCTCTTTCTCTATCTCTCTCTGTCGCCCTCTCTCTCCCTCTCTCTCTCCCCCCTCTCTCTCTCTGTCTCCCTCTCTCTCCTCTCTATCTCTCCACCTCTCTCCTCTCTCTGTCTCCTTCTCTCCCCTTCTCTCTCCCCTATGTACCTCTCCACCTCCCTCCTCTCTCTCTCTCTCTCCCTCTGTCTCCCTCTCTCGCCTCTCTATCTCTCCACCTCCCTCCTCTCTCTGTCTCCCTCTGTCTACCTCTCTCTCCCCTCTGTACCTCTCCACCTCCCTCCTCTATCTCTGTCTTCCTCTATCTCCCCCCTCTATCTCTCCACTTCCTTCCTCTCATCGCTCTCTCTCTCTCTCCCTCAGAACGGCTCTATTGGCGGGACAACACACGCAAAAAACTGTCTTACCAAAGGGACCGCCGGAGGACCATCGCATGACCTCGTCCAGCACGGCCATGACGTAGTGGAGCCGGGAGCGGTCGGCCCAGCCGGGCATCCGCTGCCGGCCCACCACGGCGTCCATCTCCCGCTGGGCCCGGGCCTGCACCTCCGGGTGCTTGGTCAGGGCCAGCACCACCCAGTTCAGGGCCACGGCCGTCGTGTCCAGCCCGGCGCCGTACAGGTTGCCGATGGCGCCCAGGATGGCCCGCTCGTCGCCGGCGTAGACGGACTCGGAGTTCAGGTAGTGCTCCAGCAGGAAGGCGTCCACGAAGTCGCGGACGTGGTCCGGCCTGAAGGTCTTCAGGTGCTCCTCGACCTATTTTTGTCAAAAAATTCAGATGTTCATAGATTATAGTCTGTCATCGAGTCGGCCAAACCCTCATTGGTTTCGAAGGGCCCCCCGTTTCGATCCTATATAGAAGGGGCCATCCGTCCCACGAAAATCAAGCACGAGAAAGTATGCTTCACTGAGCATTTGGGAGGTCCATACATACCGTTAGACCCTTGACGACATGCGCCTTGTTGATCTGATCCACTGATCCGTGCGCTGGTTCCCGCACATTATTATGCATGCTTGCATGGTGGAGCGAACCAGCGCCTATGAATCGGCGATGCGGCGCAGGCAATTCGTTGGCTGCGGCTTGCATTCACACGCGCCTCTATGGAAAGGCACTATAGCTACTATAGCGGCTATACGTGGCAATGCCAACAGACGCGCGCGCTATCTCGAGCCGTAGCCATTGAAAAGGGCGGAGGTTTGACAAGGCAGGGGTCAATATCATAGAGCCGCTTAAGCACCACAATTTTTCACAATTCATTATAGGATCACCCTTCCAACCCAAACTTCACTCTTGGTTCACATACGAAGCAAAGAAAAGTCGAATACAATTCAAACCAAACTGACAGTGAAACACAACTCGAATTTGATTATGTTTACACAAGGATAACATTTTGTTTCACGCTTAGCGTATTTTCACGCTTAAGCGGCTCTGTGGCAGTTTTCGAAATGAAGGCTTAGGCTCGGGCTCAGGCTTCGTCTCCGTCTGACAAAGCCTGAAAAATCCAGGTTGTGGATTGCTTCAGAATTTGAAAGTTTGTTGGCTTGATAGGTATATACAGGGTAGAGGCCTATTCCCCAAGAAACAGGTGCCGAACGCTTGTTTCTTAGATGCCTGTGATATCATAACGAGTGTGACCGAAGCCTAAAGCCAGCATTTCTAAAACGGCCTAAGAAATTGTGCCCGCGGGCAGGACTCACGTGAGGGCGGTACCACTGGTCCTCCATGAACTTGGGGATGTCGCGCATGTCCCGGTAGCCGCTGCCCGGAAAGTGCTTGGTCCACGGCAGGAAGTTGACCAGCCCGACGCCGAACTGGTGGAAGAGCACGAACATGTCGGTCACCACCCGCAGGAAGAGCGGGTCGCCGTAGTCGTTGCGCTCGCCGAAGACCAGCGTGTTGATCATGTTGGCCACGGCCAGGTTGGTGTAGTCGGCCGAGTGGAAGGGCCGCCCTTGCTCGGCCAGGAAGCTCCGGGCCAGGTGGCCGGCCTCCTCGCAGATCCGCTCCTCCATGGCCGCCCGCCCCATGCCCAGGTTGCGGAAGGTCTTGAGGGCGAAGCGGCGGACCTCCTTCCAGTTGCCGTGGTACTTGGCCAGCACGACACCTTTTTTGGGGGGTTGAAGGAGGAGAGAGAGAGAGAGAGGTGAGAGAGGTCTGTAGAGAGAATGGGGTGGTGGAGAGGGAGAAAGAAAGAGGAGAGAGGTGGAGGTCGATATAGAGATGCATGAGGTGGTGGAGAGGGAGAGTAGAGGGGTAGGTATTGAGAGATGGGGGAGGAGAGAGAGAGGGGAGGGAGGTGAGAGAGGTGGAGGTCGATATAGATATGCACGGGGCGGTGGAGAGGGAGGGAGGGAGAGAGAGAGAAAGAGAGAGAGAGAGAGAGGGAGAGGGGGACAGAGAGCGTAGAGAGGGGGGACAGAGAGAGAGAGAGAGCGCGTAGAGAGAGAGAGAGAGAGAGAGAGAGAGAGAGAGGGACGGAGAGAGAGAGAGAGCGTAGAGAGGGAGAGAGAGAGAGAGAGAGAAAGAGCGGGGGGAATAGAGAGAGAGAGTAGAGGGAGAGGGAGTGAGAGAGAGAGAGAAACTGACGTTTCGATCCTAGCAGGACCTTTCTCAAAGGCGTTCGCTTTGCCTTTGAGAAAGGTCCTGCTATAGGATCGAAACGTCATGCCCTCTAACGTTTGAGAAAGAGATTCTGTGTGCACCTATAGTTTGAGACCGAGAGTCTCAAGAGAGTTATTCTCGGAGGGGATGTGCCCTTACCTGCCCCGCCCTGGTGCACCTCCTCGAACATGGTCAGCCGCGGCCGGTCGCTGAACTTGTCGGCCGACTTGACGAAGGCCTCCCTTATGGCCTCGTAGTCGTTGAGCACCACGGTCAGGTGGCTGCCCAGACGGAAGCTGAGCACGGGCCCGTAGCGGCGGCTCATCTCGGCGATCTTCTGCTGCGGGTCGCTGCCGGCCAGCGACGGCATGATGCCCAGCACGGGCCAGCCCCAGGGACCGGGCGGCAGCGGGAGACGGTCGGGCCCGGCGGCCGGGCCGCCGGCGGCCGCCAGCGGCCCTCGGAGCTTGTCCCGACGGCGGCGCCGGTCGAGGAGGGCCGTCAGCGCGGAGAGGATGAGGGTGATCTGGAGCAGGAGCCGACTACTTGGGCTGCCCACCGACTCGAGAAACTTCAGCAGGAAGGACATCGGTGGGGAATTCTGCACGGCCAGTCCCATCCCGACAGAAAAAAATCTCAATCAAAGAGAGCTTCTTACTAAAAAAAAAACCCAACAACTATAGGTCTGACTGATAGAACAAATCTTAGAATAGTGATCCTGGTAGAAGTCGGCGCCCTAGTTTTTAAGCATCCTGGTATTGACTTTAGCGAGCATGCGCAAGGCCAAACATTATAACCCTTCCCCCGCCGCACTTTCAAGGGCCAATCGAAATCGCCGTTTCATCGAGCGCGTCCGCGCTTCCGCTCTCTATCGAGGCAGGCGATTGGTCAGGGGGGATATTTCTTATCTTTCTTTCGGGAAGGAAAGATCTCATCTGTTTGTTTGTTCCACCTTGGTATCTCCACCAGGCATCTGATCTGCTCGTGTTGAGGACCCATACTTATCTGCATTTGTGGATATTTTTAGTTTCTTAATCCTCACTAATCCGATAACGTGGTTTGAAAATAGAATCGGGACTGTGGGCGTATCTCGGGATTAGGGTCTATTTCCAGCGACCGCGGCTCGGTATACCGCAGGGTCACGAACAGACTGGATGATCAAGGGAATCGCTGGTATAACCGTTAGGTTCACCTCGACAACAGGATATTGTGTGTGGTTGATTTGCCGTTTTTTACGTGTTGGTGTGTGTATACATTATTATTATCTGTACTGCGAGCAAATACCCAGTAACTACGGGTCTATCTTCACGTTCGCTCCAGCTCAAAGCAAAAAAAAACACCTACACGCTGTGATTACGCCTATTATCTATGGCCGTTTACGAAATGAAGGCTTAGGTTTGGGCTTAGGCTTCGGTCATATTTCTCTTACCGTTATAATGTAATATGCATCTATAGAAACAAGCGTTTGACCCCAGTTTCTTGGGAATCCTGATAACATTTCCATGGCCTTTTACGAGATGAACCTTAGGCTCGGGCTTAGGCTTCGGTCATATTTCTCTTACCAGTTATAATGTCACAGGCATCTAGAAACAAGCGTTTGGAACAAGATTTAGTTCCTTGGTGAATATACTATGTACTTATCAAGCCAATTACAAACCTTCTAATTCGGCGACAAACCACAACCTGGATTTTCAGCTTTTGTCAGACGGAGAGGAAGGCCTGATCAGCCCGAGCCTGTGATCCATGGATTCGTAGAGGGACTATGACCATCGTGTTCTGAGATCCCCCTTTATTATATTCTCTGCTTAGACCTAGCATGGACCTCATGTCCCACTGTTGCTGTCTCCACATTTCTCCACAAGTTTATGTTGTTATGTCCCTACCCTACTCCTTGCCCTTCTCTTTGATCTTCCCCCCCTCTCACTAATCCCTACCCCACTGCTTGCCCTTCCCTTTGATCTCTCCCTACCAGCTTTACTCTTTGTCCTTTGTTTCTCATCCGTGTCCTATTCACTCTCCCCCCCCCCCTTCCTCCATGTACATGTATCTGTTTTGTCCTTGTCACTCTGCCTTTGAGAAAGGTCCTGCTAGGATCGAAACGTCAGGCCCACTAAATTTTAAGTTTATGTTTTGTTAAGGTGTCAAATTGTGTTTGCGTAATATGTGTATGTTCCCTAATCAGGATATGAAACCCGCTGCCGACAATGTCGATTGTCTATAATTATTTTGAAAGTCATCAGTTTTAGACAACTTGCCCTGACTTTTTCCCACACAACTTGTTTATGTCAGTAGAAATTTTGCAGTGACGCCATGTATAGGCCTAAAACATCCCTCGATCAGTATATACTCTGCGCGTCGTCAGGAGAAATACGGGCACTGCCAGAAACGTTGAGTCACCGGCTCTTTTCAGAGCCACACACTCCTCCAAAGAGATGTTTTTAATACATGGGCCCTTTTCCAAAACCCGGCCTAGGCTTCGGCTCCGGCTTCATCTCTGTTATCCAAAAGGTTGGAGTTCTTTGTCGAAGTTGAAGCTTTGGATTCTTTTTCAAAACGTAATGATTGTAACATCCCAAAACGAAGCAAAAGGCCTCCCGTTTTCTTGCATTGCGTACTTAAACACGGATGAAAGAACCCGAGGCAAACCCGGAGTCTGAGCCTAAGCCGGGTATTGGAAAAGGGCCCTTGTGTCACCGCAAGACTTCCACTTGATATTTCCAGTCTTCCACCTTGCAATCCTTCACGTCTCGGGTCTTTCTATCCACGACTCTTATGAATATTCACCATTGCACGCGACCTCACGGAGTCACGGTTCCCTCAGGGGGCCAATTTCATAGATCCTCTTAAGCGTCAAAATGTAAGCGCAAAAACTCATGAGCCACAGGATCCCCTTGCCTACCCAAACTTCACTTTTGTTTCATGCTAAGTAAAGAAGAGTGGAAATTGTACAAGTCAAAAGCAATGGACATCACATCGCAGTGCAGTTTGAAATATTGCTTACACAAGGAAGACTTTTTCTGCTTGCAGATTTTTACGCTAAAGCGGCTCTATGAAATTGGGCCCATGTGATTACGCATGTATTCTTATCTAGATTCCAACGACGCCATGCTTGCAATGGTATCATTGGCAGTGTCTAGTAGCCCCCCCCCCCCAAGCTCATCTTATGATGTTTTCCTTAGCTCCTTCGATGCTAACATTGCCTGTGTTTAATACCGTAATGTTTGTGTGTGCCAGGCACATGGGTACATCCTGAACATTTTGGTCACATGTACACCCACGCAGCCCAGCTTTGAATTGCGATAAAGGCGAAGTTATCTTCTCTATATCTCGTTGGATCGGATTAAAAAAAAATTGCTGCTTAATATAGAACGTGCAGATGTGCAAATAGGACACGTCCATGAAAATGCTTCATCAGAATGGAGATAATACTTCGCCCGACTGTTCGATTGGGGCGCGCTTTCGCGGTGAGCAAGCGCTTACTCCGAAATTCGGCCACGAGGCAGTACCAAGGCCGATCTCGTGGGTCGAGTCCGACACGAGTCATAGCTAGGCAGTTTATACGAAATTATTTAAGGCTTAGGTTCGGGCTTAGGCTTCGGTCGGATTTCTCTTACCCGTTATAATGACACAGGCATCGAGAAACCAGCGATAGGCCCCAGTTTCTTGTTGAAAACTCTGTACTTATCAAGCCGACAAACCTTCAAATTCGGCAACAAACCACAGCCTGGATTTTCAGGTTTTGTCGGACGGAGACTATCGAAGCCTCACGAGCCTGAACCTAATCCACGGATTCGTAAAAGCAGCTCAGTTCCATGACTCGGACTCGAGTCAAGATAATAAAATGACTCAGACTGGAACTCGGACGCTGATTCGGCCTCAGACACCCATTCGTACTCGGACACCACTGCCTATCCAGACTGAGACACTTATTCGTACTCGGACACCATTGCATATTCAGACTCAGACACCTATTCGTACCCGGACACCATTGCCTATTCGGACTGAGACACTTATTCGTACTTGGACACCATTGCCTATTCGGACTCAGACACCTATTCGGACTGGACACCAAGGCCTATTCGGACTGGACACCAAGGCCTATTCGGACTGGACACCAAGGGCTATTCGGACTCGGACACCTATTCGGACTCGGACAGATAGGCCTATTCGGACTAGGACACCTAGACTCGGCCTCGGATTCGGAGTTCCAGACGCCTGTTCGGACTCGGACACCTATTCGGACTCGGCCTCGGTTCGGACTCCGACACCTATTCGGACTCGGCCTCGGGTTCGGACTCGGACACCTATTCGGACTTGGGTTCGAACTCGGACTGCTATTAGGACTCGGCCTCGGACTCGGACACCTATTCGGACTCGGACCTGAATACTGAATCGGACCCACTGACTAACTCGGTCTTTGACTGGGAACCGACTTGCCTGCCTTGCGATCCGATGGATCAGCCCACACTGCAAACTAGTTTGCCTTTGCTAAACCGAGTTACTGATAACGATAAACTGAACGTTAAGTAACGCGTTCATGCGCAGTGGCAATAGTGGCCTGCCATAAGTAGGCGCCACGAGTATTCCTACCCTACAGACGGACAACAGAGGGCGTCAGAGCGTAAGTAAATGGAAGCCGCCTTTTGGGGAAAACCATGGACAAAACATATCGGGTGGCGTTTTTTCCCCTTACTTCTAACGCGTCACATTTGCCATTTTATTGGAATTTTGCGACTTGAATGAAGACAAATCTGTTGGCCAATCAGTGCAGACTTGGCTCCTGCTTGTATGGGCACCAGTGATGGAAATAAGCGGAAATAATTGATTAGCAAAAAATGCTAATCAAATTGTAATTTGATTAGCAATATGATAAAAATGACTAGCAAAAATAAATGCAACAATAAGTAGTGCATGGATTGTTTCTTTCTTTGACAGACGGGATGCATGCTGGTGCATCACTGTCCCACCATGTTTGATGCAGTTGTCTCTTTTCAGGCTGTACCTGCTTATTCCTAGAACAAAAACGTTGGAATAATTTCTGACCGCTTTGATTTTTCCTCGTGCGATCTGCAAAGATCACATCAAAATTGCACAGGGCACCAAGGTCTGTGTCATCAAAACTAGGCCAATGAAAAGGCCTAACCTTTATTTTACATGTCGCCTTCCTTAGTAAGTTGTCTACTGAAAAAACAATCTTGATAGTTATTTTAATTGGCCGCCTCAAATTCAATTTTGTTTTTAAGGGTAGAAAGATGGGTGCACCTAGGCTTGGGTGGTTTGGGAAAAATCAAAACCGAAAAAATCGCCGGACCCTCGACTCGGTGAAACCGTAAAACTTTTTTTTTTTTCAATGGAAAACAAAATAAAAGAAAAGAAAACTAAAGAAAAAAACCCACATAATTCCAATGATAAAGAAAGAACCCCACTATTATCCCAATCCATGTTTTGTTTCGGTACTAAAATAAATTATACTTTTTTGTAGCGTACCGTCTCGCTATACTTCTGCAAGTTCCGATCAGGCTTGAGTAGCGCAGCGTACTCGTGCAGCCATGCGGCCGGCTGTGCACACGTGTGCACTGTGCAGTATACATGTACATGTACATGTACATGTATGTGTGTACATGTACAGTGTGTGCAAAGACGTGTTGTGTCATGTCACATTGCAGCGCGTAGGCTGGTTTCGGCCCTACTGGTCCTGTAGTGTCGCTATGGCGTTACCTAGAGGCGGAAACCATACCTAGACTTGTCAACATTGCTATTGTCGTGCGCTACTTTCATCGTTTGTCTCCGAATGTTGTTTCCGCGTAATTCAATATTATTCCCTTCGTCGTTAATTTTGAAAGTGGTATGGATAGAAAGAGGAGAATACAGGCTTCAATTTAAGGGTAAAATCGACAGATTTGGACGATGTTTACAGGGTAGGCGCTTGGCGGTCGAAAGACCTGTGTGTATACGGATCTACGGAAAGTGACTATAGCCGCTTTTGAAAGGCCGATGGGGAGTCTGGCCGCCGCCGCACTTGCACTATCAACATCAATGTACAGTACATGTACATGTACTGTACATGTACAGTGTGGTGTACATGTACAGTACATGTACATGTACAGTGTGCATGTACAGTGTACGTACATGTACTGTACATGTACATGCACACGTACAGTGCAAGGGTACGTTCAACGCATGATGGTCTTACGATGGATTTTGATTCGCACAAAATGCGAACCGTTTTCTAAATTGTCTCGCATTTCGTGGAAAATGTATCGCATTTTGCGATGCGAATCCAGCTATTTCCATCACTGAATGGCTGATGTATGATAGAGTGTCATGTGGCCACGAGAGCATGTGAAGATGCAGCAAGTCTATTACATCAAGTCGCTCTGCGGAATGATTATTGAGTGCGCCAGCACATTGGCCTTCATTCAAGTCGCAAAATTCAAAATCTGACGCGTTAGCGATATACGTTACCCCAAAAATATCGATATCGGGTGCCGCCGCAGGGGTATTTTGGGGGTACTCACCCCGCAGCCTACGGTTTTTTCTCTGTGGAAATGCAAATTCCTGCTTGAAAAGAGACTAGCCCTGCGCTACAAGATCGGCCAGCCAACAGCCTGGGAGGGCGCCCTAACTTGAAAGGCGCGCTGCCAATACATTGTGATAATACTGGAGTGATTCCTCCTCCTCCTGTGTTTAATGATGATGTTTACAAAGTAAGAAATGAAAAACACGAAAGAAAGTACGCAGTAACACAGCATGATATTATAGTCTCTTTTCAAGCCCGCCACAGTCATGTACTGAAAAACAATGGACAGATTAGAACGTGCGTCACGCCACACGTAAACGATTGGTACGAGCATGGAGGTGAACGCAAGTTGATCGGATCCCCGTGGCGTTAGGGCCTAAGGGATTCCCGCTGACAACATAATGTCCATGTCCGTTTACGAAATGAAGGCTTAGGCTCGGGCTTAGGCTTTGGTCGTATTTCCTCTACCCGTTATAATGTGGCATCTAGCCTGTGATACAAGCGAGCCTTTGGAACAAGTTTTCTTGGTGAATACGTATTATAATTATCATGTGCGTATCAAGCCAATAAACCTTCGAATTCGAGCACGAGCCTGATCCATGACGTGGATTCGTAAAGGGCCTATGATAAGCGCTGTCCGTCTAGGCCCTTTATATACGTTATACCATAGACCTCGGGAGGAAAAACAGGTCTATAGTTATACGGCCGGCTATGCTTTATGGTCCGAATTGTTATTGAACCGTTAAGTTTATCCATAGCGCCCTCTGTTGTACGATGGGATGCAACTGTTACAATGAATCATTCGTATTATCATTATGTTTTTCTTGAACAATAATTATTAGCAAAGAAAATTTTACTGGACCAGGATATGAACCCACGACCTCTGACCTGTGGCCTGTAGTTTTGCGTATACCAGTGCTCATAACCACCCGAGGTATATACTCATCCCTGAGTGAGATGCATGGTGGCCTTCCCAGTCAACGAGCCTTTGCCGGTGTGAAGGGGTGTCAGCCCGGACACATTTACCCGGTAGTGCCCATGTTCATTGCCCCCGGGGACATATTCACCCGGATAAGCCTGTCCGGGGGACACTTTGATCCAGGTAATTCTGTTCCCGGACACGTTTAGCGGGGGGGGGGGGGCAGAATTAGCCTGTACTCGATCCGGGGTCGTGAATTCCTCAAAATAACGGCTTGGTGTATACGGTCCTATAGTAGCAGGGTTTCTGTCGAATGCAGCGTACGGACGTGTCAGTGCTGCAAAAACAGACGAGAAACAGATGGGAAACTTGTTGACAGTGGGTGGACAAAGGATGAATTAAAACTGACAGATAATTAGATAGACGAGGTTGAAATTGAAGTAAGGAAGGATCGACACAGCATAGAAAAATAAATTGGTCAATAACTATAGGCACTTTTTTGTGCTACAACATGCCCAACACTGCACGGGCGAGAACTAATCCGTGTTTATCCTAGAAGTCTTTTCTTCAAGCCGGGAAATCCTGTCTTCTGAGAAATGGCCCGCTTGGATCGAAGCCAACTCAAACTTTGTTATGAAGATGCGAGTAAAGATAGACGCCTTGGTCCAACTGATAATATACAAACTTACGGATAGCGCTTGAAGACTAAGCAGTTTGAAAGAGTGTAAAAAAAAACCAATACGAGCGTTCAACAGTAGTTTTTTATAATGATATTTCGCCAACTCCGGAGAGACTCACCCTGTCTTTGTTTTTTGTGTCGCAATCTGATAACATCGTTCGTTTACACGCCCCTATTACGTTTTCGTTGGATTTACATCTTTCGTAGAAGGTAAATCCAACGAAAACGTAATAGGGACGTGTAAACGAACGATGTTATCAGATTGCGACACTAAAAAACAAAGACAGGGTGAGTCTCTCCTCCATTGGCTCATATAATTCCAATTATATTGCAGGTAAGTACTTTACATAATTGGGGAATTATACTTCAATCAGCTTTAATCAATTTTGTTATGAAAAATAAGGATGACAATCATAGACAGATGTTATAAACTGCATACTGACTTCAACCATAATGCAAATGTGAAAACATTATAGAGCGCCTGATTTTTTAACCTAGCAGGACTTTTCTTAAAGTCAGAATGAGAATGGTCCTGCATGGATGGAAAATATCAGGCCTATGCACTTTTCAAATAACAAGATAATTGCGAATTTATATGTCCCTTCTAAGCCACCATACATTACAAGTCGCCCCTCCCTCAACGAACCCCCCCCCCCTCACAAAAAATCAAAACAAAAAAAAACACCAGTTGTAAACCACACCGCAGCTTCACTGGACCGTAACATCTGGCCCCCCCTCCGGTTTCAACTTTCAATATAAATTTGCATATCTGAACCCCACCCCCCTCCCTCAACTCACCCTCATCCTCCACACAAAAGGTTATATACCCATTGTACAACCCACTCGCGTCGGCCCCATTGTTACCTGTTTACCAACCCAGGTCAGGCGAGCTTTAAAAAAAATTGACAGAGAGAGAGGCCAGCGGTTTAAAGTCCACCGATATTGGAGTCACTCCCTACTCTACGCCAGTTTGCCCGTGACTGTTTGAACGTCGGTGCACGATAGGCAGCCGCGGTGCTGGCGTTGTATGTAAAGCCGCCCGTTCTTATCAATTTGTTTGTTTGTGTGCATGCATGGGCGTCCAGGGGAGATATTAATATCTCAGGTCACATCGGGGGAGCAGGGGTGCCAGAGTCCGGGGTTACATGTTTGCAGTCACCGCAGCAAGACGGGCTTCGCAGGACGCACCAGACGAGGAGCGTACGAGCCCAGCATCGGAATTAGCGGACGCGAGTCACTTGGGACCAGGCATGGAAAACGACGGGTGAGTGACTGATGAGGGACCAAGGAAGGTATTGTATACGCTCCCTAACCATTCGAGGGAAACAGATCATGAAAACCCGAAGAGAGAAGCCCCCACAAAGTTTTCGATCACGACAGGACCTCTCCGGGCTCTGAAAGTTGGTTAAAGCAAATCGCTGTTCATTTAAACGTCAGCTGCCCACAACGACTCTGATCTAATGTTTGTATAAGCATGCATTTTGGACCATCCTACCTCCATGATTGGACCATGATTGGACTAAGGCAATTCTACAGGCAGCAATGATAATTGTCAGTTTGCAATGAGTTTCGAATGAGTTCATGTCTTTACATCGACTTGTTTGTCGACGGAGTACTAGTAATGCGATGCTAGTACCGGTGCTATACCGTTCTTGGCAGATGACAAAGTCTGGAATCTTTTTGGCTTATTGTCACAGTTTCATTAATAATGTAAGCGAGTCCAAACAGTGAGCATGCAATGGCACTGATAGACAATTATTTAAATGATAAACTCGAGCCATGCTCATTGTTAACCGTATTCGAGTTGCACAGGAATAAGCCATTCAGTAAAGTCCTGCTGGGATCGGGAACGGCATGCCCTCACAAATCGGTTTAGGACCATTGAATGTTCGGACCTACCGAATTAGTATGGAACCGAGTTGTTTTGGGACCAAGTTGACTTAAGACTGAGTTGATAAGGACTGAAGTTGGTTCAGGACCGAGGTATTTTTTCTTTTGGAAACCAGTTGGCTTTTGATCCAGATAGACTATAGTTAGCCGAGACCGTGTTTGCCCAAAACAACTTTTTGCTCTCTAAAAAGTCGATTTCCTCAGAAGTGATACGACAATTTGAAGCCACATACGACCTAGCAAAGCTGTTTAAGGTATAAACTTCCATTTTATGAAGTCAAACCTAAGATGTAAGTGAGTGTTGAACTAACTCCGGGTTTTCAGAACTTTGCTCCTAATTGTCTAGAGACCCAGGTGGTTATTACTAATAACACTGGGGTAAAGTACACGGATTATCAGTAGTAGGTCTTGCAAGTTATTCGTACATACACCATAAGGCTTTCTGAAATCCACCCTTGGAAACACGGGTATAGAGACCATGCAGTGGGGCGGCCATGTGAAACGACGTCTTTGACTTAGTCTCGGCCCTTAGGTCTACAATGGTCTGACATCCAATTCGAAGAGAGACACACCGTGTAGGGCTTTGAACACGTGTCTAGATAGCCGCGCTATAGTCTGGCTGATGAATAATATATGACAATTTATGGATTTCATTTGAACCAGTAGGGAAGAGTGCATAAGCTTTTGAAGTACCAATTATACTTGCATCCTATGGAGTAAAGTTGTTGCTGCTGCGAATGCCTATGTACTCTTCCCAAATTGCCCATCTTGTTAGTCGTCCGTAAGTTGTTGAGATTTGAACAGCAGACCTACAGTTGCAACCTCGACCGCACTATAGAGCCACAGCCCAGCTTATGATCTGATGACGGGCAAAGACTGAAGCCATGCAGAGCTCCGCAGCTCCCAACTCCGAGCCTTTGGGTCGAGAAGGGGCTTTTAGATCTTTCTGTGGATTGTTCTTGCATTCGGCGAACCTACAGTGCACTAAACCATCCCGAAAATCTCATCCCTTCCTTTCTAATGGATTCTGTGAACAGCAATAATCTTTATATTGAACCCACACCGGCGTCTGGAGTGTGTCCCCCGTCTGATACAGTTGGACGTGGTTAAAGCAAGCAAATCATCTCCAAAATAATTCCACATCCAGGGCAAGTATATCACTCTGAAAAGAGGAGCCCCTCCCTGGAATGCATCCATTGGCAGCTGACTGTCCTTGACCAGGTGGGGCCAAAATTATGTTGAGATCTCAACATCTCTCCGTCTGTTCCTTGGACGTCTTTGGACAAAATAATTACAAATCTACTTCTCCTTTGAAAGCTGTTTATACAATGCTGCTAGAATCTCGAAGCGATACACAGAGATGTTTCCAACTGCCTATTATGTTTTTGTTTTAGACTTTTATGAACAAAATGTAATTCTCAAAAATGAAGAGGGCCTGACGTTTCGATCCCAGGACGACCTTTCCAAAAGGTCCTGCTAGGATCGAGACGTGTGGTGCCAGGGAGCTGTTATTCTGTAGGCAATAATATACAGTGTACCAGTACATCCCAACACTGTATTTCACTTCCATTGAGTTCCATGATCACCCTTTTGGGCTCTGTGGGTTCCTATATATCACAGTGGATTTTAATAATGCTGTCCGCCATGGCTGCTGTCCCCCTGGGTATTGAGATGGAAAAGGGAGTTGGCAAAGTCTGAAA
This sequence comes from Luidia sarsii, assembly GCA_949987565.1. Taxonomy (NCBI): domain Eukaryota; kingdom Metazoa; phylum Echinodermata; class Asteroidea; order Paxillosida; family Luidiidae; genus Luidia; species Luidia sarsii. Next base: position 14,857,973 of record OX465105.1, read on the forward strand.
CACAATGGTCCCTCTAGGATAGAAACGGCAGACCATCTACATCTGTTTGGAAAATCTCAAACACTCCCGCCATTTGGGCAGAGGAACTGCCAATCACACGGGATTATTTTGATAGTTTTCGATTATGAAGCGATTAGACATTGTTTGCGTAATTCTTTGAGTGATAGTGTAATGGAAGCTAGTTGCATGATATGAAGGTAATGGCACGATAATTAGGCTATGATTAATTCATAATGAGTGCATATCAATTTGATTTTGTCACTTCAAAAATAGATCCTCAGAGTCAGTTTTACATTGAAATTGGACTTTGAGTTTGAAAAGTTCGTCCATAGTCCTACCATTCCACTTAAATGCTTAACAACAACTTAATCAGGGTGTTTTTTAACCACCAGTACTATACAATATGTACTGTACTTGGTGAAGCAATTTGCTGGTTATGGTAGGCTATGTGCTTGAAACTGTATACGCATTGCCAGAAAGTTTAAAAGCAGTTCTGATCGGTTGACTGAACAGTCTGCACCGCGTCCATGTATAATGCACTGTACGTCTGCTTGTACGTGTGTAGTACCAGCCTCGTTCAGACAACAATAGGGTTGGATTTACACGTTACATTCTCGACTCCATTTTGGCGATCGAGTTTATTCTATAACACCGTGCCAAGAACTTCGTGCGGGAACCGGGTAGGCATTCTGTCACGGGTCGTCGACCAATCCTATTATGATTTTCGTATGATTATGGGGAAGGCCAGAAGCCGCAGTTCCAAAAATCAGTGTGGCTTATAAATTGCCACCACCGAAGGAAAAGGTATACATTGTACTTGCTTAGAATGATGATGAATGAAATGCGCCCCGCTGAGCGAGCAAGCTACAACATGTAGGCCTATACATTGCTATTGTGATCTTCGCGTGTAGCCAATACAATAGGCCTACGGATTATGACCAAAAAAAATTACCGGAGAGGTATCGGAACAGCTTCTTCCCTCGTTCTGCCTCCATCTGGATTTCCCTTCCTGGTTCTTGTTTTCCCCCTGTCTACGATTTTGCCCTTTTTAAAAAGGAATTTCAATTCATATCTCCAGTCTTTCCGAGCCCCTCTCTATCTCCTTCTTTTCTTATAGCCCTTAACCTTGAGTGGTTTTTTAGCCTTGTTTTGGGCGAATTTGCATTAAAGGATGACGTCAAGGATGACGTCAAGGATGACGTCAAGGATGACGAGCTTTAAGTCAGGTACAGCATGCTCAAAGCAGAACCTATAGCAACAGAAGAAGAAGAAGAAACACCAAAACATGGCGAAGCTAAACTTGTATACCCGGATAACAATACTGCAGAGCATCGGGGATCGCTGGATCAAGCAATATCCGCCTAGGTGACTCACAGCAGATGTCAACAAGTTCAATGCGCTATTACTGAAAATCACCGTTTGTTTGTTGTACGTGCTTAGGGATTTGGCGTCCAGTTCTGTCAAGGATTGCTGTGACGTAACTCAACTTGTCAGTTGCGATTGAACATGACCTATAGACTTAGAGCATTTCGAGGGCCTGACTTTTGGGAAGCACAGGCAATGACGTCGTCTGGTCTTTACGAATCGAAGCACATGCACCGGCTAGTATAGGGTTTCGGTGCCATTGCTTATAATGAGTATAAAGATAGTCTTGATGGTCTAACTGATAAATAATAGCATCCATGATAATAGCAACTTGGAATAGAGCTTCGTCCATCAATACACCAACGGTCGGTGAGACCATAGAGCAACCGAAGGAAACTTGCTCTAGATGGTGAGATGAGTGAGTGAGTGCATGAATGAGGTAAAACAAACCAGACATCGCTAAATTTAAGCTTACAACAGCAAAACATCAACGTCAGAAATTAAAAGACAACTCCAAAAGCTTCGAGGACGACGCCAAGAATGCAAGATGGCCGCCCATTCATATAGCCACATCCCACTGAATAATTATTTTGTTACGTAACCGGCTTATGTGACGTCCCTGGGTCAACTTTTGATCGTTACCAACTAAGCAACTCCTGCGAAGGTTAGGCCTATTGTCGTCTTGTATTTTTAGCCCCAAGACTTCATAGACCGAATGAAGCGGTAGTTCACTAGATTTTCTCGAAACTCGGTTGGCGGATTGAGCTGAAATTTTCACAGGTGTGCTATTTCATGTGTATGTTGGATCAGACAACGTAGGGATGCTATTCTTCGACCTCGACCAATGTTGTGCTATCATTTTAATAATGTTTGTTTTCCCTAATCTCCCGGCGTCCTTGGTGTACATCTGCATCCCACTCCCTTCCCTTTTCGTCCTTCCTCTGTCATGTCTCTCAGGGTTTTCTTTCAAGTCAAGTCCATCTGTGTATGTCCTTGTCCACATTGCCTTTGAGAAAGGTCCTGCTAGGATCGAAACGTCAGGCCCTCTCATTTTTAAGATTTATGTATTGCAGGTCATTTTAGTCAGTGAGCAGTTTGCAAAGGTTTTTGTATTAACTCATTTTATAAAGCGAGTGAAAAAAAATATAGCCTAATAATATGTCCTCCCATTCCTGCCTGGCGTGCTGAGCAATTCGTCTGCTCTGATGGTAATAGTTAGCACTTGGCAGGGTTCGTCAGAGAAACGTCAGACCATGGAGGTAGGAGGCCAGACGGACTCGAAGTCAGTGCCCGGCGACTCCACTCTACACGTGACCGTTTGCCTAGTCAAGAATGTGGGCCATCGGAAAATGTGGAACAGAAGTTCAACCCGTGGTCACAGCACTGCGGTCACTGCGTGTGGCGTGTTCGACAGCACGCTCGAATTAGGCGGGAGACAATCAACTATAGGAAGATTTACAGCAGCGCCGGTGCGTCCCCCCAAAAGTTCACGTTTTTACGAAATTGGAAATGCAGACGTCTAGGCTCCAGCATAACCGCAGAAAAAAAGGCGGGAAACAATTTCACCGACGCTGCTCCAGGACCTATGCGCGCGTAGGCCTATACCGTGCACACTTTTCTATTTTTCTTTCAGTGAATCATCTGGATAGAAAAAAAAAATACACCAAAAAGACGCAAACTGCTGACTGACTTGAATGAAGACCAAAATGCAAATCTAAAAGAAAAAGGAAAGCCTAGCGTTTCGATCCCATCACAGGACCTTTTCTCAAAGGTAGAATGGATAAAAGATGATATAATTGTGGGTACCACGTTTGTAGCTTCTTCGTTACGGTTGGTGTATATCCATTTCCATAAGCTATACAATTCAGAACTAGATTTTCTACGCGTGTACAAGACTACGTAATGAAACACAATTTCCAGCCTTGAGTAGAGACTACCATCCCTGCCGCCTTGTGGTTCGGCTCCACAGGGTTCCACACAAATCCTCCCATCTTCTCATCGTTAATATTATGCCGCGGCCGGGCTTTAAATCATGAATATTAATGAGAATAACGTCATCGACCGTTTAGCTGGAAACTGCGTGGGTGTATACCCACACAGTCATTGGAATGTAACGGCCATGGGGACCGGTAATAGGTCAACACGTTGTACGTGGGGTTAATCACACAGACAAGAAAGTGTGAACTAGTATAGTATAGTTCAGTATAGTAATAGTATAGTATACTATTACTAGTAGTACTATACATTGTAACAGTAGCGTAGCACTATACTCCCACGGGTGAACTGCTGTAAACATGAGTAAAACGCCGAAAATGTTCACGGTCTATAACGGCTACGCCCTGTGTAACGGTCACTCCACGCCGGCGAACAGGTAGGTCCGGGTGGAGGTTTTTTTTGACGGGGATGGAACCGACTAAAAACGACAAAAAAAACAAACCCGACGGTAAAACCCGAGCGAAGAGTTGGTTCGTTCAGGGCTGGGTTTGTGTTGTCACGATGAGTCGGCCTCCGTGTCGTATTGATCGGTGAAGCGTCGACCTTGGACACAAGGGCTCCTCTCACGTCGACGGTGTTTATATATATTATAATATTTTCTCCTGTATTTGCCTGGTGTTTGTGTTTTTGAAGGCTAGGAATTCCCCTTTCATGTAGAGTTCACCAACAATTCGCCCGAATTCTTTCCACTTCGCCTCCGCTTCTCCCGGTTCCCCTCTTCACAAATTCGCGTCGCCACGTGGTCGGCTGCAATCCGGGCGTCCGAGCAAGCTTGGACGCTTTTTTTTTTAATTCCGACCCTCCAAATTTCCAAAAGAAAAGAAAAAAAGGGTGATTTGTCGGGTCCAAGTTACTCGGACTAGTCCTACAACAAGTACAATACTGTACATGTATACATTCAGGCCAATGTTGGTTCCAAAATCCAACTTCGATTCAACCTGGGTAGCTTGTTTATGTTACGATTAGGACTAGGAGATCGAGATGGCTGGGAACGAGTATACCAAGGTCAATGTTGGGTTATCAAAACTTGACCACATACTGCTCCCAAATTATGCATCCAAATATTTGCCAATTTTTCTTCTTGATTTTTTTTCAACATTTTAATTTGGCTCTTATAACTATATGTTAAACCACGGGGCTATCTTTAAATTTTATAGCTCCATGCATAAACCATGGGGGAAGGAAATGCATGCAAATTAAACTAAGTGGTTCCTATAATTCCCTATCTAAAACAAGTGTGGCATTTTCCTTGGTTTCATTTTTTTGTGTACCCCCCATCCCTTTCCTTTTAAATTTTTCCTACTTTGACTTGAAACTTTGAAACTGTGTTGAAACATTTTGTTGTGGTTTTTAGGCAAGCCACAGTTCCCAAAATAGAATGTTGAAATTTACCAGTTTCTACTAAATTTCATGTCCCTTTTATTGAAATTGGATTCCATAGTTGCTTAATCTCTGCGAATGAAAGCCATTTTTTTTTTACTTTCAATTTCTATCAACTGGCTGAGAAGTCAAGCATGTGTTCTATGAAAATAGTTGCTCGGACAGTCTTTGCGATCTAAAAAAAGTGCATGTAATAGTACTGGGCCCAGCCATCACAGGATGGCATGCTGGGTTAGTCCCCTTAGCCACAGGGTAACCACCACAGGGGCATAACCATTTCCACATTGTCCCAAGTGGGCCAAATAAAGGAGTCGTTAACCTACCCCCCCCCCATCTTTCCTAGTGACATAAAACAGAATTTGACAGAGCACTTGACTTGTGGATGACACCATGGAAGTCTCTTTTGAGAGCCACGTACACTCCTCCTAAGAGATGACACAGTCGCCGCAATTTTTCCTCTGTAAACTTGACCTCACCAAAACCCAGAGAGAAAGGTCCTCCTTAGAGAAAAAAACTCTTGACCGACAAAGGTCCTGCTAGGATTGAATATGTCCGGCCCTCTAATTGTTTAAAACCTTTGCACAGATGCGTATCATAAATATTCATGGAGGCAATGTCTCGATGGGCAGTCTCTGCATTATTCTTGGAAGAGAGACCATATAACCCCCTCCTTTGGAGATCTAACCTCAGTGAACTCTTTCCAACCCCTGCCTACAGAGCTTGATACCTGGAGAGAAAAACACCGCAGTTTATCTGACACTGACAGGAGCATGTCATTTCTGTAAATGGAAATGCTCAGTATATTTTCATAGCTCCAGAAAGAAAAAAAACAATCAACCACGCACAAGACCTTATAAAAAAAAACCACACACCGTACCGGTTTTATTTTTTTAATTTCTCATGGGAATTCAGACAAAATGGGAACCCATTTACCAGAATTGATTGATTTAAGGGAACTGCGGTCAAACAGTAGGTATCCCAAATAGACTTAACATGACGGCAATGTTTTGTTTAACCCTACCCCCCCCCCTTGTTGCTCATGAATGGTTGCTCACATGCTTGGTAGTTACATGTGCTGGAAGTGGGTGACCGTGAACCTGCCAAACCTCAACAGGACTGGTATGGACAACAGGGCTGAATAAACCTGACCACTTTTTAACATTTGAATTGATTTTGTTAGTGGTTGTGAAGGGATTGTCATTTGTCAAACAGCAGTTTGCTAATTGCTTGCTATTTGACCAGCCAAAAACTCTACAAAAACCTTATAATGTTGGAGTTTGATGGGCTGGAGGTGGTTCTGAGGAATAATGTAATAGAAACTCAGGAAGGAGCTATAAGGATGATTGATTGATTGATTGACTGGCTGGGCGATTCTTTGGTTGTTTCATTGTTTCAAATACTTGAGGGCCTGATGTCCCGGGAGGACCTTTTCCAGCAAAGGCAGACGACCCCAAATGCCTGTGACATAGGTCTTGCTAGCATCGAAACATCAGGCCCTCTAGATATAGCATGTTTGTTGTTTAAAGCCGTGTGTATCCGGCCGACACTTGACCCTCATGAGCCGTTCTTTGATTGGTAGACTGATTTTTTTTTTAAAATTGGTATTGATTGGTAGACTGGTTGTTTGATTGGTCGACTGATGGGTTGTTTGATTTGATTGGTACACTGATGGGTTGTTTGTTTGATTGGTCAACTGACGGGTTGTTTGTTTGATTGGTAGACTGGTTGTTTGTTTGATTGGTAGACTGATTGGTTTTCTTGATTGGTAGACTGGTTCGTTGTTTGTTTGATTGGTAGATTGATTGGTTACTTGCTTGATTGGTAGACTGGTTGGTTGTTTGATTAGTAGACTGATTTGTTTTTGTTTGATTGGTAGACTGATTGGTAACTTGCTTGCTTGGTAGACTGGTTGGTTGTTTGATTGGTAGACTGATTGGTTTTTGTTTGATTGGTAGACTGATTGGTTACTTGCTTGATTGGTAGACTGGTCGTTTGTTTGATTGGTAGACTGATTTTTTAAATTTTTTATTGGTAGACTGTTTGGTTACTTGCTTGATTGGTAGACTGGTCGTTTGTTTGATTGTTAGACTGATTGCTGGTTTGAATGGTAGACTGAGTGGTTGGTTGTTTGTTTGCATTTCAAATTCAGGTATGAAGCTGGAGACGAAGACCAAAAGTCTGTCCCCGATGCCGGCAAGAAAGGCGAGCCAAGAGGCTTTGATGATGTTGAGTAAGCAACTCTTAATGCATGCTAATTTATGCAAATGTATGCTAAAATTATGCAGATTAATTCCCCCACCCAAGATTCATTTCTGTATTCCAACTTGCATGTTATAAAGCAGGTGATTGATTTTTGGCTTTTAAATTGGAGTATTAGTTCATATAGATGTGTCCTGAATTGACAAATCACCTCTGCAGTTTAATTCTGAATTTAATTCTAGTTCTCCTTTTTTTGTTGGCAGCTTAAGCATTTCTGCTCAAACAGGGAAAGCCAAGGGTGATGTGTAAGTATTCAGACTGTGGCTTATCTGCCACCAAGTGCTCAATTCTCATTTCCAAACGGGCAAAGGAAAACTGGGAAACATTTTGAACAGCTTGTGAAAAGCTGGCCAATTTGAAACAATTTATTTAACTGAAAAAAAAAGGAAATCTTAGAATTTAGTGGGCCTGACGTTTCGATCCAACAGGACCTTTCTCAAAGGCAGAGTGACAAGGACAAAACAGATACATGTACACGAAAGAAGGGGGAAGAGAGTGAATAGAACACGGATGAGAAACAGAGGACAAAGAGTAAAGCTGGTAGGGTGAGATCAAAGGGAAGGGCAAGGAGTAGGGTAGGGATTAGTGAGAAGAGGGAGTGTGTAAAAAAAATGAGTGTGTGAAAATCAGGGGAATTAGAAATTGTTTTCAAAAATACCATAGGAACTTTGTAGCCATGTAAAAAAAAACAAAAAAATGCAAGCCCTCCTTTAGCGCTTAGATGTGTTGTGGAGAGTGCTGTAGCATGGAGAATCGCTGTCCACTTTACTCAGTTGTTGATTTTGTTTGTTTGTTTGTTGTCTATTTCTCCCATCTCCAGAGAGGCGGCCACTAAGAAGCCGGGCAAGGAGATTGAGGAGGGGACGGGCGTTCCCGGCAAGTGCTTTGTCCTGTTGGTGGCGCTGCTGGCCGTGGGCTTTGTCGTGGCCCTGGTCCTGGGCCTGACGCTGGGCCACCCCAACCCCAGTCTAGATCCCTACCAGTTCTTCCAGGGGGCGGTGGCGTCCGACCACAAGCTCTGCTCGGAGGTTGGCCGGTGAGTTTGTAAAGGAGTGGGAGGGGAGGGCAGGAAACTAAAGCCCTTTTCCAAAACCCGGCCTTGGCTTCGGCTTAATTTGTCTCAGTTATCCTTAAGCTAAAATCACAGGTTGGAGTTCTTTGTTGAAGTTGAAGCTTTCTTTTTCCAAACGCAGTGTAACATTCAAAAACCGAAGCCTAAGGTCTCCCGTTTTCATGCCCACTTTAAAATGGAGGAAAGAAATGGAAGCAAAGCCGGAGCCTGAGCCTAAGCCGGGTTTTGGAAAATGGCCTAAATTTTGGGGGTTTGACTTTTGTGATGGGCTCTTTGGAAATGAGTCATACTGGGTAAAAAACACACTCGACACATGATTGTTCAGTTCAGATTGCCTTGCTGAACAAACGGGCAGCTCGGGCAGAATGAGAAACCCTGCGACTCCTGCTTTCTAGTGCAGACATCTTTCCACCGAGCTGGTTGGGGTCGTGTGGCTGATACCAGTATCACATTGTATCGTAGATATAATATGAGTTGTGATCTTCCCCACCACCTTGTTCCCAGTGTCAGGCAGAACTAGGATTATAGTGATAAAAACATCATTGAATAATTTACTCTAACCCAGCTTGAGCCGTCAGAATGCTATTGTGTTTTCTGAGATTTCTGATTTTGTTTTTTCTTCAAACAAATTAGGGTTTGCGGTGACACCATGTATAAGGTCTCCTAAAGAAGAGGTGTGGTTCTGAAAAGAACCCGAGTGGTAACTGGACGTTCAGGAGAATGCCTTGGACGCATACTGGTCGGAACGTCGAGTTACCACTCAGGTTCTTTTCCGAACCACACCTCTTCTTTAGGAGACCTTATACATGGTGTCACTGCAAACCATCCTATATTGATTCACCCACCATGGAAAGCATTAAGTCTTATTTAAATGGAAGAGAGATGAAATTGGCTAGAAAACTTAAAAAAAGAGACAAAATGTTATGGGTTTTAGAAATGCAGAGGGTCTATCTGATGTTTCGATCCCAGCGGGATTCTCCTCAAAGGCAGAGTCTGTCTTTTGAGAATAGGGCAAATCTTCATTGAGGGACATCCAATGGAAAGGCTTCTTCGTGCCTAGCACATTTTCTTCCTTTTTTTTTTTTAAAGCAGCTCTCTGTAAAAGTGGCTTGATTTATAATTTTTTTATTCTCCAGGGATTTCTTGAAGAACGGCGGCTATGCGATCGACGCCGCCGTGGCGACGGCCATTTGCGTGGGCGTGCTCAACCCGCACGCGGCGGGCATCGGCGGGGGCAGCTTCATGACCGTCTTCCAGCTCAGCAGTGAGGGGGAGGACATGGACGTTAAGCTGGCCATTGACGGCCAGGTGGTGGCCCCGGCCGGGTCCGGCAAGGACATGTTTGCCGACGACCCGAGCGCCGCCTCCAAGGGTGAGCAATTGGTTAAGGTTTGGAAGGTTTGCTGTGGACACCATGTAGCACTTCTTCTCTGTCGAGAAGGAGTGTGGCTGTCTGAAAAGAGCCGGTCACTCAGCATTTCGGGTAGTAGTGTGTATACTCTGCCCGTCATCAGGAGACAGTCAGTCTGAACTAATCGGGCAGTATGATCTTGCCTTCTTTTAAAGAATAATGTCATTTTCTATCTCCAGCCTTCAAGCCCTTTAATCCCCTACACAACATTGGTCGAGGTCAAAGAATAGCATCCATACATTGTCTGATCCAACATATGCATGAAATAGCACACCTGTGAAAATTTCAGCTCAATCCGCCAACTGAGTCTTGAGAAAATGGTGAAAACCGCTTCATTTGTTTCGCAAAAAGATTTTGCATTTCAATGTTCACTTATTCACAATGACCTCTTAGCTCACTTTTGTTTTCTTTTCTGTTGGCCTTCAGGCGGCCGGTCCATAGCTGTGCCGGGAGAGGTGGCCGGCCTGTTCCTGGCCCACCAGCACCTGGGCGGTGCCATCCCCTGGGCCAGCCTGCTGGAGCCGTCCATCCGACTGGCCTACAGAGGCTTCAAAATCGGCCAGGGCCTCGCCGACGCCATAGCGGCCAACGAGCAGGACATCCTGGCCGATCCGTACCTCAAGTAAGACACAGGGTCATCGTCTGTCACCTCATCTGATTGCCCCCCCCGTAAAGATTATTGCAGGCCCAAGGTGGCAACAGCATGTGTTTTTTCTATTGCTTGTCGATGAGTCCCGAGTCTCATCAAGGTCGAGTCACAGCGGTCGGCTTTGAGTCACAAATCCGACTGCATCAGAAACACATTTCTCGATTCTTGATCGTTTTAGTCAAACGAATCGATGAAAAGCTGATTGGGAACTCTTGAACGACTCGAAAAAAATTGTCATTTTTGTTCTTTGCCATTTTTTTTTCTTCAAATTTCTTGGTATTACGTTAACCAGTGAGAGACCTACTCGTATCGTATATCAAATGAAATGAGTAAACCACTGAACTCAATTATTTGATCAGCTCATGTAAAGGAATCAAACAGGCGTCGCAGGAAGTACAACCTTATTAAAGCCTTTTCATGCTTAGCAGATTTGTTCATGCTCAGCAGATTTTGCATGCTTAGCAGAATTTTCATGTTTAGCAGATTTTTTCTTGCTTGACAGGTTTTTCATTCTAAGTAGATTGTTCATGGTTAGCAGATTTGCCATGCTTAGCAGTTTTTTCATTCTAAGCAGAATTTTCACGCCTAGGAATTTGTCATGCTTAGTAGCAGATTTTTCATACTTGGCAGATTTTCCATGCTCACCAGATTTCTCATGCTTAGCAAGTTTTCATGCTTTGGAGATTTTTCATCCTTAGCAGATTTTTCATGCTTAAGCAGCTCCATTAAAAAAAATGACCCTTATCAGTGGCTGCAGCTGATACCCAAGGGGAAGCCAGCTGGTATACCGGCCAGCTAACGTCCAGGGGAACCCAACTACATCATCCGAGTCAACTTTCAACTTATTATGTTTCTCCCCCGTCCAGAGAGATTCTGGCGGAAGGCGAGGTTGTCAAGAGGGAGAATGACATGGTGCGTTTGCCCAAGCTGGGCGCCACGCTCCAGGCCATAGCGGCCTCTGGTATGGAGGCTTTCTACAAGGGAGACCTGGCCCAACAGATTGTAGACGATGTCAAGGAAGCAGGTACACAGATGACTGCATCTAATTATCCCTAGCTAGGCCGGTGTAAAATTGGGGTTTAAGGGGGAATTAGGAGGGGTTCAGTACCTGTATTTTGTAATCAGTGTAGTGACTGGATAACTGGATAACCTATTTGAAAGGCAAACATTACTGCAGTGTCTTGAAGGGAATTCCTGACAGTGGGCATCTCAACCTAGCTTGCACAGCTCCTGCTAGTGTGCGGCAGAAACCGCTGAAATGAATTCAGTGCCTGTCTTGTCTCCGGTGCGACTCTCGCAGGCGGCAACATCACCCTGGAGGACCTGAAGAGCTACAGCGCCCTCAAGAACCCGACTGTGTCCGTGGAGCTGGGCGGCGGACAGCTGTACACGGACGGTGGGGTGACTGTCTATGCCCCGCCCCCGCCTTCCTGTGGTGTCCTGGTCAACTACATCCTCAACATCCTGGAGGGTAAGCTCATCATCGGGCAGACCGCGGCCGGACGTTGGCTTCTTTGTTCCGACTTAACCGAGCTGGGCTGGTGGGGCCCAATCGCACAGAGCCTCCCGTGACAGAAAACCTGCCCGGCATGAGATTCCTTCGTAGGTTTGCGAAAACAGGATTGCCAAAAGATCGTGTTATATCTATGATGCAATACCCACCGCTCTCCGGATTCGAATCTGCCACACGACCTCGACCAGCTCGGTCGGGTCAAGTGGTATAAAGACTTTGGCCCTAGGAAGCAGGAGTTCCTGGGTTCGAATCTCGCAGGCAATCGGTCAAAGCACCAAGCATGCAGTGCTTATAACATCCAGCTTTTCTCATTTTTGGTTGTCAAAGTCAATACTAAGCAGGCTGCAGCAATTTTGATGTTATAATTATAATTTGATTCAATTCAATTTGTTTTTTTGGTTAACAAAAAATGAGAGGGCCGGATGTTTCTAGCAGGGCAAGCCCTCACTGAATTACATTCTCCTCGATGCAAACATCATGTTATATCTATGATGCAACGCGGTACCCGCCGCTATACATTATTCAAATCTGCCACACGACCTTGACCAGCTCGGTGGTCAAGTGGTTAAGACGTCTGCACTAGGAGTCATGGTTTTGAATCCCGCTCGAGCTGCCTGAATTTGTTTTTTCATCGGGCAAAGCACTGGGCACAGTGCTTATTACATTGAGCAGGGCAAATCCTAATAGATCGATTGCACGACCAATGTTTACATGCCATCACGTGACTTATAGTGAGTATTTTTGCATCTCATTTGGCACAGATGAGCAGCGATGGAAATGTACAAAGAAGAATGTGGACAATATGATAGTCTTCTTCGGCTCATTTCCACTCCTGTTCTGCACCAAATGAGATGCAAAAGTACCCAAATATGATAAGTCACTTGACGGCATGTACACATTGGTTGCCCAACCGGTCTATTGAATTGCATTCACCTTGACGCAAATGTCACATTATATCTATGCAGCAGGAATTTTGTCAAAGGCCGAGGAATTGATTTGGGGTTGTACGTCTTCTCAAACAGGTTATGAGCTTCAGTGGAGGAGCGTCTCGGACACCCAGGCCGAGGTGGAGACCTACCACCGCATGCTGGAGGCGTTCAAGTTCGCCTTTGCCGAGCGGGGTCGCCTGGGAGATGGTGCCTTTGTGGAGGAGGTGGTAAGTTCAGCCCTCCAACCGTCGAATCAGATCTTGCCGCACAGTGTCCACATTGTGATCCCCACCGTGCTCTCCGAGTCTTATTCAAACGAGATCGCACAATGCCGCAATGGTTGCCGCTAATCTTGCAATTCAGCTGCATGACTGCTGACATAGACACCGGTAGATAGATAAATAGATGGATAGATAAAATGGTTTATTCTCCAAAAAAGACAAGATGTGGCAATCGCAGATTGAATTGCATCAAGTCAACACAGAGAAAAAAAATTCTCCATGTACCACTTTAAAAACATCAAATAGAATACATGCAATTAAAATAAATGCAACTACCTGACTTCATGTACATACAACTACTACTGCAATACATGCAACTACTACAATACATGCAACTACTACAATACATGCAACAACTACAATACATGCAACAACTACAATACATGCAACTACTGCAATACATGCAACAACTACAATACATGCAACTACTACAATACATGCAACTACTACAATACATGCAACTACTACAATACATGCAACAACTACAATACATGCAACTACTACAAGGCATGCAACTACTACAAGGCATGCAACTACTACAAGACACGCAACTACTACAATACACGCAACTACTACAATACACGCAACTACTACAATACATGCAACTACTACAATACACGCAACTACTACAATACATGCAACTACTACAATACATGCAACTACTACAATACATGCAACTACTATAGCCCGAAGGATTGGCATTAGATTTCCTCACTGACCCTCGTTTGTGGTGGTGATGATGGTGTTTTTTGTCTTCTGCCCTGCCTATAGAATAATGAGTACACCTCGTCGCTGATGACCAGTGCCAAGGGCAAGGAGATCCGGGCCATGATTGAGAGCAAGGCACTGCCCTTTGCCGACTACGGCAGTGAGTTCGCCCACCAGCCGGACGTGGCCGGCGGCGCCACGCACATCTCGGTCCAGGACAAGCACGGCAACGCTGTCTCCTACACCAGCTCCATCAGCCTCCAGTAAGTATTTATCATAGAGCCGCTTAAGCAACAAAATTTGCTTAAAGGCCCTATACAACATTGGTAAAGGTCAAAAGATTGCCACAGTTTGTGTGTTAAACCATTAGACATCCAAAAAAAGCGATCCTGCGAAGGTTTTAGCTCAAATGGTAAAAGGTTTTAGCTCAAATGGTAAAAGGTTTTAGCTCAAATGGTGATCTGAGAAAGTAGAAAAAGGTAAACAACCGTCACGGTTTTTGCACAATTCTGTAGTGTAAGAAATAGTTTATTACTTGCAAGTAATAAACTATTTGTCGATGTGTGAGTGAAGATTTCTAGGGAAGTACAGCATCCCAGTCCGTGAGATTTCAACATGAGGATTCTATCATGACCATCTACAAACTGTGTTAATTCGAAGGAAATCTGTGGAGATTGATATTTTCTGATCTTCCCAATGTTGTATTGGGCCCATGATAGACTCCTCATGTTGAAATCTTATGGTCTGGGATGCTGTACTTCTCAAGAAATCTTCACCTAAACATTGACAAATAATTTATTACTCGTGAGTAATAAACTACTTCTCACACTACGAAAACCATGACGTTTTTTTTTGCTTTTTTCTACTTTGTCAGATTATCGTTTGAGCTAAAACCAGGATTTCTTTGTTGAAATGTTCAATAGTTTAATACACAAACTGTGGCAATCTTTTGACTTTTACCAAAGTTGTATAGGGCCTTCAAACAAGATCAAGATCACCAAAAAAAAATTGGCTGGCCTGAGATAAGAAATACAGCCGGGGCAGGATCTCAACGATTCAGTCTCCTTGAAGCCCAAAGACATTTTGTCTGCGATGTCTACTTCAAAGATTGGATTAATTTGTTACCGCTGCAGGTTTAGAGCACATGTTTTGTCTCTGTCCGCGTCTTACGTTTGTCTTGTTCTGAATATTCGCTTGTGTTCATAAGTGTTCTCAATAATGTAACTGTAATAATCCAGTATTTGTACAAGGGCCCATATCTATAAGCTCTGCTTCCTCGTGGGTGCCTTCACAGTATATTATGGTTTCATAAATAGAAAAAATTGTAAAACACTTAACTTAATGAATGAAAAGGTTTGGCTCCAAGAAACGCGGAAATCGCACCGGGATAATGTTCAACGCAGGCATGGGCGACTTCACACTCCCGGGTCCCGCGAATGCCGACGGGCTGTCGCCGTCGGAGGCCAACATGATCCAGCCCGGAAAGCGCCCTCTATCATCCATGGCCCCGCTGGTGCTCGTGAACAACGACCGAGTCGTCAAGGCGGTCATTGGCGCGTCCGGAGGCACCGAGATGATCACATCAACTGCCATGGTAACGGAAATGATTCAGTCGATTTTTTTCCACCAAAAAAAATCATTTAGAGGGCCTGACATTTCGATCCTAGCAGGACCTTTCTCCCTTTGAGAAAGGCCCTGCGTTTTGGTCATTTAAAGGCACTACGCAGCCTGCAACATGTTTGGATTACAAAAGTAAAAAAGTAGTTCAGAAAAAAATGCTAACTACTTATATACTTAAATGATTGAAATGCAAACATAAAAATGAATTTTCAAAGAGAGAGGAGAGAGGGAGGCAGAGGGGGAGGGAGGCAGAGGGATAGAGAGGGAGACGGAGGGACAGGGACGGAGAGGGAAGGAGGGAGAGAAATAGAGGAGGGGACATGGAGAGGGAGGAGAGGGCCAGAGAGAGGGAGGGAGACAGGAAGAGGGAGGGAGAGAGAGGGAGGAGAGGGCCAGAGAGAGGGAGGGAGACAGGAAGAGGGAGGGAGAGAGAATGAGAGAGAGAGAGAGGGAGGGACAGGGGGACAGGGAGAGGGAGGGACAGAGAGGTAGAGAAGTCCTTAGAAAGAAGGGCGTTCTAAATTCTGGTGACAGGTAACACCGAAATGTTCGAAATTGCTCACTGTCCAGAATGACAACAAATTCCACTCAAAAAGTGAAAGAGGCTGCCATTTGCATCCTCATACAACACCAATGGTCCTTCGGAGTCTTTTTATTTCTTTCAAAGTTATAATCTCTGGAAGTTTGTTGACCTTGAAGTAAATCAAGGTTTTTTTTTCTTCAGATGGCAGCGCAAACCCTGTGGTTTGATGAGAATGTTATTGATGCCATGAAGAGAGTGAGGATTCACTCTGATCTACAGACGAATAATAACGGAGACGTTGTCTACGACCACGAGGAAGATCTTGATACTGTGAGTTGAACAGATTTGTCTAATAGCCACTTTGACTCCATCCCTATTGGTGGTAGACTGCCAGCCAAGGCTGACAAATGGAACTGGGAGGGGTGACTAGTCTGAAGCAGGGCGTAAGCCTACATCCCTATTGGTGGTAGACTGCCAGCCAAGGCTGACAAATAGAACTGGGAGGGGGTGACTAGTCTGAAGCAAGGCATAAGCCTCCATTCCTATTGGTGGTAGACTGCCAGTCAAGGCTGGCAAATAGAACGGGGAGGGGTGACTAGTCTGAAGCAAGGCATATAAGCCTCCATCCCTATAGATCGTTTGCACTGGCAGCCATCTTTGGGGCCTTCTAGTGTTATTAAAATTCAGCGACAATGCAGGTACAAAGAGTGCAATCTTGCCTATCCAAGAGGAGTGTCATTAAAATTCAGTGACAATGCAGGTACAAAGAGTGCACTCTTGCCTATCCAAGAGGAACAAAGACTAGGCCCCAAAGATGGCCACCAATGCAACCAATCTATTGGTGGTAGACTGCCAGCCAAGGCTGGCAAATAGAACTGGGAGGGGTGACTAGTCTGAAGCAAGGCACAAGCCTCCATCCCTATTGGTGGTAGACTGCCAGTCAAGGCTGGCAAATAGAACTGGGAGGGGGTGACTAGTCTGAAGCAAGGCATAAGCCTCCATTCCTATTGGTGGTAGACTGCCAGTCAAGGCTGGCAAATAGAACGGGGAGGGGTGACTAGTCTGAAGCAAGGCATATAAGCCTCCATCCCTATAGATCGTTTGCACCGGCAGCCATCTTTGGGGCCTTCTAGTGTTATTAAAATTCAGCGACAATGCAGGTGCAAAGAGTGCACTCCTGCCTATCCAAGAGGAACAAAGACTAGGCCCCAAAGATACCACCAATGCAACCGATCTATTGGTGGTAGACTGCCAGCCAAGGCCGGCAAATAGAACTGGGAGGGGTGACTAGTCTGAAGCAAGGCGTGAACTGCCATAGCCGCTGGCCATTGAACAGAATGGTCAGTTGGGAACGAGGAACGCCCATAAATACAACTTGTACTCAGCTGTTGTCTTCTCTTCCATTTCAGGCCATCGTCTCGGGGCTATCGACCCGTGGCCAAGTGGAGAGTGGAGTACAGTCGCTGCCTTCGTCCGTCAACTACATCATGCAAACCAAGAAGAATAGGTTTTACACAAATTCAGACCCCCGGGCGCCAGACTCCGGCTATGCTCTTTACTAACACCACCCCCTCCCTCCCTGTAAAAACAAAATCTCCTTGCCTCAATGGTGCTCTGTTTCCCGTGAATAATTTTGATATACAAAAATGTTGCAAACTGCTAACTGACCAAAATTAGCAAAATGAAAATCTCAAAAATGTAGTGGGCCTGACGTTTTGATCCAAGCAGTACCTTTCTCAAAGGCAGAGAGCTCTGCCCAATTGAGAAAGGTCCTGCTAGGATCGAAACGTCAGGATCGAAACATTTTTGAGACGTGTATAATTTTACCGAAATATATATGTATTGATGATTTAGTACGACCAGTTTTAAGGGGAGTCCTCAGATAGTTTGGGTTTTGTTGGGTCGAGTTGGTCTTGGGGGGCGATGCCAACAACGTGGTGATAGGCTGCATCCGAATTCACCGGGTACAGCTTCAAATTATACACGAGGGTATATGTGTAAGCCCACTGGCTAGCGGCTGCAGCCAGTGCCCCATAGACCTGTGTGTTACTCAAAGCCGTAGCCGATGAAGTCGACCACATACCTATAGACTTGGAGCATGGCGCCTGAAACCCTCATGGTGTCCGGAAAGGGCCCTGCAGTATATTTCACCAAACTCATCGTAACTTACGATCAATCGCAAGACGATGAGCGATGCACAGAAGCCATACGGTGTATCAGAACTAACGATGGGTTATCCTTCGTAAGTTGAGTTATCGTAAGGCTTTGTGAAATCCAGCCCTGGTGACTGCTGGAGGGTTGGTCCGTTCACTCCCAAGTTGAGCTCGATCTCAGCCTCGTTAAATACTATATGGCATGCCCTCACCTGCTCTAGTCCACCCACAGCTGGCCTATCAGGATTCATTATCACTCTGTCAGTCAGTGGTGCCAAATTCCTCATGGTCACATGAACATCAGTACACACTCCAGACTGATGTTATGGATATGCTTGAGGTCTTCTTACAGTGAACACACTATGATACTCGTGTCATGTATCAACTGTGGCCTGTGGAATCTTCTCACAGATTCAAGTCCAATGCAAGTCCATGGTTGGTTTGTTGGCAAACAGATCGTCTCAATCTTTAAAGAGGGTCCCTTTTCAATGACTGCCCTTCATTTTTACTTCCTTTTTTTCTCGTAATGGCAACAATTTCGGTACGTAAAACAGACTTCATAGCCATAATTCATGTTCATATAATGCAATGAATCTCCTACTTGTTAACTTATAGCACAAATTGTTTGCCCATCTCGTCGTAACTTGGGCTCCTTGATATCAGCAGTGGTTGTGATAAGTCAGTAAAACTTGGTAGTAGCCCCACTGCATTGTAGATATGTTTATGACTCCACCATTGGTGTGCCAGGATATCAGACAGGACTGGTCTTGCCCTCAATGTCCCGTGTTCCGAATCATGGGACCCCACTCCTATACACTCAGCACAGCCTTGAGGTCAAGACTACCTCCCCATCTGTAATAGCCTGGACTAGCATAATTATGACAATAATTGTTGCAAAGGACCAGTCAGTGCCATTGAAACCGGTGATCTTATAGTATAAGAAGTAAATGTGCAGCATTGCATCTTGGGTTGCCTTTAGAAATTTTGAGCCACCTTGAGTGGTCTTGAAAAACTTACAGTACTGAATTAACAGTGAAGGAACTTGTGAAAAATTGCCAACAGTGATCGCATTCTGATGCGGTTAAGCGATACATTTCAAAATGTTCAACCTGTAAATATTTGCGTTCATAATGAAAGATCGACCAAACCTATCCCCACTCCCATCCCCCACTTAAGTATTCTACAATAATTTTTCGGACATAATGTTATTGTGTGTTTTTACTTCAAAGAAATATCTTCAATCAAGATGATTGAATTCCTTTCCAATGATATAAATATTTCTTTTATACAAAACTTATAAACTCGATTGAGGAGCCTTATTGAAAGATCCAAAATGTGTCAAATTTGCTTTTTCATACAGACTTTTTAAAATCTTTCCTTATAACAGTATAATTATTATTTCAAAATAAA
The DNA here is from genome assembly GCA_949987565.1 of Luidia sarsii. Lineage (NCBI taxonomy): Eukaryota > Metazoa > Echinodermata > Asteroidea > Paxillosida > Luidiidae > Luidia > Luidia sarsii. Next base: position 14,877,241 of record OX465105.1, read on the forward strand.
GCCTTTATTTTCTGTTTTATTACAATAAGATGGTCAAAAGCGATATCTGAATCATGGTGAGGCTGAAATTAACTCTGTAAATATTACAGGATTTGTAGAAAGCAAATATTTCCTTTGTTTTTGGATCCAGGTGTTCATTAAAATGATTTTTTTATTTAATCTGCCAATTTCCAAATGCGTGTTTTTTTTGTTTCCTCGAGTCGTCTAAACCCATACTGAGGTCGTGTTGGCGGTTCAACTTTCGAAAAAATTATGTGCATGTACGTGATCTCAAAGCGTGCTCAAATTGACGTCGGTTATAAACCAGAGACGGAGTCGTCACTTCATGTAATGGAATTAACGGCGGGACCATCTAAAGGGAGTTTTGGTGAGTACTTTTAAAGGTGGGAAAAACAATACATTTTTGGCAAGTACATGTACGCCACACTATACGCATAGCCAGTATAGGCTTTACCGTATTCGTTCAGTATAGAAATACCACGGATGCTTTGCGTCGAGGAGAATGTACATAGTTATGTAATCAAATTAGGGTTTGTCCCGTTCGACGTGATTCAGCACAGAATGCTCAGTGCTTTGCCCGATGCCTAGTGAAATATTTTAGGCAGCTCGGGTGGGATTCAAACCCGCGACTCCTGCTTTCTACGTCTAGTGCTGACGTTCATTATTTTCATATCGTCCCAATTTGCTCTACGATCAAGCGTACGATAAGTACTCAAGTAATGTACATGCATTTTCTGTATAAATGTCAGCTGATGAATCGAAAATAGTCCCTCGCCATACAAGCTTCTGACCTCCCCAAACCCTCCTTATTTCATGCATTTCCCTCACCAATCTGTAACCTTCCTCGAGTGCACGCTTCGTTGCGTGGACATGCAAGTCGGAAACTTTACTGCGTATAAGTACCAGAGGTCATTGCGCATGCGGTCTGACTCGGGTCCAGTCCATTGTAGAGAAAAGGGGGATTTGCCTGAGTATAGCCAGCTTTACTACATCGGCTACTATAACCAAGGAGGTATACCTCCTTGCTATAACCAGGCCGGGTTCGTAGCTCTAAGCTATAACCATGGAGGTAGGAGGCCTCCTACCTACACGGTAACCAAGCATGGAGAACCAAGCAACAATCCTCGAATTCTCCCCACGACAAACTCCGTACCCCTTCAAAAAAAAAACACATTTTAAAAGTGCCTGCCGTCACGGAGTTTGCATCCACGCACCATGGAGGCACGCACCAGCGCACAAATACCGGCTTGTTCTTATTCCTCCATGGTTATAGCCTCGGCAACCTTGGAAACGTTAGCCTTTTGTAACCACCCCCCCCCCCCCGGGTCGCACCAATTGAATATACGGAGCCAACCGTTTAGAGAAAGGTTAATGAGACCACCATGTTTGTTTCCATTGCTGGTGGCATAATTGACGTTTCCCCCAGTCCGAGTTACCGATCGTGGGTGGGCAAGGTTGCGTTTCGTGTTGCCAATGATTAGAACCGTGAGACCCTTTTTTACCTTACAAGTCTACAGCACCAAGTGTCGAAATTCACACGTGTTGGACTCAAACACAAATTTCGACACGGTTCAATCGTGGTACGCGTTTATACGCAACAGGTAACCGGCTAGTGCGCTGTGTTACTGTTGGGCTGTTTATGGGATGAAGGTAGCTTAACTTCGGTCATATTTCTCTTATAATGTCAATTGTCATGCACATGCAGGCATCTGCATGATCTATAGAAACAAGCGTTTGGCCATGCAGTTTCTTCAAATTCTTGGTGAATAGACACCATATGTAACGCATCTTTTTCGAGAAGGAATGTATAGCTCTGAAAAGAGCCGTTAACTCAACGTTTCGTTTCTTTCCAGACGAGCCACACTCCTTCTCGGAAGAGACGTGTTATGGTGTCATCACAAACCTTCAACCATGCAAACTTTCAGGTCTTATCTGAATACTCTGTATTAATATTAACCAAGCACAAACCACATCCTGTTTTTCAGATTTTGTGATACAGAGAGAGACGAAGCCTGAGCCCGAGCCTTTATGGTATTGGTTACATTATATACCCATGTTTAGACCATGTTTGTGGTTAGACCATTGAGCTACGATGCAAAGTGATGTGTAATGTCGTGGCGATGAAATGGTGTAGTGTAATGGTTAGTGAGTGGGGGAAGACCCGATAGGGACCCAGCCGTCGTTATCTCGCCTTTTCTCGCAAAATCACGGACACAGCGATAGGGTAACGGGCAATGATGGACACTGTCCACAAACAAAAAAAGGGGGGTGGATTACCGGATCGTCCTTGGGTTGGAGCATGGGTTGGAGGTGACAGACGGTGCTCATCTGTTTCTCCCTATCTCGGGTCACAGCAAGGTATAAGCACCACACTAAACAGTGGGGTAAAGTGCATGAGCTTTCGAAGCAACAACTGCTTTATCAGATCATCTGATGAACGCAGTTTGGTTGTTACCCAACACTGTGTGCACTTCCCCCGATCGACTAGCTTTACGTTGACCCATGCGTTGACATATCGACCTAGTACATGTACTACACATGTACATGTGTAAGTACATGTATACGTATACTACATGTACACGTACATGTACATGTACATTGTACACCACACATCTATATATAATGCACATGCATGGCTGACACTATCAGTGTTTCTTTTCGCCCCGCAAAGCTGTAGCAAACAACGCGTTTCACTTCGTGGTTTCATGGTAGTTCTAATTCCGCCTCTTTTCCCCTTCAGGCATCTGTTGCGTCCTTGTCCAGTGGAAACACAGCTTATTAACCATAATATGAACTCTACATAGAGTATAAGGAGACAGCTTTATATCAGACTATCCGTATAACATCCCTGTCACACACACAGGCCCGTGAAACATCGACTATGCCCCCCCCCAAAAAAAAAAAAAAAAAAAAAAATCGGGTCCCTTCCCCCATCATCCCCATCAGCACCATCACCCCCTAATCAAAATCCTGAAAGCGCCACTTCCGGATTACTCATGAAGGAAAGCAAACTATTGCCAACTGTGACCTGAATGACCTCAACAATAATGACAAGTCTAAAAAAGAAAACAAAAATGGCCTTACGTGTCGATCTTTTTTAGACCTTTCTCTCAGGCAGATAAGACCTGGAAATGGCACCCTTTAACCGATCACCTCTCTTTCTAATTACACCCAGACAAAACATCACCCACCGCCCCTTCATTCCCTCAACCTTAACTTAAAACCGCTCCCATTCCCATTTCTCAAACCCACATTCTGCCGTACTTAATAGGCGTGCCACGTCGCTTCATCGTTCCATGCACTTCTGCAGACGAGAAGTGCGGTACACGTGCTAAAGGCCCCGAATGTTCCGAGTTCTCTCGAGACCCCGAAGCGTTGTACCAGCGGGCATCCTCGCCGAATACTATAACAGCCCGAGAAAACGCTTAAAGACTGCCACGTTACGAAACCTTCTGCACTTCCTTAATAAATAATAACAATATTAATAGGCAGTTATAATCATTCATCACGCAGCAAGACCAACACTCGGGTAACCTTTAGAGGGCCTGACGTTTCGATCCTTAGCAGGATCCATTGATAATTCTCGAAGGCAGATTTCAGGGTGTTTTTTCTGTTGCTGATTATCTTCAGATAAGCCCCAGCCCTACACAGATAATTGTGTTACCTTCCAAACCGGAATGCTTTCTTTGCATTTTGTTTGTGCATCATCAACTCTCCTCATCCAGACCAAAAAGATTGCAAGTCATGCATTCCTTGTCTGAACTTTATTTGGTTACGTCGATCAGTATCAGTATCATAGATCAAGGGCTCTATATTATTTTGTTTCAAAGGAGAAGAACATTGCCACAAGCTTCGATCGTAGCTGGCGGGCCCTTTTTTCAAAGGTCTTTTAGAAAAACCTTGCTAAGATTTATACGTTGGGTCATCAGCTTTTTATGATGTTTGCATTTTTGGTCATTGCTGTTTGCAATAGTTTTGTATTACAGTTGTGTGTGAGATTTTTCCTGCAGGGCGCCTATAAGTTACAATAATGCAGGTTTGCTGAAGGACGATGACCAAGCAATAAGTGCTGCCCCGGGCCCAGTCTGTCTCGCTGTCAATTTGCCCCACCCCTCTCAACACAACCTCTCCCAACACAACTTCACCCAACGCAACCTCACCCAACACAACCAAGTAAGATTGTTCATGCATGGTACCTACCAATATGCAGCTTTGCTGATCAAGGACGATGACCAAGCAATAATTGCTTCCCCAGTCTGTCCAATCGTCAATTTGCCCTCACCAAACACAACCTCACCAAACACAACCTCACCAAACACAACCTCACCAAACACAACCTCACCAAACACAACCTGATAAGCGCACCCTTTATTAACCCGCACTGAGTTCGTTTTTCATCATCACGTTGGAAAGGGGAATCGGAACGGACCGTGAATTTGACCGGACCGGGATGTGAACCCCCTGCCTCTTAGCTTAACGACCGTGATGGATTCCACAAAGCCTTACGGTGGATCGTAACTCCACTTACGATAGATAATTTTGTGACAGGCCGTATGGTTTCTGTGCATCGCTCATCGTCTTGCGCTTGATCGTACGTTACGGCGACTGAAATCGACCGGCGAAGGGCTCACATGCAACGGATCCATACGGTCGTCGTCTGGGGAATGGGTGTGTTTATAGCCACAACCTGATAAGAGACTCCCGGCAAGCATTACCAATAAATTATGTCTATTATGGGGAGGTTATGGACGAAGCGGTAGATTAGACGATTGGAAGGTTTGCATGGTGCATGGAGGTGCTCTATACCTCCTTGCATAATAGCTCCATGCATTCTTATTCTTATTCTTATTTATTAATTTCATCCAACAGCAAACAAAATACCAGTAACAGGGAGATATATATAAATTGAATAAAACACTAATTTGATAAATTTACAATGAAATAGTTAAATAAATAATGGATATCATTCATAGAACCAACATACATTAAAACAAAAGAAGAGATGTACCATCTTACAAACAAAGGCCATACAAACAACAAACAAACAGACAGACAAACAAACAGAAAACAAGCAAACAAGTACAACTATGCCAGAAGCAGAGATACAAACCACAATCAACCACAACAATTCAGCACAAAGTCAAAGACTGAAACACAAACAGCACATTAAGTGCATAATGTTGAGAGTTTGCATAGAATTACAAGGCATCCCTTTTGAGGTGGAGTACGTGCACTATATGGCTCAGACAAGTGCCGGTAACTCAACGCTTCCTAAACGTTCCAGTCACCTGACGACGGGCAGATTAGAGTATACACACTGTCCGAAACCGAGACATTGCACCGAAACCACATAACAGAAACAACAGCAGTGCGTGTACTATGAGTATGGTGGGATGGGAGTACACGTGCCCACCGCCCATCAATTTGTAGTAACTGATGCTGAGCACCATAATTCGAATACATTGCCGAACGTAATAGGCATCGTGTGGAATACGATTGACTTGACCATGCCTCCTACCTCCATGGTTTGACAGTCTTGTTCTAACCGTGAAAGTATTTCACGTTTAGCAGGTTTTCTTGCTACAAATAAGCGCATGAAATAGAGTCGTATAGGCCTATCGCTTTACTGCGTTTAATGAAATCATGCACCCCAAAAAATGCAGTTGCTGGAATTCATCAGGCATCGGTATTTTGAACTGCGGAGATACAGTCAAGAACAGACTCAGTCCCCACTCGAACAAGTTCCGCCTAAACAGTTCTATGTGACCCTATATACAAGTTAATTACAACTTATAGTCCCAACTGCATGCATGTATCTCCAAAATAACCACCTGAAAATTGCCTTGACCGTCGCACGGTCCACGAAGATAGTCGGATGCCCTCAATGTGACCAATGGGATGCACGGCGGTATTCTATGGCAGGCGTGGTTCGAGACAGGCTGTTTGCAGTACAATTATATTATAGCATGGAGGAATATATGTACTTATTCCTCCCATTCATTTTCCTCCATGGTTTGGGCGCTTTTGGTCCGTCAAAAGCAGCTAATTCTAGCTGGAATACTCATTTGTAGTTTGCCCGATGAGACCGTACAACCACTTGGCAAGGCCCTAACAAGATTTAGTGGTTGCTTTATGGCCCTGTGCATACTACAGCGGTAGTAAAACTGACATTAACGCCAATGAAGGAGCAATCTATCTGTTTGTATGGGAGGTTTGCGGTATCGGTTTACGACCAATATTAATACCAATTAATCACCCGTATGAAAAGGGGGTCTTCTACTTCTTGTCTGTATATGAGACTGCTGCTGCTCTTGCTGTTGTCGTTCGCCTGATGGATCAGTTATACCAAGGAGGTATACCACAGAGCACCGCTGCCATATCACACCAATACCACACCCTGTGTGCGTATACATGACATTGTGTACGAGCCTGTACTGTACGCAGCTGTCCTGGCCTGTACGCAAGTGACGGGCGGGATACGGGTGCACAGCTGCGGATCATTTCACAACGATATGTTGCGCAAAGCACCATACTACTTGTACATGTACATGTATTTCTGAAGGCCGGATTTTTTCGGCGACCACCGCCTTGGTCAAGGCTGGTCCTAGTCATGTTGATTTGTATATCTATACTGGCGAATGACTCTGGTGAACCATGTCCATGCAGTCACATTTTCTGTACTGTTTTTACCCTCTAGCTGACAAGTGACATCGTGAAAAAGTCGACCTACGTTGGTCATGTCACAAGGCCCAGAAGGTTAACAGAGGGCCAAAAAAATGAGGCAGACCCGGGAGACAGTGGCTCGATGACTGGATCAAAATCCTTATTGCATATACGTCTTGATAAGGAAGATTCGATAGGGAATTGGTAAGCGGAGTAGTCACATGTACAGCGCTCACTTCAAGTCTACAGGGGGTAAACCTATAGATACGGCTAGAAATAAATTCTCAGTGACACTGTTTTTTTTTTTTTTTTAAACCGCTCTATACCACCTATATCAAGCATCATTTGTCGATTTCCAGATATAGGACGTCATGCACTGATGCATGGACTCCCGAATATTCGACCGCTGCCAGGCCAGAGAGCGATCGAGCAACTCGTTGAACTTCGCGCTCGATCGTATAATCATGGTATAATTGGCCAGTTCTGTGTACGTATGTGAGCAAACTTTGATCAGCCTCCGATGTCGGCCGTATGGCGGAACTCGCAAGGTCCCCGATTAACCCCACTGAATGACTTGAGCAAATGTTTACTTTGTGGGGCCGAAAGGGTTCGTTAGTATTTTGTTTGCGGGGCGGGGGGAGGGGAAGGGAGAGGGGTGGGGGAGGGGGCACCCCGTTGTCTCCCTCTCTCTGATGACGCGTATAAAAAGGGAGAACCGAGAAGCCAGCCGACAAGTCACCGCGGCGCACAGTCATTCAGTAATCTCCCCTCCCGGCGATACACTGCCTTCTGACCCTCCAAATCACCCAGCCCATCCCCCCTTGGGAAACACTCTAGTATCGGTGGTCAAGCAGCACCCACTACCCTCTCCACCAGCAAATCCCTAAAACTTGCTTTTACTGGACGACAGCCTGTCATCTCATCACCTCGAGTGTAGTCCCTATAGTATAGTATACCCCCCTTCAAAAAAAAAAAAAAAACCTCCTCAAAAACTTTGCCGGTGTGTGACTTCAGCATGGAGTCGGGCAAGTCGACCCAGCAGCTCACGACCTTAGACGTGGAGACGGCTCCCAGACCGAGTAAAGGGTAAGGGAACGCCTTTTCATTTTGATACGCACGCCTCGTCACGACATTGGGCTGCTCGGATCCATTGTGTTTAGGCAGCCATAGAGGTGTAGCCAAGAAGGTACTAATACCTCCTTGGTACTACTATGGGCGAGTACCTCCTTGTTGGCTTGGACTTGTATTTTTCCATTCCTCCACGCTGTAGCCACTATAGCTCTATACGGTGTAGCATTGGTCTAAGCTCCTAATTGCTCTCATGATTGTGTTTTTGTTCTTCTTCAAAATATCAACTCTAAGCATGTACGAAGGAAACTGAAGATCATGGAGCTACAGTAACTGTAGCCCGTTTACTCCTTTGATAGAAAGCTTGATTTCGTCTTTATATATATATATATATATATATATAAAAAGCACTCTGCCTTTGAGAAAGGTCCTGCTAGGTCGAAACGTCAGGCCCACTAAATTTTAAGATAGCGATAAACGCTGTGGCTATTGTTACGGCAGCCGTAACGCAACTTCCATTTTCTATAGTTACGGCACTGCAACTGCGCAAGCGCGAGGACATGTCAGATTTTGTTGCATGGGGTATAAACCCCACATGCACAGGCAGCGCCGCCTCAAGCTCAGTACCATCAGAAACATGGCAAATTCTCTGGCTGTAGGCACATAATTTGCTTGTCTTGAAGCAATATCCCTGTCATTATCGGAATGCAAAAAGGTGTCTTTTAGTCAATCATTTATAGAAGATTCTCTCGCACGGTGAGATCGGCAAACAAACGGGTCCCTAACAAAGTCGTCAGCGATGCACTGTACTACGATGTCGACTTCGCGTGCGTGCATGTGACGGCAGAAAATACGAGAAGTCATTCGATTTTAGGGAGGTTTAAAAGACCACTAGGCCTATACAAATTATAAAACTATTGTACCTATAAATCAACGTTGTAATTTTCTTTAATCAAACAGTGGCAACAAATAATGATGAATGTATCATGCAAATGCAACAAATCAAGATCAAGCACGGCGGCAGCGTCGCCAGCTAACATCTCGCTTCCAAAGTAGTCAGTGTACACGTTCGATCTGGCATGTCCTCGCGCTTGCGCAGTTGCAGTGCCGTAACTATAGAAAATGGAAGTTGCGTTACGGCTGCCGTAACAATAGCCACAGCGATATATAAATCATTAAATGTGCATCTTTTATGGCTTCTTATGATTTTCAAAGATGGAGAACAGAGGGTTGTTTCAGTCGATCACTCGACTCTCTTAGTGTTAAAAGCCGCCGGTATTATCGGGCCAGCATAATTATTCAAATCACACGCGACGACATTTGTAGACCTATTTAGTAGGCTTTCTAGTCAGGGCCCTTGGAAATACACAAGCTTTCATAGCAAAAACTACCTCATCTGATCATGATCTGATCGATCTGATGAAGTGGCCGTAATCACTTGTTACGAAAACTTGTGCACTCGTCCCAACTACATAATAGTCTGTGAGTGTTATACCATAGTTATACCAAGCCTAATACCTCATTGGTTATACCATGGAGGAAGAAAAGCAATGGTTATACATTGGGAAGAACGGAAAACATCTATGTCCACAGATTTCCTTCTAATTTCCACAGTTGGTATATACATTGTAGATGGTCATGATTGAATCCTCATGTTGAAATCTCACGGTCTGGGATGCTGTACTTTTCGAGAAATCTTCACTCAAACATCAACAAATAGTTTATTACTCGCGAGTAAATAAACTATTTCTCACACTTATTTTCACAATCTAAAATTTAGTGGGCCTGACGTTTCGATCCTAGCAGGACCTTTCTCAAAGGCAGAGTGACAAGGACAAAACAGATACATGTACACGAAGGCAGGGGGAGAGAGTGAATAGGACACGGATGAGAAACAGAGGACAAAGAGTGAAGCTGGTAGGGAGAGATCAAAGGGAAGGGCAAGGGGTAGGGTAGGGATTAGTGAGAGGAGGGGGAAAGATCAAAGAGAAGGGCAAGGAGTGGGGTAGGGATTAGTGACAATAGGGGGAAAAGATCAAAGAGAGAAGTGTGAAAGACTGAACACAAAAGAAGGATTATCAGAAAGCTGCATGGTGTTAGTCATTACCCTCCTGGATGTTGAGACCATGTGGTTGAATAGTCCGAAGACGCTTCATCCACATTTTCTCACGGCTAAGACGGACAGCATTACTACGGTGACCAAGTGATTCTATGCCCAGTACACTCATATCTGATATCGAATGATCAGGGAGATTGAAGTGATACCCAACAGGGGTGTCCATTTTACCGGTTTTGATGGTAGACCTATGGCCATAGATTCGTTTTTTGAGGGTGTTTTTTGTCTCGCCAACATACTGAATATTACAAACTCTACAAGAGATGAGGTATATGATGTAGAGTTTGTAATATTCAGTATGTTGGCGAGACAAAAAACACCCTCAAAAAACGAATCTATGGCCATAGGTCTACCATCAAAACCGGTAAAATGGACACCCCTGTTGGGTATCACTTCAATCTCCCTGATCATTCGATATCAGATATGAGTGTACTGGGCATAGAATCACTTGGTCACCGTAGTAATGCTGTCCGTCTTAGCCGTGAGAAAATGTGGATGAAGCGTCTTCGGACTATTCAACCACATGGTCTCAACATCCAGGAGGGTAATGACTAACACCATGCAGCTTTCTGATAATCCTTCTTTTGTGTTCAGTCTTTCACACTTCTCTCTTTGATCTTTTCCCCCTATTGTCACTAATCCCTACCCCACTCCTTGCCCTTCTCTTTGATCTTTCCCCCTCCTCTCACTAATCCCTACCCTACCCCTTGCCCTTCCCTTTGATCTCTCCCTACCAGCTTCACTCTTTGTCCTCTGTTTCTCATCCGTGTCCTATTCACTCTCTCCCCCTGCCTTCGTGTACATGTATCTGTTTTGTCCTTGTCACTCTGCCTTTGAGAAAGGTCCTGCTAGGATCGAAACGTCAGGCCCACTAAATTTTAGATTTACTTTTTGGTAATTTTAGTCAGTAAGCAGTTTGCAACATTTTTGTATATCACTTATTTTCACACTTACAGGGCGACTACCCGGGGATTAACCCCAGGGATTAAATTCCCGGGTAATTGCCGGTGATTTTTTTTGTTTACCCCATCAACACCACCGCAACCATTCGCACTGGATCCTATTTGGAAACTCCCGAGTATATAACATATATTTCGCCGTGGAAATCGTAAAACCCCGGGGTTTTCTCCTTCTACCCTACCCCCGAGCAGGGATAAAAAAAATCTCCGGGGAAAAGCTTATCCCCGGGGATTTCTTCGGTAGTGTGAAATAGACAGACCGAAATCCTCGGGGATTTCGTCTATATTGTTAAAGACCAGTTCGTAAACCGTGATGATTTGGGGCCTTTTTCATCTTTCTCAGGTTACCATTTTCAGCTAAAACCTTCGCAGTATTCCGTTTTTTGGAATGTAGGGTCTATAAATAGTTTGACGCACAGACTTTTTGACAATCTTTTGACCTTTACCAATGTTGTATAAGGCCTTTCAACCTTGAGGTCCCCAAGAGGAATCCCTGCAGCTAATTGACCTGGATGATGAAACCACGATGAAACTATCAGCTGGGTGCGGGTGACCTTTAATATAGAGGGCAGAAAACAAAGTCTGTCGTCCCCCTTTTGAGAATCGATTAATCACAAAATATTGCAATCGGGACAGACGGACAGTTACCACCCCCGGCTCCGCTCCTCGCTGGGCATCGCTTGCACGGCAAACACCGCCAAGGCCACCGCATTCCTGACAACCCTCGCCTGCCACGTTGTCGTGCCCTACACGGTGACAAGAGCCTGTTCGCCTTGGCTGTTCGAATCGTCACTCCACGCCGTCGTCGCCCCGGCAACGCCGCCAGCTCTCTCTCTCTTCCTGTCTCTCTCTTTTTTTCCCTCTCTCTCCACCCCACCCCCCCTCTCTCTCTCCACCCCACCCCCTCTCTCTCTCTCTCTCTCTCTCTCTCTCTCTCTCTCTCTCCCTCTCTCTCTCTCTCCCCCCCTCTCTCTCTCTCTCTCTCTCTCTCTCTCTCTCTCTCTCTCTCTCTCTCTCTCTCTCTCTCTCTCTCTCTCTCTCTCTCTCTCTCTCTCTCTATATATATATATATACAGTATATATATCTCTCTCTCCGTCGATCTCCCTTTCTCTGCTTCTCCGCCTCTCTCTCAGCTCAGCTGTCTCTTCCCCCTCTCCCTCTCCCTCTCTCCCTCTCTCCCTCTCCTCCCCCCTCTCTCTCTCTCTCCCCCGGCCTCTCTCTCTCTCTCCCTCTCTCTCTCCCTCTCCCCTCTCTCTCTTTCGACCACTAGCTCTACCCCCCTCTCTCCCTCCTCTCTCACTATAGCTCTACCCCCCTCTCTCTATCTCTCTCCGTCCTCCTCTCTCCCCCTCTCTTTCCCTCTCCGATCTCTTCCTCTCCCCTCTCTCTCTCCCCTCTTGCTCCCTCTCCATCTCTCTTCCTCTCTCCCCCACTCTCTCTCCCTCTCCCTCTCTCCCCCACTCCCTCTCCTTTTCTCTCTCTATCTCTCTCCCCCCCACTCTCTCTCTCTCTCTCTCTCTCTCTCTCTCGATCCTAGCCACCGCCCCTTTCTGAGCCAATTGAATTGAATTGCGCCCAACTGAGGTTGATGGTTTTTTGGGGAGGGTGAGTTTTGGTTGTTTCTTTGACTGTCGACCATGTCAGAGAGGGATTCGGAGTTGGGCTCGACGGAGCAGACCCGTCTCCTGTCGCCGACAGGGAAGCACACCGCAGTCCATGCAGCGCTGTGAGTTAATTTATACCTCCTTAGTTTTAGGCGCTCAACGAACCGGAAGCTTATAATAAGGCTCCGGCATGGCGTTCCCTTTCAATACATCAATCAACACGTTGTAACGTCTCACTTACCCGAAGGCCAAGTTTTTTTCTTTTTACCGCAGTTTCCAGAGGGATACAAAGTACTCTCTATACTGAACACTCAGTTCAACCATGGAGGGCATTCCTCCGTGGTTCAACCATGGCTCAACCTCTGTGGTTCAACAATGGTTCAACCATATGGTTCAACCACGGAGCTTGCTCTATGCATGGTTCAACCATGGTTCAACCTCTATGGTTCAACCATGGTTCAACCACGGAGCTTGCTCTATGCATGGTTCAACCGTGGTTCAACCTCTATGGTTCAACCATGGTTCAACCACGGAGCTTGATCTATGCATGGTTCAACTATGCATGGGGAGTCTCTTTCCTTCCTCCATGGTTCACTTCAACAGATCTTCAAATTCAGTGACAACTTGCCACAAACTGTATTTTCCGGATTTGCTTTGAAGGGAACGAAACCTGATCTCAAGCCTTATCAAGGGATTAGTAAAAGAGCCCTTATCAACCTCAATTGTTGTTGTTTTGTGTTTATTTGTTGGGGTGTTTGTTCGGTTGTTTGTTTGTTTGTCTTTTTAAGGGAGGGGGCAATTGCATGTTTTTTTCTCTTCGTCTCGTTAAAAACTGTAGACTGGAAATGAAATTCATTTTTAGAGTGTCGATGAAAAGGCCGTTATTCTCTTGTCAGTCTCCTCAAAATTCATCCTTTTCAATCAAGTGAATTTAATTCCCCCTGTACATTATAAAGGATCAGCACGTTATGGGTTATGCATGAACGTTCTAAGTCCTTTTAGGACCTTTCTCAAGGGCAGACTGATTCTACCCCTGAGAAAGGTCCTGCTAGGATCGAAGCCTCAAGCCCTCTACATTTTTGGGGATATGTCATTTTAGTCAGTGAGCATTTGTCAACAGTTTTGTCTTTTTTGTCGGCCCCTTTCAGCCTCCATTTTGTTTTCTTTAGTAAATCTGATGATGTTTTTGTGTACAGACATTTATAGCATGACTACAATGTCGTAAGTAATTAAGTTTACAGTAATTTGCCATAGGATACGCATTGTCAAACAGAAAGATAGATTCACTCTCTTCCCCGACTCTCTTCCCCCTTCCTTCGTGTACATGTATATGTTTTGTCCTTGTCACTCTGCCTTTGAGAAAGGGACGTGCTAGGATCGAAACGTCAGGCCCACTAAATGTTGAGAAAGATAATGCAATAGATAATGCAACAACATTTAGGTGAAGGGTGAAGCATCAAATTGCTTTTGTACCTCAACTTATTTGACAGACTTACATGATCTATGTACATCTTAAAATTTAGTGGGCCTGACGTTTCGATCCTAGCAGGACCTTTCTCAAAGGCAGAGTGACAAGGACAAAACAGATACATGTACACGAAGGAAGGGGGAAGAGAGTGAATAGGACACGGATGAGAAACAAAGGACAAAGAGTGAAGCTGGTAGGGAGAGATCAAAGGGAAGGGCAAGGAGTAGGGTAGGGATTAGTGAGAGGAGGGAAAAGATCAAGGAGAAGGGCAAGGTATAGGGTAGGGATTAGTGACAAGAGGGGGAAAGATCAAAGAGAGAAGTGTGAAGGACTGAACACAAAAGAAGGATTTATGTACATGTTTAAAGACATTAGACAATATAGTGCAATGAGTACAGTGAGTCCATGAACGTGCTTTTAGACGGATACATGTACATGTATAGTTTGTACACAAGCGGACAAGACCTAGTAGGCAGGAGCTAATACATAACATCAAATCGAATTCTACTCAATACAGGTTTTGTTTTCGGAAAGAACTAGGTTTTACATTCGACATTATTATTTTCAGACTTTGAACGGGGCTAGCTCTTCACCACTAACCAGCCCGTACCATTCAGATCAAACACCCCGTTGGCAACTATTACAGCAGGGCGTGACTACTCATACGCCTGATAACGTTTGCTTTATGAACTGCAAATTTCGTGCTATTTGGAAAAGGGCACAAAGTCAAGGGACTCGACTCCATCGCTCGGCAAAGCGTCATTAAAGAGACGTAATAAATCACGATCTCCGATCAGACGCGCAACTGGATCTGTTTACTTCGCGGGGAAATGTTATCGGTATACGACGAACTCGAATTCTGGCTGAGATAGACCCGTGCTGCGGTGGGATATAGTTTCCACGCTGTGTGCTTCAGGGAACTTGTCGGTGGGAAACTCGCTTGGTTTTCACCTGCCTTGACCAAGGCGTTGGTCGCCGATTTAGAAATCAATCTCCGGACTCCATCCAGAAATGGTGTGGTGCTTTGCGCGAAATGCAGCCCCATTGATCCGCTCATATAGGTTACGCACGCTGTGCAGCATTCCCCGCCCGTAACTTATGTGCGTATTGTGTCGTGTGCGCGTCTTTTCCTTTGGTCCGTAACTATTCCGAGGGCGGCCAGGACAGCTGCGTTCAGGCTCGTACACTTGTCCGCACACACGCACACTTCATGTATTTTGTGTGGCATGGCAGCGGCGCGGTCTGCGTACCGTGTACAGCTTGGATCTGGCGTGGTAGTGCCGTTGTGCCGCGGTTTGCACACGTATGGCCTCGATCTACCTGGAGCCGTACCGGGAGAGACCGCCTTGAACAAGGCTCGGTTTTCACTGGCGGGAGGGCCCTACGGGCAAACGGTGCGAACAAAAAAGTCTCAGTATAGCCCATTGGCCCGGTGTGATCGTCATGTCGTTGTCTGTCCACTGGTAGGCCATTCTGAAAAGGTCCAGCTAGCATGGACACGTGGGACTCTATACATAATTTTTTAGATATGATTATAACAGTTGTTTTACTCTCAACGGTGCATGTATGCCGAGCCCTTTCGTAAATTCGTTGAGGAGTTTCTACAACTCGTCAAGATCGTTTTGCGTGTGGCGCCTATTATTTTTTTAAATGCGTGGCCCAGTGAGCCTCCCAAATTGCGTCCTCTCGCGGCCGGTCGTGACCACCATTTTTTGCGGGCGTCAGATCATCGCTGATGTAAGGATTTGACTGTTTTTTCTTTTGAACATCTTTCCGCTGCAGAGTGGCCAAAGTTCGCTTCTGGCAGCTGGCCTTCTCCCTGCTCCTGGTCGGAGCCGTGGCAGCCACGGTCACGCTGGGCCTGCTGTACTACTACAAGGAAGGCAACGAGAAGATCATCCGGGTCACCGACCCCCCGCCGAGCACTCTAGCGCCCCCAAGCGGCCAGTTCCAGTACGCCAGGGCCGCCGTGGCCGCTGACGCCGGGCAGTGCTCCGAGATCGGCCGGTGAGTGGGTCTGGGTTCGATGCGGGCAGGACCTTCAGAGGGGGAAGGGAGATCCTGCCAGGCCAGGGTAAACCTTGTTGCTCAAGGGATCGAGGTAAATTCCCCCCCCAAAAAAAAAAAAAAAAAAAAAAAAAAATTACCTCATGTTTTATGGCTTCGAGATCGAGGTAATGGGTGGTCACACTGCCACTGTCACCTTAAATGCATCTGGGTCTGGCTAGGCAGGGACCAGCTTATTATGAAGGGTGTGTCGGCAGAAGTGAAGGATCAAGACTTATAGCTGAATAAAGATAGAGTTCTGGAAAGAAGCTACCGAGTTTTGTATGGGCCAGGTGACTAGGTTTTGGTCAGCTGGTCACACATGGGTAGTCTTACTAACACTGTCACCTTTGCATCTAATTCCGGCCAGGCAGGGACCAGCTTATTATGAAGGGTGTGTCGGCAGTAGTGAAGGATCAAAACTTAGCTGAATAAAGATAGAGTTCTGGAAAGAAGCTACCGAGTTTTGTATGGGCCAGGTGACTAGGTTTTGGTCAGCTGGTCACACATGGGTAGTCTTACTAACACTGTCGCCTTTGCATCTAATTCTGGCCAGGCAGGGACCAGCTTATTATGAAGGGTGTGTCGGCAGTAGTGAAGGATCAAGTATAGCTGAATAAAGATAGAGTTCTGGAAAGAAGTTACCGAGTTTTGTATGGGCCAGTTGACTAGGTTTGATCGACTGGTCACATAATGACATTCGAGGTAATTGGAGGCCACATTGACACTGTCAGCTGCTGTCTGGGTCTGGCTAGGTAGCTCGTAGGGACCAGCTTCTAAAGGGTGTGTCGGCAGTATAGTGAAGGACAATGTACCTCTGGTTTAGTTGAAGATAGATAGAGCTCGGGAAAGAAGCTACAGAGTTGTGTATGGGCTAGGTGACTAGGTTTTGGTCGACTGGTCACACATGGGCAGTCTTACTGACACCTTTGCACATGGGTCTGGCTAGGCAGCTCGTACATGTAGGGAAGGACAAACTATACCCCTGGTATAGTTGAAGATTGATAGATCTCTGGAAAGACTGAGCTACAGAGTTGTGTACGGGCCTGGGCCTAATTTCATAGAGCCGCTTAAGCGTGGAAATCTGCTAAGCAGGAAAAGTCTTCCTCTTGTAAACAGGATTACGAACCACAGTGATGTGATGTCATTTGCTTCTGACCTGTATTCCACTCTTCTTTACTTAGCGTGAAACAAAAGTGAAGTTTGAGTAGGCAAGGGGATTCTGTGGCTCATGACTTTTTGTGCTTAAGCACATTTTGGCTCTATGAAATTGGCCCCAGGTGCACTGTAGGCTCGGTCGACTTGTCACACATTGGCGGTCATGATCGACACTGTGACCTTTACATCTGTCTCCGGCCCGTCACGCAGGGACCAGCTCCTGAAGGGCGGCTCGGCCGTGGACGCCGCCATCTCTGCCCTGCTCTGCGTGGGCCTGCACAACGTCCACAGTGCCGGCATCGGGGGCGGCCACTTCCTCGTGCACTACCACGCCCGCACCGGCAGCGTGGAAATGTACGACAGCCGCGAGACGGCGCCCTCTGCCGCCCACCAAGACATGTACGAGAACACTACCGACGCCTCCACCTTCGGTACGTCACCAAAAGCATGCGCGCGCATCGGGGTACCGATTTTTTTCTTTATAGAGGTACTCGTGCACCAGAGGCCAATAGAGGCTCATAGAGCTGCTTTTAAAGGCCCTATATAATATTATTGGTAAAGGTCAAAAGATTGCCAAGGTTTGTGTGTTAAACCATTCAACATTCCAAAAAGGCAATCCTGCGAAGGTTGTTAGCTCCAATGGTAAGCTGAGAAAGTAGAAAAAGGCAAAAAACCGTCACGGTTTTCGCACCGTTCTGTAGTGTAAGAAAATAGTTTATATAGTACTCGCAAGTAATGAACTATTATTTTGTCGATGTCTGAGTGAGGATTTTTCGAGAAGTACAGCATCCCAGACCGTAAAGTTTCAACACTGTAAATTACACGTAGAAGGAAATCTGTGGACATCGATGTTTCCCGATCTTCCCAATGTTGTATTGGGCCCTTAAAGAACTTCCAAACTGCTAAACACTGGCTTGAACGACCTGGAATACCCAAGTCAAAGAGTAAGTTCCTGCAAGGATCGAAGCGTCAGGCCCTCTGCATGACAATAATCATTTGCTTTGGGTTCACGTACAGGCGGACTGTCCGTTGCGGTGCCGGGCGAGATCGCCGGCTTCTGGATGGCCCACCAGCGCCACGGCGTGCTGCCCTGGAGCGAACTCTTTGCGCCCTCTATCGACATGGCCGAGAACGGCTTCGTGGTGGCCGCCGCCCTTGGCTCGACCATCGCCTCGCAGGAGAAGTACATACGCAACGACACCAGCCTCAGGTACGTGATGGGTCCGCTCAGAAAAAAAGTTAGGCTGGTTCCCGTCCACTGTCTTGTTTCCAGACGTCTCCCGTCCTCCGAAATGCATGGGCTGGGACTAGACTGGGTAAAAAAATATCGGACGGTCTTATGTTATTGAGGAAATCAGCAACTGCCTGATACCAAAGAGTGAATAGTGTAGTTGCTGGCCCATAATAAATACATGTGTAATAATGAAATACGTCATTCGCGTCGATACCAGATCGACGCCCGTAGAGTACTTCAGAATTAGCTCATAGTCATAGGCCGTTTACGAAATGAAGGCTTAGGCTCGGGCTCAGGCTTCGTCCCCGTCTGACAAAACCTGAAAATCCAGGTCGTGGTTTATTTCCGAATTTGAAGGTTTGTTGGCTTGATAAGTACAGAGTATTCACCAAGAAACTGAGGCCAAACGCTTGTTTTTAGATGTCTGTGATATTATAGCGAGTAAGATAAAATATGACCGAAGCCTGAGCCCGAGCCTAAGCCTTCAATTGGTAAACGGCCATAGGCCATTCACGGATTGAAGGCTTGTAGGATTGGGGTTGAGTTGTGCGTCTCTTTGACCTCTCTCACCACCCGATTCAAATGCCGGACTCATATTCCAGACATTTCCTTCTGGGGTTTACATACAGAATGACAATAGTAATCTCTCGAAAGCTATAGGCCTAAGTCCCACCGATCCTCTCCGATCCTTAGCCAAACCTTCCTGAACTCGGCCGGCGAGTTGTTCAAGGAGGGGGACCTTCTGCGGATGCCGCGACTGGTCGAGACCTACCGGCGGATCGCCCGGGACGGGGCGGACGCCTTCTACCGCGGCGACCTGGCCGACGACATCGTGGCCGACTTGTCCGAGAGAGGTATGTCTGCCGTTGCTGGCGGCCAATTGCAATGAAGAGCTACTTCTTGAAGCCCCTACACAACATTGGTCGAGGTCAAAGAATAGCATCCATACGTTGTCTGATCCAGCATATGCATGAAATAGCACACCTGTGAAAATTTCAGCCCAATCCGCCAACCGATCGTGAGTCTCGAGAAAATCGTGAAAACCGCGAAAATGCAGCATTCAACGTCGTGCTGTTCAGAAAAATAGTTTAGATCTCGGTGAGACTTAAACGATTTATTTTACTCTTTTCTCCCCAAATACAACATTTTAGGCAGAACTATTTCAGTGCGAGGTTTCTACTATAACCATCTTCAAACTGTGTACGTTTCATGTAAATCTGTGAACATTTCTCCTTTTTGATCTTACCAATGGTGTGTAGGGGCTTTAAAGGTCAAAAGATTCCGACAGTTTGGATGTTAAACCATAAAACATTCCCGAAAAGCAATACTGCGAAGGTTTTAGCTCAAATGGTAATCTGAGGAAGTAGAAAAAATAATGCCAAAAAACCCATCACGGTTTACTCGCGGGTAATTAACTATTTGTCGATGTTTGAGAGAAGGTTTCTCGAAGAGTACAGCATCCCAGACCGTAAGATTTCAACACTAGGCAAGTTGATGTTATGAATCAATAGTTGTTGTGCTTACCTTGGGCACATTTTTGGTGTTAAAAGGCACAATACAACATTGAGAAGATTGATGTCCACATAATCATTTCCTTTATTATATCATGACCATCTACAAACTGCGTAAATTAGAAGGAAATGATTATGTGGACATCGATCTTCCCAATGTTGTATTGGGCCTTTAAACACCCAAAATGTTCCCATGGTAAGTATTGATTTATAACATCAGCTTGCCTAGTACGCAAACTTCACTTTCGTTTCATGCAAAGTAAAGAAGAGTGGAACGATGCGTGTCGAAAAAAACCCGACAATAACTTTCCCATCGCTTTTTTTGAAACGCATCGTTTCTGTTGCTTCTATATGGATTCACGAGTTCCTGCAAACGGCTTTGACCTAGTGTTTCCTGAGATCGATTTCACCAAACTCGTCGTAACTTACGATCAATCTTAAGACGATGAGCGATGCACAGAAGCCATACGGTGTATCAGAACTAACGATTGGTCATCCATCGTAAGTTGAGTTATCGTAAGGCTTTGTGAAATCCACCCCTGATGACTGCTGGAGGGTTAGTTCGTTCACTCCCAAGTTGAGCTCGATCTCGGCCTCGTTAAATACTATATGGCATGCCCTCACCTCCTCTAGTCCACCGACAGCTGGCCTATCAGGATTCATTATCACTCTGTCAGTCAGTGGTGCCAAATTCCATTATTTGTTTGTGGTGCTCAGATGGTATCATCACGAGGGAGGATCTGGAAAAGTACGAGGCCCGTAGAAGGGCGCCCCTCGTGGTCGAGTTGGACGGCACGAAGCTCTACTCGCCTCCCCCGCCTTCCAGCGGCGCTGTCTACTCCCTCATGATGAACATCCTGGAAGGTGAGGAAGATGTCCGATTGTTGCCTTTCTCCGTCTCTGCTAGCTGTAGTATCTGAGTCGTGCGTTTGCTTCAGCCTCTGTTTCTGTCGCAGTGTTGTCGCAGCCTCTGTCTCTGCCTCTATTATGTCGCCCGTACCTGTGCCTGCGCCTGTGCACTTGCCCCCTGCCCCTCTCCCTGCGTCTGCCTTTGATTTTGCCTGTGCCTCTAGATCTGCCCTTGAACCTGCCTCTGCCTCTGTCTCTAGGCCTATCCCTGAACCTTCTTCTACCTCTGCCTCTGCCTCAGTCTCTACCTCTGCCCCAGCCTCTCTCTCCCCCTCTCCCTCTCTCTCTCTTTCCCTCTATCATCACTCTCTCTCTCCCCCTCTCCCTCTCTGCCTCCTCTCTCTCTCCCTCGTTTTCCCTTTCTCTCTCCCCTCTCTCCCCTTATCTTTGTCTCTCTCGGTCTCTCTGTATGTGTGTTTATCTCTGTGTCTCTGTCTCTCCCCTCTCCCTCTCCCCCACTCTCTCTCCCTCCATCTCTCTCTCACTCCCTCCATCTCTCTCTCACTCCCTCTCTCTATATGTCTCTCTGTATGTGTATCAAATCTCTGTCTCTCTCTACACCTGTCTCTCTCTACACATGTCTCTCTCTGTCTCTCTGTATGTGTGTCTCTCTCTCTACACCTCCCTCTGTCTCTCTGTCTCTTCCTTTCTCTCTCGGTCTCTCCCCTCTCTGCATCTTTGCCCTCCTCTCTTTCTCTATCTCTCTGTTTCTCTCCCTCCCTCCCTCTCCCTCTCTCTCTATCTCTCTGTTTCTCTCCCTCCCTCCCTCTCCCTCTCTCTCTATCTCTGTCACTCTCTCTCTGTCTCCCTCCCTCTGTCTGTCTGTCTCTCTCTCTCTCCCTTTCTGTCTTTCTCGTCCCCTCCCTCTCTCTTTGCGTTTCCCCTATCTAACTCCTATCAGTCAAGGCTTGTCAAGTCATTGTGTCTCTCGTCAAACTGCCACTCTCTCCGACCATAGCCAGTTCTCGGTCCGCACATTATTCACGCCGCTGTATTTCCGGTCCCAATAAAATAATGATTGCGTCGTCCCCATCCTCAGGCTACAACATCGGTCCGGAGGACATCGCCACACCGGAAGCGGAACTCCTGACCACTCACCGCATAGTGGAGGCCTTCAAGTTCGCCTACGCTGGCCGGTCCTTCCTTGGGGACGAAGACTTTTGGGACGTGAAAGAAGTGAGTTATAGCGCTGAGGGCTAAGCATCATATCGTAGCTTACGATCAATCGCAAGACTATGGGCAATGCAAAGAAACCATACGGCCTATCATAACTAATGGGTTATCCATCATAATTTGAGTTACGATGCATCGCAAGTCTTTGTGAAACCCACCCTGGAGATATATACGACAGTTAATGGTTGAATTACTTTTGACTGGAGCCCCTACCCCGGCAAGTAGTTGACAGTATTACATTTTAAAGATGACGCATGACTTGGACTAGGAACTCGACCTCTGTGACTCGTGACTCGCACTCAGACTCGACCAGGATGACTCGGACCCGAGACCCTGACCTTCGTGAGTCAGACCCGGAACTCGACATCATTATATGTTGTGACTGGTAACTCGGATTCGGCTTTGATGACTCCGGACTTATGGACTCGAGACTTTGTGTCTCATCATGACTCGGAGTCGGACTCAACCTGAACGACTTTGAGTTGTGACATAGACTGGACACTTTTGTTGTCTCGTTCCTCGGACGTGGACTCGATCTCGACGACTCACGACATTGGGACTCGAATACTGTACCACGGGGCCCTTTACGAATCCACGGATCAGGCCGGCGGGCTCAGACTTCGTCTCCGTCTGCCCAAACCTGAAAATCCAAGGTTGCGGCCTGTCACCGAAATTGTAGGTTTTTGTTGGCTTGAAGATGTGCATGGTGGATGTATAGTGAGTGGAAGGTTTGCGTTGACACCATGTAATACATGATCTCTTTCGAGGAGTGTGGCTCTGAAAAGAAACGAAACGTTGAGTTGCTGTGGCTCTGGAGAGCCACACCCCTTCCCGAAAAAGAGGTGTATACATGGTGTCACCGCAAACCCTCCACTTACAGAGCATTTACCAAGAAACTGGGGCCAAACGCTTGGTTCTGTAGATGCATGTGACCTTATGACGGGTGAGAGATATGCGATCGAAGCCTGGGGCCCAAACGGACTGTCTGTATCACCGCAGACTATGGGCATTTTCGAAATGAAGGCTTAGGCTCGGCCTCGTGCTTCGTCTCCGTCTGACAAAACCTGAAAAAAATCCCGGTTGTGGTTCGTTTCCGAATTTGAAGATTGGTTGGCTTGATAGGTGCAGGGTATTCCCCAAGAAACTGGGGCCAAACGCTTGTTGCCTGTGATATCATAACGAGTAAGTTAAATATGACCGAAGCCTAAGCCCGAGCCTAAGCCTTCATGTCGTCAACGGCCAGTAATCATCTCTCTCAATCAGCTGGTTGCCAACATGACCTCCAAGGCGTACGCCGACTCTCTGCGGGCGGCCATTGACGACGACTCGTCCCACGACCCGTCCTACTACAAGGCCTACTACAACAAGCCTGACAGCGGCACGGCCCACCTCTCCCTGGTCGACCATGATGGCAACGCTGTCTCCGTCACCAGCACCGTCAATCTACGGTGAGTCGGGTCTTCTTTTCGATTCGATGGCATCATGTGGATACCGTACTTTGGAAAGGAATCGTTTCTTTTTTCCCCTGTGTGTTCAGGAGAACCGATGTGTTTTGTCGTTCGGTTCTCTGCGGAATAGGGACAGACAGGGCTAGGACAGTAATGGAGGAATCCTATACGGACGATTCACAATAGTACGCCCTCAAGAGTTTGCAACGCGTTGACCAATCACAATGCACGTCTGGAAAGGGTCGAGAGATTCCGCGCATTGTGATTGGCCAACGCGTTGCAAACTCTTGAGGGCGCACTATTGTGAATCGTTCGTATTCAAATGGATTATTAGTATACGAATGAATGGGCTGCGGCTCCAGTTCACCCACACGTGCATCTACGGAAGCCAGAAGCTAGCGGCTACTTACAATCCCCATAGAATTGTGTATTCTTTCCGGCCGTAGCCAACACATTCGGATGCTGCCTTACAGCGCTTTGGAAGCTGAAGCAAGCCCTCTAACTCTCGATTTCCGATTTCCCCTCCAACTTTTTCCCCCCAACCTCTCCCCATCCCCCCTTAGCTTCGGCTCCAAGGTGATGGGGAAACGCACCGGCATCATCTTCAACAACGAGATGGACGACTTCTCCCAGCCGGGCGAGTCCAACTCCTTCGGCCTGCCGCCGTCCGTCAGCAACTTCATCCGGCCGGGCAAGCGGCCCATGTCCTCCATGACGCCCGTCATCGCCGTGCAAGAGGACGGTACCGTCCGCCTGGTCGTGGGCGCCTCGGGCGGCTCACGGATCACCACCGGCGTGGCCCTGGTAA
Organism: Luidia sarsii; assembly: GCA_949987565.1. Lineage (NCBI taxonomy): Eukaryota > Metazoa > Echinodermata > Asteroidea > Paxillosida > Luidiidae > Luidia > Luidia sarsii. Next base: position 14,901,407 of record OX465105.1, read on the forward strand.
GAATTATCACTCGCAGCTGTGGTCGTCGACTACTGAAAGGCCCAATACAACATTGGGAAGATCGGAAAACATCGATGTCCACAGATTTCTTTCTAATTTACACAGTTTGTAGATGGTCATGATAGAATTCGCCCGACCATAAAATCGGATAAGCCACTCGGCAACCGAATCTCGTTATCCATTTTCAGAAAGAGAAATCTACATGGCCCTGTATGAAAATACGGCGACGATAAAAACCGTTTAGCACTCATCTTAGAGGCCCAATATAGGCCTACACCATTGGGAAGATCGGAAAACATGGATGTCCACAGATTTCCTTCTAATTTACACAGTTTGTAGATGGTCATGATAGAATCCTCATGTTGAAATCTTACGGTCTGGGATGCTGTACTCCCCTAGAAATCTTCACTCAAACATCGACAAATAGTTAATTACTCGCAAGTTATAAACTATTTCTTACACTACAGAATGGCGCAAAAACCGTGATTTTTTTTTTTACCTTTTTCTACTTTCTCAGATCACCATTTGAGCTAAAACCTTCGCAGGATTGCTTTTTTGGGATGTTTAATGGTTTTAACACAAACTGTGGCAATCTTTTGACCTTTACCAATGTTGTAATGGGCCTTCAAATGAGGGCGGGCAAAAATCAGAAATAAGAAAAAAATATTGGGTGTTCTTTTTTTTATATTGATTTTGACCAAAACGATCCAATAACTGGGCTTTATTTACCAATTATATTTTTATATATTTTATATCAGAAATCAGAAGTGCAGTGTGTATATTGGGTGTTTTTTTTTTTAAATTTATTTGGATTAAAACGATCCGAAAACTTAACTGGGCTTTTTTATATCAATGGTCTTTTGACCAACTTGTGCCACACTGTTGTGTTTTCCCCCATTTATTTCCAGCCCTTCTATCTGTTGGGTATCTCACTCACTATCTTGTTTCCCCTTGTTTTGCCCCTTCCTCGGCCTCGTGCTCTCTGTCTCTCTGTTTCTGTGATTCCCTGTCACCATCTCCCTTATCTCGTCCCTCCCTCCTTCCCCTCTCTCGTCATCTCTGTCTCTGTTTGTCTCTGTCTCTCTCCCTCCCCTCTCTCTCCCTCCCCTCTCCCTCCCCCCCCCTCTCTCTCTCTCTCTCAGATTTCCGTGGACACCCTGTGGTTTGGTGAGGGTATAAAGGAAGCGATCCAGAGGCGGCGTTACCACCACCAGCTCGTGCCGAATAACGTGACCTACGAGGCCGGCTTTGACCAGGTAAACTCACCACCATTATCTACCATGAGCACGCTTTGATCAGGTAAAATTACCATCATTATCTATCATGATCACGCCTTGATCAGGTAATCTTACCATCATTATCTATCATGATCACGCCTTGATCAGGTAATCTTACCATCATTATCTATCATGATCACGCCAAGAATAGTTCGTGGTGCCACCTGGTACAATGGATTTCTCTTTTGAATTTCACCGCAAAGCTTCCATTCGGGTACTTCCATCATGCAAGCATTCAAATAATGTGATCAGCTATAACATTGTGCCTTGACCTTTCGGTGACTGACCCTTGACCTTATCTATCCGTTGCCAAGGCGATCGTGGACGGTCTGAGGGAGAAGGGCCACTACCCCCAGGAGTCGACCAGCGGCTGCGTGGTGCAGGGCATTCTGCGAGACGCCGAGGGCTACCTGAACGCGTACAGCGACGACAGGAAAGGAGGCTATCCGGCCGGGATCTAACCTTCGACCCGTATACAGTTCCACTTGGTTTAGTCTTGATAACAAGCCGTGATTTCCTGAAGTGTTGTCCTGCCATCCGGGGCGCTGCAAAGCATCAGTCTATGCAAGTCTATGCGTAGGCGCATATTAACATCCTGGTAAACCATTTTCAAAGCTGGGACGCTACCCACTTTGAGTAATATGAACTTATAGATTGTATTAATACATGTAGAAATTATGCAAAAATGTTGCAAACTGCTTTCTGACTAAAATGTCAATCGAATATCAGACAATAGGAGGGCCTGAGAAAGGTCCTGCTAGGATCGAAACGTAGATAGAACATAATGCGGACTGCTGCTAGTACATGTGTAGGCCCTATATAGGCCTAGAGGGCAACGAACACGCTCATCCTGACCGTCATCAGATTAAAAAAGTCTTTAATTTTATTTAATTTAATTTATTACTTCGAAGGTAAAGACAAACACCAGGCAAATTTCTTGTGAAGGTCTCACTGCAATTTCTCTTTACGTGTTTCGCTGCCCGTCAGAGTATGATGTATACTTGCCTTTCCACAGGCAAAATCTTGCACTGAAGCCAGAAATGAAATTTGATCGCAATCTATAATAACAAACTCTGCCTTTGAGAAAGGTCCTGCTAGGATCGAAATGTCAGGCCCTCTTATTGTTTTATTTTAAAAACTTTAGTCATTTTTAGTCAGTAAGCAGTTTGCAACATGTTTGCATACTAACTTAAATGAGTGAAAATACCTGTGTTCATACGGACTGGGTATAGCCCATAAAGCTCTATAAAAAAAACTAGAGTGCGCACTCCCCTATCAACGCGCGGTACGAACGTGTGCCGACATGGACGCGCATCCGCCATTACCAAAGAGGTCAACTTCAGCTCGAAGTTCCCGGATGTCAGTAGCAATCGCGCGTAATATGAATGGGGAAAGGTATAGCCGAAAGGTTGTGAATGCGGAAACTAATGTTATAGAAATGGTTTTTAGTAATGAAAGGAAAGGCCATCGATACCTCAAGGGAGTCAAGGGGTTGGCGAATTTTAATATCCTACTTTCTTTTGTAACAAAATGAGATTAGTTTGCCCCATAGAGATCCATGTATTTGTCCTCTTTGGTAATGGCGTCGCAGTCCCCTTGTCGGCACGCGTCACGCGATGAGTGCGCACTGTAGTTTATTTATAGAGCTCTAGGGTATAGCCTCATTCCCAGTAACTAGGCCTATCTTCCTCGTTCTCATTATCGTAGCGGAGAAGGCACATTAGCGGACCGACATAGCTCCAGAGAGACGGTCTGTTGTCTTGTCCAGCGCTCATTATTTAACTTGAAACGACCCGTCCAGTTCGTAATGTATAGATTAGAGGGATAGGGCACCAGAGTAGTCGGCTATTTCAGCTGCACAAGTTCATATGCAATTTGATGTGCTTATGTACATAATATTCATGAGTTTATATTACATCCATTCCTTTGCGTTTCAGTATTTTTATTCCAGTAAAAAATCGTATCATTATATAGGTCTACATGCTTATTTACAGATTTTTGGTTTAGAACATTAGCAAACAGGGATGTGTGAGTTGCGTTAAAGGCCCTGTACAAGATTGCAACGGACTGAGTGTTAAAACTGTTAAACCACTAAACATTCCAGGTTTTAGCTCGAATGTTAATCTGAGAAAGTCGAAAAAGTAAAAAAAAAAAAGTCACGGTTTTCGCACCGTTTTGTAGTATAAGAAATAGTTTTATTACTCGCGAGTAATAAACTATTTGTCGATATTTGAGTGAAGATTTCTCGAGAAGTACAGCATTCTAGACCGTAAGATTTCAACATAAGGATTCTATGATCATGACCATATCTACAACTGTAAATTAGAAGGAAATCTGTGGACATCGATGTTTTCCGATCTTCCTATTGGTGTATATTGGGCCTCTAAGATGAGTGCTAAACGGTTTTTATCGTCGCCGTATTTTCATACAGGGGCATGTAGATTTCTCTTTCTGAAAATGGATAACGAGATTCGGTTGCCGAGTGGCTTATCCGATTTTATGGTCGGGCGAACTCGACCTCCAGACGAAATAAAATATTCAGCACATTACTGTATCCTAATAACTGTTCCCCATGCGTGCTCAACTGGTTCCGTGTGCTTTTTGCATTGCCCGTGATACTCCCAAATCAAACACAACTCCCCTTGGACACTCATAGCCAATAGACACTCGTTGTCGCAAGAAAATGTCGTGTTTAGGAAAGAATACAAAAATCCACAATCTCACTGAGTCGCTGATGTCGAGCACACAATCCACGCGCGCGCAGAGACTCGATAACGAGTCCCTCCGGTCCTAGTCACAAAACACCCCTCTATCTCAGGCAGAATGGATTCGTCCATTCATTACAGACACCGCGGAAAATGTATTCGATCGTGCGCCGCTTTCTATATATTTTTTTTGGTGTACACAACATCGTGCGTACCGTACCCCTGTGGCCCCCTTTCCGTCACCCCCTCGCCTTAGAAATAACAAAACCGAATGAAAGGAAAGGGGGGAAAACACGGAAATATGTGCCCATAGAGTGACTGCTTTCTCGGAAGGACCGCCGGAGCATCGCATCGTGAATTTCTGGAGAATTTCTTTCGTCGGCGGGATTGATTTGTATTTGGCTCCCCTCAGCTCTATCGGAGGCGACGGTGAGTGTCAGAATTGATTATGCGCTGTATGTCTCTCTGTGCTCCTGTGGTCTTCAGTCCCTGCATATCTTAGTTATGCTCATGTTTCCCCCCTTTCGGCTTGTGGCCCTGATTGACACCCAAGCAATGTATCATTTATCACAAACGAAAAAATAACCCAAACTGAAACCACGGTTTTATCTATTTTTTAAGAGAGTGTATATCATGTTGTTCCTCCGTGTTATCCTGTGCACGTTGACAGCATCTTATAACTAAGGTGGACCATTGTCTTTTCAGTCCATTGTTAATTGCTGCTGAAATGACCAGAGTCAAACGCGAGAGAAATGGCCCTTTTTTTATTTATTTTGAGTGTGTACGGTTGGTGGTGCAATTTCGTAATAATTGTCACTCTGCATGCGTTTGTCGTGCCCGTGAAAATGGTTCTCGTATCAACGGTATAAAACCCAATGATAAGATATGCAGTGGGTCTACTGCCTGGCCTCAGTGGTTTGGGAACAATGGTGTCGTGTGTTGTTAACGGCAGTGTACTAGTGGGCCTATACTCTAGAGCCTATACATTACATCAGTGTGTATTAATATGCTGCATGGTTGGCCTACAGGGATGACTCGATCAGTGATCAGTGGCCAGTGTATTATTATTACGATTGCCAGTCACGCTGTGGGAGTGATACCGGCGTAATTGTAACTGTTCCATCATGTACAGTGAGTTTGTTGGTTTTAATAAATTGGTTGTGGTTTGGTTATGATTATGTAGTAGGCCTACTACTAGTACTACTATACTATAGTAGTATATAATTATGTTCATGTCCTTTGCTTAATGAGAGGCCTGTGACACTATGCATGCTAATCAATGTGTCACGATGTTAATTGAGAGTGGGCATAGCCCCAGTTTTGACGTGTACGGTGTAGTGACGAGGGTAGTCTATGTTGAGCCATAGAGCAAAAATAAAGAAACTGTTTCCTTGCTCTATGGTTGAGCCTTGCATGCAATGCGCTCATTAAATTTTCAGGCACGATCGCTCGATCGACGGATCTTCTCTTTGGAAATCGGAGGGGTATAAAAACCCACAGCAACAACAAGATGGCGACACCCTCATCAGGACAAGACCAGTTTGGCGACGAGGCGTGTGCATTTGTGGTTGGGTATCGTACTCAGTCGCCCGTAAAAGCCGTCCGGTCGATGTCTCGATGAAACTGAAAGACACGGGCTGACGTCCGAATCACAACAGGCTTGCGGGCGAACCAGCGCCTGTCGGACAATAAAGGGAACTATAGGTTTAACCATAGAACTCTATAGAGCTCTGTGGGTTTAACTCCGTAGATAGGTTTCATTTGTTCGGCTTCAGTCGGGTTTTGCGGTTCGTATAACTATAAGTACGATTTAGAGGGGTGGATTTCACAAAGCCTTACGATGCATCGTTACTCAACTTACGATGGATCATGGATAACCCATCGTAAACTTTCATTGGTCATAATGGTTTGTGCATGTACTTCCCATCGCCTTGCGATTGATCGTAAGTTACGACGAGTTTGGTGAAATCGATATCCGCACCATGTACCAGTTTGCAAGAGCCTCGTCAAGACCTCGTCCTGGTATAATACTAATAGGGTCGACTGTGGTCCATCAATATAAAGTGAAACAGAAGGTTAAAGTCAGTTAGTAGGCATATAGATATGAGATGATCAAGGAGGTATCAGTAGGCGAGCCTAATACCTCCTTGAGATGATGACGGCCAGAGCATACTGGTCAGAACGTCGAGTTAATTATCACTTGGGTTCTATTTAAGAACCATACCTCGATCTTTGTTAAGAGACCTTAAACAATGGTGTCCCCGCAAACCCTCCTATTATTGTTTCACCCACCATGCACCATGTCTTTTAGGCATTGATATACATGTCGCTAGGTTCCATAGCAGTTTGACTGGCTTGTGATATAGAAATGACGGGTGGACGTCACGTACGTTCTCTCTTCCATGAAGTACCCCCTCGTGTTCTCGATGCGGCAGTTCATTGAACTTCAAACTGTGTGAAGATAGCCGTGTAAGTCTATAACTGCTGAAAAAAAACAGCTTGCGGGAAGAACTTGAAGACCATCCACATGTACATGTACTCGGAAAGAATGCAGTGGATACCTAAAGCTTTCGGACAGCAACAAATCGAAGTGGTTGTTGCTGTGAAAGCTTACTTGATGCACCCTTCTCAACGTTATTTTTGGAAGAGTACATGAGCATTCAATGTGGTAAACGCTATCCATAAGCTGGTGTTGTCCATTATCATATAGGCCCGATATTATTTGTGATAATTATTTGACGAAATCTGATGAGCGACAAACTCTTAAACAAAATAAAACTTCGTTCACGAAATAATGATTTCGAGTGCTGGAAAGATTTCATTGGCACCCAATAATTATTTCGTGAGCTCGAAATGATTTCGTGCGCACAAAATAACGAACCAATTTTCAATGTGATAACCGCTATCCATAAGCTGGTGTTGTCCATTATATATAGGCCCGATATTATTTGTGATAATTATTTGACGAAATCTGATGAGCGACCACCGAATCCATGAAGGGTGATCCATCTTGTTTTTGTAAAAGTTTTTCATTCTGAAGAACTTGATGAAACAGCTTGTGAATTTTACTCTTGTGGGCCTATGCTGTACTATAGATAGCCTACGTTTAAATTTAGTCATCAGTATTGCACAAACAATACAATTCTACACCGACTTTCGATCTTCCATTCTGATTGTGCCCACTAATTGTAATTAATGTATTCATTAAAACCCCACCCTCTATCTACCCTCAAATAATATGACTGCATGCAAGCCCCACTACATATCCCTTCAAGGTTTATGTCCGTAGGAAACTATGGCATGTAGTAGGCCTATGATTCACCGAAGAGATTGTCAACCTATGCGAGTAGCATTTTTATCGATGCCGTTTGCATGCTTTGCTGAATAATAATGATATGAATTATATTCCTCTTTTTGTTTGAATAATGTATAGGCCTATAGTTTAGATTTTAGATTGTATTTTTTTTTGGCAGTGTCTATGTCTGATCAAATTAATCATGAAGGTAGAGGGGTATAATACAGTCATGTACAGGCTTCGATCTACGGAGCCCCTACTTTGAAAACAAACTGTTAAACAAAATAAAAATTCGTTCACGAAATAATGATTTCGAGTGCTGGAAATGATTTCATTGGCACGAAATAATTATGTCGTGAGCTCGAAATGATTTCGTGCGCACAAAATAACGAACTAATTTTTATTTCGTTTTAGAGTTTGTTTTCGACGAATGTCCCTTTAGGGGCTCCGTATCGATCCTCACCAGCCTTATTATACCGCTGCCGAATTTCACCAATGCAAAAATCACTGCTGGATCGTGTCGATAGGGCCGATACAGACTTCAAGTAGGCCCTATTACCTGATAGCTCCGTTTGGACACTGTCGTCGGTATCGCAACATTTTGAACTTTGAAGGCGACGGATGGGGGTAAAAAAAACCCAGCAATGCTGTCATGATTCGACGCTGCAGCTTCGGATCCTTGGATCTTTTTTACTTTAACATTGAAGCAAGACTAGTTGAACAACGTCCTACGTTAGGGAAACCAACTCAGTACAAGCTAGCTGTGAGAGACTATAGCAGAATGTAGCAAATTGGCCACACACACCCATGGAAATAAGAGAATAAGACCAGAGTGTGTCATTACGTGGTCCTCCGACTTCCCAAACTGAATGGCCAACTACCGGTAGTCTTGCTGGGGCGGCGCCGCCAGTCGCCGTGATATACAAAAATGTTGCAAACTGCTTACTGACTAAAATTACTAAAGTGCAAATCTCAAAATTTAGTGGGCCTGACGTTTCGATCCTAGCAGGACCTTTCTCAAAGCCTTTGAGAAAGGTCCTGCTTGGATAGAAACGTCAGGCCCACAAAATTGTGACACGAACTGCCGTGTTTATCTTTCTTAGTTATCCTGAATAATGTTTTTTTTCGTCTATTTATACGAGACGGATAAATACTGGCAGTGAACGATGGTTATTGTAACCCGAGGGCCATTATGGCCACTTTAAATTGGTCTGATTACAATAATAAAGCCCACCCCTATATATCCCCTTAATGAAACTCATTTTGTTCTGTTTACTAAAAAATAACCCACCAATTGTCATGTGTACACCCCGGTCATGTCAGCGTGCAGCACACTTAATAGGTCTAAATGGCCGCTCCGCGCTAATTATCTTGAAGCGTGTTCATTCCGCTATATGTTTCTTGATAAAAAAAGGCTTTTGCGGTTAATCTAAATGACACAATATTGTACAACAAATTATACGCAAGACAACCGGATTAACCGGTGCAGGATTTAAGGAAACTGGAAGAACTAGGACATTATTTTAATGTGGCATTATTATAGTATTATGGAAGTGAAAGGGAAGGATGTTCCTTTAGGCCTAACCCGAAAGGTGGGAAGATCTGTTTGGCAAAACTAAGTTTTCCGTCACTGGTGATTTTGTTTCGGTATTAGGCACAATTTTACCCCGAAATCACCTTTTTAAAGGGTAAAAGAAAATTCGGGGTCTCTTGGAGATTGTGGTTGGAAATATAATTCCCAGTTCTTTCACACACACACAAAAAATGAGAAACTCCCGTGTGAAACAAAAATGATCGAACGTTTTACACCGAGTCCCATGACGCCGATTGTGCTTCGGCCCTGTCACGTTGTAGTAGCGCCCCCTGTTGAGTTTATTTTATTTTTTCATTTTTTTTTTCGGGGGGGGGGCACTGACTATACTGGTTCCCGCCTCCTACCCAGTCCCTTTCCTAAAATCCCGGCTTAGGCTAGTTACTCCATGGCTATTCTCAGTTTGTTGATTATTTGCGACTCATAGCAAAGACAACTTGTGTGGACCTGGGCTTGATCCCGAGACCTCGGTTTCCACCGTCTGAGCTAATGATGGCGGCCTTCCCAATAATTAATAGTTAACTATAATTATCTGCTACAGTTGCCATTGTATAGGTGAGGCAAAAGCGGTAACCAGAGGGAACGTTACTCCAGCAGTTTGAAATAATTTGACATTTTTAGGTATTATGGATACTTGATCCGGTCATCAGCAAACCCAAATGCTACTCCCAATTATTTTGTTGGGTCATTTCTCGCCCACGGTTAAAACTGTGCCTACGGAGATGCCAAACAATTATAATTACAGCCATCGTTTTTATTAATTTTCTTGATGCCTAGATTACAACATGAATGCCTCATTCGGTGACATCACCGAGTTTCGTCACACAGACGGAGAACCGTAAGTAGCTTATTAATTCTCTCGAGTATCACATTCCTTTTCTCCACAATTATTGGCCGTATAGTAATAATAATCTGTATACTGCTAGCTGGCAAAACTTATTATTTTCACGGCAAGAAACTTCAATACCGCCCTCTATTTTACAAAACGCCAGCTGCCTACGGCTGTTTAATGTTTTTCTCGGCGAAAAAAATGAATCTCTGCAGTTCATTCTTTCGTGCAGAAACTTTTGCATTATGCATTGTACTCAGTGGATGGGAGGCTGCGCATAGCGCGATTACTGATTTTACTTTGTATGTCATTCATGGTAAATCAGTCATAAAATAGCTTGGATTGTGAGCACAGTGGGCAGTTTGACCATGGTTCGACCAAGGAGGTTCGACGAAGTGCTGAAGGCTAAAAAGTCCTGACTTTTCAGTCGTTGCTAGTATTTTACAAACCATATGTTTCGCGCAAAGTCGTGGCTTTTACTGTAGTGTTAGTGTTAATCGAAAGCTGCAAGGCTTGAGTCCTCCTCGTCTGCCATGAATTTCATCTCCAGGGTGGTGAAGTTCCGGCGAGGAGGCGGGACAGGCGGCGGCGGTGGCGGCGGTGGCGGCGACGGGGCCGACCGGGAGAGCTACGAGGACGTGGACCTGGGCACCGGCGCGACGGACGGCGGCCTGGCCGGTCGGACGCGCCGGAACACGGCCGAGCGGGTGGCGGCCGGCTTCGGTGCCATCGTGGGCGCCGAGGTGGACTCCAGCGCGTTGGGCTTGTGTGAAGGTAGGCCACGTTTCGCTGTCAAAAGAATGGGAACAATTTAGAGGGCCCAGATAGAAATCTGCCCTTGTTCTCCTAAGAGTAAGATCAGATAGTGATTTAGATCGCTTTTGCTTTTACTTTTTTTAGGAGTTATCAGATTGTTTGGTTGTATCATGGAGGAAGGAAATTCCTCCATGGTTGTATTCTGTTTCTGTTTGTACTGTTTGTTTACTTTTGGATTTTGTTCTTGTGCCTGTTGACTACCTGAGAAATAATAAATGAAAAATGGACTGTAGCCCATGTACTACTAAAGTACTAGTACTAGTAGCTAGTAGTACTACTACAACTAGAAGTACAAGTACTAGTACTAGTAGTTCTACACATGTAGCTACAGCATGGCTACATTAACTTTATTAGCTCATCTTGCTCCTTTTTCATAATTTTTTTTTTATTTCGATCGTCATATCCAAAACTTTTTATAACTTAGGAGTACTAAAAAGAGCTAAAAATAAAATTACTATAGCTACTACTACTAGTAATACTACTACTACTAGTCGTATTACCCATGTACATGTGTACTTTTTTTAACGGTTAAAAAGGCAATCAAAATTTATTTTTAATTTTTATTTTTAAAGGAGGAAAGAATATTATTTGACTATGGTACACCATACCTACAGTGGTGTGGTCTACATACATCACCATGACAGGGATGAATACTGGTAATGACTGAATCCAAGTGACAGCCAAAATTATCTTTTCCGGGGTGGAAATTTACATGAACTAACTCAGAACATATGTGATATATTAAAAAACGAAAAAAGGGTTGGCAAGGTATAAACTGTACAGTATATGCCTAAAGATGTAAAAACACAAAAGAGGGTACAACTTTTACTAAGTACTACTTAGTACTAGGCCTATTAGTATTACTTACATGTAGATACTTAGTAAATAGTACAAATGATACATGTACATGTACTACTAGTACATGTATACATGCGTACGTGTACATAAATTTACTGGTCACTGTCTGGCACAACCACTGGCCCCCAAAAATGAACTTACACCATGTACACAGTTTTCCCCCAAATCATAATTTTGTGACACATAAACGTGTACCGTACGGTATGTATGTCATTTGGACGACGGTCAGTTCAGTTGTACAAATCCTATGACTATGAAGTATATAAATTATGTATGACAGGCATCTGAAGTTTTTTTTTCTAATAATTTTATAATATAAGTTTGGAAAATAGGTTTTCACTCGCTAAAAATTGATTGCGGTAAGTGTTTACTGGTATCTTATCGTTAGTAATTTCACGAGGCCGAATAAAAAAAAGCCCATGTTTCTCATCAGGTTTTTGAAAAGATGGAGGAAGAGGGGCTTTTAATTTAATTTTTTATTTGTTGCAAGATGGCTGCCATGTGAAATTTCCTGCAAACTTTAACAATTGTTTCCACTGTTCAAAGATGTTTTTAGAATGAAAGACAAGTTGTACAAGAGATTATACTTGGTATTTGCAGTGTCATATAATGTTGTATTGCTTTAACCGATGAATTTGTTGTTTTTTTTCTGTATTTTTTACTGTTTTTTTTTTAAATAAAAAATCCAGGCGGCCCTCAAACTGTCAAAAGGAAGCGGGCGGGGACAAGAAACTGTTTTTTTACTCTGCCTTACAAAACTTAAGACCAACAGTGAAGAACCTAGATGGGGTGGAATTTGTTACATTTTGGTGGGAAAAAAAATTCGCAATGCAATGCAAGAATCTCCTAACAAAAAACACCATCTAGAAAGATTTTGACATGACTCTCATGTATTGATGTCGTATCAGGTTTTTGGATAATGTAGCTTTGATGATATAAACTCACTGTACAATGTACATGTACATACATGTAGTAAGTATACATGTACATGTACACTGTACATGTTGTAGATAAGATTTGAAGGTTTGCATGACAGAGGAAATAATACCAGAATACCTCACCTTCAACTTCCACAAAGTATCCCAACCAATTTATAAGAACTGTATTCAGCTTTCAGACCTTACAAAGACAACTCAGAATTTATGGACTTGTAACCAGTGTACTCTGCACCCCCATAAATCAGCGAGGCAGAAATATATTTTTTTTTCTCGAGACAATGCACATGAAATCAATGGTGTCTAAAAGGGCACTGTATTGTAATCTCCAAGTCCTCAGGGGAAATTAGAAACACGTGTCCCTTTGGTCTGTGTGACTGTGTGTACACCACAGAACCATGCATTGATTTCATGTGCATTATTGTCTCGGAAAAATGTGTTTCTGCCTCGCTGATTTTTTTTTTTGGGGGGTGTCTGCCAGAGTACACTTGTTACAAGTTCCAAAAATTCCGATTTGTCTTTGTAAGGTCTGTGTGAGTTTACATTTGTGTATATTACAAAATTTAGTTTTACATTGGCAGTACTGTACAATGTATATCGGCCTACCATATGGTATCTCAATCTAGGCCTTTTTCTTAGACCCCTCCCATGCTTGGGATTCAGCTCTTGTCTGTTTATAGCCTAAAGCTGAATACATATACAGTACTTATAAATTGGTTGGGATACTGTGGTCCCAAGTTGAGTGAGGATTTTTTTTTCAGTAGGCCTATCTTCTTCAAAACCGATTCTGCCCATTTTCCTGCCCGTTGCATTGTACATGTATGTATGTACTTTGGAAATTGGAATGTCTGAATGAAATACAATGTGTCAGAGCTTTAGCCAGAGCTTGAGCCACAGCCAGAGCCACAGCCAGAGCCTGAGCCAGAGCCTGAGCCAGTGCCAGAGCCAGACCCAGAGCCTGAGCCGGAGCCTTAGCCAGAGCCTGAGCCAGAGCCTGAGTCAGAGCCTTAGCCAGAGCCTTAGCCAGAGCCTGAGCCAGAGCCAGAGCCCACACCCCGCTTGGGTGAAAATAGCCATATCTTGACCGAAGGCCATCTTTGTCTGTTTGTTTGTGTCGTTCTGTAGATGAGTTCACTGTGGAGCAGGCTGTGGAGGCCATTGGGTTCGGTTGGTACCAGATCAAACTGTCAGCTCTCGTGGGATTCTGCTGGGTGAGCAATCTATGCCTCCTTCTACATGTGCACCATGAATCTGTAGCCTTCCCTCCAGTCTATGCCTCCTATTTAGTTTTGTGCACTATGAATCTTTAGCCTTTCCTCCAGTCTATGCCTCCTTCGATTTAATTCTGTGCACCATGAATCTGTAGCCTTTCCTCCAGTCTATGCCTCCTTCTATTTAGTTCTGTGCACCATGAATCTGTAGCCTTTCCTCCAGTCTATGCCTCCTATTTATTTCTGTGCACCATGAATCTGTAGCCTTTCCTCCAGTTTATGCCTCCTTCTATTTAGTTCTGTGCACCATGAATCTGTAGCCTTCCCTCCAGTCTATGCCTCCTTCTATTTATTTCTGTGGACCATGAATCTGTAGCCTTTCCTCCAGTCTATGCCTCCTTCTATTTAGTTCTGTGCACCATGAATCTGTAGCCTTCCCTCCAGTCTATGCCTCCTATTTAGTTCTGTGCACTATGAATCTTTAGCCTTTCCTCCAGTCTATGCCTCCTTCGATTTAATTCTGTGCACCATGAATCTGTAGCCTTTCCTCCAGTCTATGCCTCCTTCTATTTAGTTCTGTGCACCATGAATCTGTAGCCTTTCCTCCAGTCTATGCCTCCTTCTATTTAGTTCTGTGCACCATGAATCTGTAGCCTTTCCTCCAGTCTATGCCTCCTTCTATTTAGTTACTGTGCACCATGAATCTGCCATGCGGATGTTTCCCTTTGTTTCTAAAACCAATTCTTCAAACACAAAAGGGTTCTCTCTTCTTTCCCACTACCTCTTCCTCCCTCTCCCTCTCCAAGATGGCCGATGCAATCGAGATGATGCTGCTCAGCATCATCTCGCCGGAGCTCCGATGTCGCTGGAACCTTGAGCGATGGCAGGAGGCCCTCATCACCACGGTGGTCTTTGTCGGGATGTTCACCAGCTCCACCCTCTGGGGGAAAATGTGCGACAAGTACGGCAGACGAACAGTGAGTCCGTTCAAATCATTCTCGTGCCTCAAGAAGAATGATTCTCAAATCAATATTATCTTGTTATGATCCAGAAATCATTTTGCTCTATTCGTGTATTTGTTTCTCCGATTCTCTGTGTATTTGTTTCCAGTTTGCTCTGCTTGTTTTGGTTTTTGCTCGGTTCGCTTTTTTCCCCTTTCTCATTTTTATCTCTTTTGTTTCTTTATCATTTTTTTAATTTTTTTTTTTTGCTTTTTCTTTTTTTCTTTTCTTGTTTTTCACTTTTTATTTTGCATTTTTTGCATTTTTTTGGTGCTTTTTTTTTGCTTTTTAATTTTTTCATTTCTTGTTTTTCACTTTTCAATTTGCATTTTTTTCACGTCTGTTTTGTTGTTGTTGTTGGGGGGGGTTCATTCACATCGCTAGTTTGTTGATTTTTCAGTACAGGCCTAATATTTACACTGTATTGGTTTACCTTTCTCTGAATCTGTAGTTAGTTACTCTCAACTACTGTAGCAGAATTGTTTTTGTATAAAGCTGTGAATTCCTCTCCAGAAATATTGGTTCCTCTGAATAATTGTCCTGGAAAGAGATTCCCATTTTGTAAATGAATTATTTATCATACTCTGCTAAGCTTTAAAGAAGAATGAAACCCAGAGAAAAGTGTTGGCTTATCCGATTGGACGTTAAAAACATGTGCTACTCACCTACGAGTTTCATAAAGAGGGAAAATTCATGGAATTCTGTGGTCGAATTCACGTTCCCGCAAAGCGCCATCATTTCGAATGGCCCGCCAGTCACTGCGGGGGGTATGACATCGCAACGGAAAACTCCGGCATGGGCGCAGACGGATGATTAAAGCAAACTTATAGAATCTTTGCAAGTTAATCCGGCAATGAATTTTTTAGATTAAATAAAAATTGCTGCAAACAGCTTACCAACTTATGTTTCAACTAAAAGTTTACAAATCACAGAACTCTGGACGCTCCTTCATGTCTTTGACAATAGACAGTTATTAAGAAAGTCAGTAGTCTTACTGATGATTATCTTGATTAACTTGTAGTGGAATGATTTATTTGCCATGATAGGCCCTACTTCCCTTGAAAAGAGAAAAACACCCAGCAAGTTTGTAAAACATCAGGCCTTGTATTGCAAAACATCATGATCGCTTGGCAATCCAATGCAGTTGATGAAGGCTGTTTCCACTGTCCCTCAAATAAGCGTGATTATTTGGATTGTGGTTTGAATAGCGATTCAAACTCCACTTCAATAATTGCGATTAATAGTGGGATTTGTATCACGATTCGGATTCCACTACGGAGACTATTCCAAATAATTTGCAATGCTGAATCGCATACTGGTAGGGCTTTGTAATCCCACAATGCACCTCTCGCGCTTTGACATAGAAAATGACAAAGTGCTGACAAAGTGCTTCCTGCATGGGCCACCCTCAAGGACACACCCACACTTTGACCACAGGGTTTACCTATTGATTGATTGTTTGCCTAGCAATTTTTTGGCCTGTGTGAATGTAAGCAAAAAGAAAAAACGTTTTTTGATTCAAATCGCAATTATTTGGATAGTTGAAGCCGGCAGCCCTGATGCCAGCCCACTGTGTGTAACTTAAATGGAGCAAGGAAATCCACATGTGGTATAACTTACAAAAAATGTATGTACCGTTACTTAAAAAAGGCCTATTGTAGAATCTACATGTTGTACATGTATGCACATGTACATGTGTACAGTTTACATGTACAAATGTACATGTGTACAGTGTACATGTACATGTACACCAAACATGTAAATGTACGTGTACACGTATGTGTACATGTATAGTACATTGTACATGTACATGTACACCACACATATGTTCTGGTACATGCACGTACATGTACGGTACATGTACACCAAAGTGACCACACATGTACATGTACATGTACGTGCACATGTACATGTGCATGTTCATGTACATGTACTGTACATGCACATGTACATGAACATGTACATGAACATGTACACTGTACATGTGCATGTACATGTACATGTACATGCAAATGTACATGTGCATGAACATGTATATATAAAAGTGACTTCTTGCTACTGTACCCTGGTAGTATTACAAATTCAGGATCCATTTTGTATTCAAAGCAAGCAACTCACCATTTGTGCCAAATATTATCCAATTCATTGGTGAGCAACCGATTCATTAATGGATCAATAGGTACGTTGATTGATTTGTGGGTTTTTTAATTGGTTTGGTTTTGCATGATTTCATAAGTCCCTTGTAAATCTCATCCTATAATACATGTATGTATTATGTACGTAGATGTACATGTATCTGCTTATTGGCTGTTTGTGCCGATATTCCTGCTCTGAATGAAATATAGATCATAAACTGGTTTCCCCGGGGATTTACTCATATCACCTTACGTTTATTCAAATAAATCACTTCTTAATTGATTCAGATGGTCGGGGGGGGGGGGGGGGAGGCAATATGCTTGGTGAACCCTAGCCCTGAAATACATAATTGGTAGGATCATCTAACTTACATACACCAGTACATGTATCTCAGGAATATACTGCACATGTGTACATGTACAGTGTACCGTATCTGGTTTCTGCTGTGTTTTTTTTCTCCATATTATTTGTACATCCTTTTATTAATACAAGTTTATGTAGGCCTCAAAGGGTGGTGCGGGGGACATGTATACATGTACATGTATCCCCCAGCCTTTGTATTTCTATGCCGACAGCTGCTCTTTGGCAAAGGAAAATCCCAATAACCCCTGGGCTTTACAGTGTAGACTTTGTGATGTACATATGTATGTAGCTCATAATGTGCGGCTCACGTACAGACACACGCATATTGTACATGTACAATGTACACTGTACATGTACATGTAGGTGTGCAGCATACTGTACTCACTACCAGTTGCACCAATGAGCCATTAATGGATTGTATGGGGTCCGTGCCATTTTGGAGTTTTTGGTTGTTGTTTTTTTCCACTCCCATTGCATTTCACTGTTTAGTTAATGGTGCCATGGTTGGGGTTGTTTGGGTGGAGGGAGTGGTAACTAGCCCTGTTCTACATGTACATGTACATGTACATTACAGGATGTTGAGGTGCATACTGTACACAATATGTGACAGCTGTGACACTATACAGTGTATGTACATTGTACATGTAGGTAAACTCCAAGTAGGTTAACTCCAAGTAGGTTAACTCCAAGTAAGTAATCTCCAAATACATAGGTAATCTCTAAATGCGTCCAGGTAATCTCCAAATACATACCCTGTAGGTAAACTCCAAATACATCTACACTGTATAGGTAAACTCCAAATAGGTAAACTCCAATTAGGTAATCTCCAAATAGGTAATCTCCAAATAGGTAAACTCCAAATAGGTAAACTCCAAATAGGTAAACTCCAAATAGGTAATCTCAAAATAGGTAAACTCCAAATCGGTAAACTCCAAATAGGTTAACTCCAAATAGGTACATGTAAACTCCAAATAGGTAAACTCCAAATAGGTAATTTACTCCAAGTAGGTAATCTCGAAATAGATAAACTCCAAATACATATGTAAACTCCAAATACAGTGTTCATCTAGGTAAACTCCAAATAGGTAAACTCCAAATACATGTACTGTACATGTACATGTACAATGTAGGTAAACTCCAAATACATGTACACACGTGTACATGTAAATTCCAAATCTCCACAGCAGTTTGTTGCTGTTGGTATTGTTGCTGCAGTTGATACTTGCTTCTGCTGTTTTTGTTTTTTGTTTTTTGGGGGGCAACATTTTAATTGTCATCGTGTGTGCTTTAATAATAATGAAAATGTTTTTATTGTCAGTCACATACCTGTAGCCTACATGAACATATACAGTGAAATGCTTCTTGGTTTTGCATGTTTAAAAGCACTTACAAATATGGGTAAAAAACAGAATTAAGAATTCCAATACAAATCCAAATATTGTTACAAAATATTATTAAGATCATCAATTGTTGCTGCTATTAGCTGTTGGCGCTGTTGCTGCTGCTGATGGTCCTGCAGTTTCTATACTGCTGCTGTTGCTGTTGTTTTCTACTGCTGCTATTGCTGTTACTGCTGTTGCATTGCCACATGTACACGTGTGTTGATAACTCCCAATCCCTAGTGCATTTCCCTTTTCCATAATTCATGCACGTACACGTACTCCTACAAAAATGCCATCACTGCAGAAAATCAGTTCCCCGCCAAATGTGAACAAGCCCATTAGACTATGCTGGATAATTAATAGTAGCCTCACCCGGCCAATTTTCTGGACATTGATAATTTGACATCCCAGGAGTCAAAGAAGATGACGAAGAAAATGAAAAAAAAAAACCCTGAGAACTCGTACGTGTGTAAGTGGGAGCATTACCATGGAGCTGAAGCAGCAAGCACCATATGTTGACTCCTGCTTGTCTCAAGGGTTTTTGCCCCCTCCCCCTCCCCCTCCTTTTTATTTTTGATCGTTTCGTCGGCGTTCCACTTGAAGGTTGTTTTTCCCAGCTTCATGTTTTTGGGGGGGCTTTCTTTTTTTGTCGGCTTTGGCAAAGCCGACAAAAAAAGAAAGCCGTTCGCCTTCGTAAATAATTCTGTCGTCTGTCTCCATCCTTCCCCTAAGCCCTGTCTGTCCCTGGCCCATAACGTTTCTAAGGTACTCTCTTTTGTGAGCCCGTGATCAGACAGGAAATGCCTTGAGGTGCTCAAGGAAAGCCTCTGTAAGAAGATTGTGCATACATTCATGAGAATCTCGATATTACTCAAATCTCAAGGGAACAGGCTCATGATTTGTGTTAAAGCAACATTTTGAGTTGGAGGGTTATACACATGATTGGTCGAGGTCAAAGAATACCATCCATACGTTGTCTGATCCAACATCTACATGTATATGCATGAAATAGCACACCTGTGAAAATTTCAGCTCAATCCGCCGACTGAGTCTCGAGAAAATAGTGAAAAACTGCTTCATTTGTTTCGCGAAAATGCAGCATTCAACAAATTTTTTATTTTTTTTTAGATCTAGGCGGGGGTGAGACGTAAACTATTTCTTTACTTTTTTTCTCCAAAAATGCAGCATTTTAGTCAGAAATATTTCAGTGTGAGGAACCATCTTCAAACTGTCGGGGGCCTATTTGATAAGTTTTATGTAAATCTGTGAACATCTCTGTTTTTCGATCTTGATGTATGTATGATGTATGATACACTGCCCACACCCTGAACATGAACTTCCCCGCGGGGCAAAGTATCGCTGAGTGCATTTATAATGCATACTGCATTATACATTTTACACTCTAGATACTATTATTGCACAGTCCTCATATTGCAGTAGCTAGCCTCAATGGATTTGGTCACAGGCGCGCAGTGTGGATTATCATACATGTAGCTGGCTTATTGTGTGGCTTTTTTCATACCATTAAGAACTGCGGCCCCGTGAAATTTTCATTTCTCAGCTAGATGGGCATGATCAAGTGAAAAAAGAAGTACGTGTACAATTCCAGTTTACTTACATGTAGGACAAATTATGTGCTTAAATCATTGATCCCTTTTGCATCAGCTGTTGGCATGGAAAGTGAATTTTGCAGTTGCCCAGTCAATTTCTAAAACCTGAACATTGTCTTTTTTTTATTCAGTAGTGACATAGGCTACACATGTTAACATATGGCAGGATCTGAAAGTGTGGTTACATACTATCTAGGCTGTGTATAATGGCAAAAAAATTATAGCCGTATAGCCTGTGTACAGTGTACGTGATAGAGGTTTTTCAGTCACATGCTTTTTGGCGCTCAGCGTTCAATTCATGCGGATTTACTGTACACAGTACTGTACATATGGAACACGCATGCCTTCGAGTCATCAAATGTCCGATGGAAATACTCAGATTCGGTATTTGCATGCGCTTTCCCAGATTTTGATGCTCCTGCAGTCAGGTGGCGTCATGTCAAAAAAATCTCTATAGCCATAGCTATTGTAATAGCCACAGTGTTCAAGTGTTAGCCATAGTGATAGACATAGTAATAGTTATAGTGATAGCCAAATTGTTATAGTTTAGGGCAGTACTAGTCATAGCAGTATTGATAGCCGTACGTACACACACAAGTGTACATGTACAGTTGTAGCTCAATAGCCATAGCCATTTCATAGCCATCCCATAGCAGCCATTCCATAGCCATCCCATAGCCATCCCATAGCCATTCCATAGACATCCCATAGGCATCCCATAGCCATCCCATTGCCATCCCATTACCGTAGCCATCCCGTAGCCATCTTACAGCCATCCCATAGCCATTCCATAGCCATTTCATAGCCATCCCATAGCCATCCCATAGCCATCCCATAGCCATCCCATAGCCATCCCATAGCCATTCCATCGCCATCCCATAGCCATCCCATTGCCATCCCATTACCGTAGCCATCCCGTAGCCATCCTACAGCCATCCTACAGCCATCCTACAGCCATCCCATAGCCATCCCATAGCCATCCCATAGCCACCCCACAGCCATCCCATAGCCATCCTACAGCCATCCCATAGCCATCCCATAGCCATTCCATAGCCATTCCATAGCCATCCCATAGCCATTCCATTGGCTCAAGCTTTTATCCCAGAAATGCAGAATAAAATGGGGCAAATTTCAAGTGAACACGTTTTGTAAAACTGCAGGCAAAATTTACTTCATGTGGGCGGTAATGTTGGAAAACATACACACATTTTCACGTTATGCATACTTGTTCGTGTTGATGTCCGTCGATGGCAGGGTTTCCACATTACTTTCTGACCGAGTATCCCATTAATTAGATATCTTACTCGGCAGAATACCCCCACATTAGGCCAGGCCATTAATTACAAGCCCATACAGGACGCCGGACTTTCATTTAGAAAAGAACAAAAAAATCCCTATCATCTCTAATTAGTAGCAAGCACTTTAGATATCCATTTAGCGGGCGCTGAGTTGCTGTGGTAGAAGATTGAGTGGCAAAACTGTAGGAGCATGTAATGTATATTTTATGGGTGGACATCCGTTTGGTCCGTTTCCTGCGAAAGTAAAACCAAACCGCGTGATAAAAAAAAGGCTTTCTGTTCATTTCTGCATTCATTCCCCTCGTCAAACGTACAGGCAGGTGCGTGCACTATGTGAAATTATTGGGATTAGTTTTTTTATTCCGAATGTATGCAAATAGAATAATATTAAAACAAATGTTACAGACTGCTTACTGAATAAAATGAATTACAACTTACCCAGTACTCCTACCACCTGTGGTATCCAGTAAACCAGCTTTTACACTGCAGCTTCCAAAATAGTCAACTGTGAATACCTTTATTACATGTACTTTGTTTCAAAATTATTTTTCAATAAATGTTTCAATTTTTCAATTTTTTAATTTTCTTTTATCTTTTTTTTTTTTTTTTTTTGGGGGGGGGCTTACTACAAAAGGGACAATTGCACCTACATGTACATGTAGATAGATTGAGTTTAAGGTCATTGTAATAATGTGATTGGCTCTGTTAACATACATACTGTACATGTATAGCCCTTATCACACTACAGGGTGTATCCCAGGGGATTAAATCCCCAGGGAATTGCCTTCTACCCTACCCCTGGAAATTGTCTATGAATTTGTACGTGTTAATTTGTTTGTTTTGGATAATGGGTCGGTTGGCCATTTTGAAAGAAAATGGCCAAAAAGACAGTACTCTAAACACGTTTGTTTTTGTTATTTTTGTCTAATGGGACAATATAAATTATAAACTATAATCATCAAATTGATTTCGATAATATTTTTTCACTTGCACAACTTTCAGTCGCCCTGTGTGTGGAAAAGGCCTGTGCACGAAGTGACTCATTTTCACAGAGCGCGTCACATTATTAGAACGACAAAATTTACCACACAACAACTGCCTTTGGGAAAGGTCTTGCAAGGATGGAAACTTCACCAGGCCGGACAGGCTCTCAATTGTTTTGTTTACATTTGCTATTTTTTGCTTTTGTATCACACATCAGAAGGATTTATGCATTCTTGTTTAAATGTTTATGCATCTTCACCCAAAACAAGGCTATAAAGCCAGTCAAGGTTATGGGCTAAGGAAAGACGGAGATAGGGAGGGATTCAGGACGGCTGGAGATGGGAATTGACAATTGAAAGGGCAAGATCGTAGGCTGGGGGAAAACATAAACTGTAACAGATCATGTCATATTAATTGTCCTATTACTAAGAGTCGTGCAATAAAATGGCGTACTCATGTGTCAGTCTGGCCTCCAATTAACGAGAAAGACAAGCTTCCCGCTGAAGCTGAATTGTTCAATGCAAGCGACATTAGACGTATACGCTTGGTTGATTGTGCCATATCGCTGCTCTTCTCCATGCTCGGCTTGCAGTCCATGGCAAGGATTCTGGGACAGAAATGAGAAAAAAAAAGATCAAATCTAAACAGATCAAATCTTCACCTGGTGCTGAGGGTCACTTGACAAGAATCTTGCCTCGACTTATCTGATGTTCCCCTGAATCTCCTCTGTAGTCATTACCCTTAGGAAATCGAACAAGGTCGTGCTGTTTTTTTGGAGCTCCAGGCAGGGATAGAGGCTAGCACTTGCATTTGAAACAAGAAGAAGAGGACCACCCCCCCCCCCGAAAATATTCAATATGTACCAGTACTCCTTTGGCTGTAGTGTAATGCAGGTACATGTAGGTTTTAGCACTGAAGGAGAGCAACTAGACAGTGATTAAGTTTGCTTTTTTGTAAGCCTGCAGGGGTGCTATTTTTTTTTTTTTTCCTTTTTATTTGTTTCAAATCTCAAGTGTTATTTTTGGTCTTCTAAATTTGGACTTATAGATTTGATTGATAGTTTTATGTACAGTAATCTGTTATTCATGTATGTTTTCTGAGTGTTCCTGCAAAAATAATAAATGAAAAATGAAATGCACAGCGATCACGTACATGTAGTGTACGTGTACGTATGTAATATTTAAGTTACGGACTGACGGATAGGGATGATACTACTAATGAAGTAAAATCTGCCACTCTAATGTACATGCTTGACATACATTGTACAAATACATGTACATTGGTCAGAGTGGTAGTAATTACTGTACTAGTACTGCAGTATCAAGGAACCCCATTAATTAGTTTGTATAAAACAAGATTGTGTTGCTACATTTATTTGTATATGTGCACAAGTGCTGTACTACATGTAATTACATATACATGTATGTACAGTACATGTACATGTATGTATACATGTACATGTATACTGTCCATATGGGACGTGGAAATTGCAGATACATGTACCATATTATAGTCCTACATGTAATGTACAGTATATATGTACATGTACACATGTACATGTACCGGTAAGTATTGGTACAGTACTGTACGGTACATGTACGTGTACGGTACAGTACTCGAAATGTACAGTATGTACAGTATGTTCATGTATGTACAGTATGTACATTGTACACCACCTGTTTTTATTGGTCATTGTAGCATATTGACAGTATATATATTTGTTCAATCCCTTGTTGACATGCGTTCACGCTAAAGTGACAACTCTCTGATGTGTGGGAGATTACGGAAAGCCTCAGCCACAATACTGTGTGCGTCGTTTTAGTGAATTGATATGCCGGTGCCCAGTACATGTACATGTACATGTACCTGTATATGCAATGCAGTGAAAAAGCAGAATTTGCTGCTAACATATGGACGCCACCTTGTAAGATTTGGACATTCAACTTCAAGTCATTTTGCCCCGTAGCGTAAAGCAGCTTTTATTGATTTGCATTTGTTTAACTTTGCCATTATTTATTTTGATGCATTTTTTTTCGGGGGGGGGGGGGGGGGTTGGGGGGTGGGGGAAATTGAAATTTCATGGAATGTTCGGTACCGTCACAAACTTCCTGATGATTAAGTAATCTTTCAAATTTGGAAAATTTGGCACTTTGCAAATTTGGCACACCCTCCCTTTAAGTCAGTCTTCAGTTTGTGACATATTTGGTTGTTAAACACTGTTGAATCAACGAACATATGGTAGAGGTGTCATCTTTAGCCGTCAGTACAATATTCCCCTCATCCCTTCGATGCGACGAAACTATCAGAGATCCCCCGTTATTGCCCTCACGACTCGTGACTGCGAGGAGGAATCTTAAAATAGACCGTGAGGGTCGTTTATTTGGCAGCACTTCAGGGTCTCCCCCACTCTGTGGACTTGGTGCACGAGCACCGGTTGAGACCGGTGATGAGAAAACACGCAGAGAATGTAAAGGTCACTTCCTTGGTGTTTTTTTTTTTATTTTATTAAATCTGAGGGGCAAGAGTGGACCAGTTGGAATCGAATCATGAGCGGACCTCATCTTGTGCCTGTACCTCTCTCTCAGTCTCTCTCAATCTGAGTTGGGTTTGGATGGCCTGTTTTGGTGCATAGCAACGGGCACTTCAATTTGCTCAGCGCATTCAGCAAAAGGGTCGAACAGGCAATACAATCCCATGCACACCTACTACGTAATACTTCTACTACATGCACTACTACTAATGCAAAGGCCATCTATCCGATGTCTTCTCGGGTTCCACGAATGCACTTTATCCACACTACCCTGTCCGGCACGACAGATTTCAAAATGTAGTGGGCCTGACGTTTCGATCCTAGCAGGACCTTTCTCAAAGGCAGAGGTCCTGCTAGAGATTGAAAGAAAAAAGAAAGGTCCTGCTAGGATCGAAACGTCAGGCCCACTACATTTTAAGATTTGCATTTTGGTAATTTAAGTCAGGAAGCAGTTTGCAACATTTTTGTATATCACGACAGATTTCTGTTAGATTTGAAGGCCATCTTACCCAATGAATGCCTTCGCGAGCTCCATCAATGTACTTATAACCTCTCCACACTGCCCTGTCCAGCGTGGCAGATTTCAGTTTATTAATTTTACCCAGCCCTATGTCTCTCTTCAGCATATCTACATACATGTACAGTAGGTGACTCCACGCCTACCACACTTTCTAGTGTTTCCTTGACAGAGATGGCTGCCACAGAATGAGTGGAGCATGCTGTAATTTCAGGATGCCTCAAACAATGCCCAGCGAACCTGATCCTCCTCTCACAAATCTTACTTGACTGTGATATTTATTGCAGAGATCCTTAAGAATTGTTTCAATACAAGTTGGTGTTCCTATCTAATGGTCCAGTATTCTGTATTGCTATTCTGGACTTTCCCCATTATTAAATTAAATATAGCTTTATTGGTTATTGTGTATTGTTGTGTGGATTGTAGGGGCTTATAGCGTGCACCACGTGGCTTTTCTACTACGGATTGCTGAGCAGCTTCACCCCAACTTATATCTGGATCCTGATTCTGCGAGGCATGGTCGGTTTTGGCATCGGTGGTGTCCCACAATCGTAAGTCCTCTTTTGGTGAGCGGGGGAGGGCATTCCATTAAAAAAAAAAACCATTCCGGTCACAATGAGAGGAGCTGGAGCATATTCAAAACACCAGTCCAGACTCCAGACTGTACTGTTGCTTGTGTGGCCATGGGGACTTTGGTGTGACTAATATATTCCTTCAAAGATAACCGTAAATTACACACTGGAGATCAATTGAGATTGGTATCTGACTGGCTGCTTGGTATTTGTGAGCTTCTTTTATCCTGCTTGACAATAAGGTGTCTGCTGTACATTTTAAAGTAGAGAGAATCTGATTTCCTTGCCTTACTACAGAGTACATATACATGTACATGTAACAGTACCTGTACTTCATGTAGCTTACACGATGAGCAGTATATTCATATGATATGAGTGTTAATTCATATGATTACATTCATGTATCTATCAATTTTTGGTCCAATTTCTGACGTGTTCGTCAGGTCCGCTCCTGTCAGATTTTTAAGTTTTTGACCCAAAATAAATTTTCCCAGATTTCTCTGAAAATGACTCCTTCTCTTTCTTCTCCTTTCTCGCCTCCTCTCCTCTTCCTCTCCTCCTGCTCTTCCTCCTTCCCCAGGATAACCTTGTACACAGAGTTCCTGCCATCAAAAGCAAGAGGAATGTGTGTGGTGTTCACCTCGGTAAGTATGGTCACTATTCTGCCATCAAAATCAATTTTGTTAGAAAGGACTAGAATAAGCCCCTAAACATTCAACATTTCAGGGAATTGTTGGGGTGCATACGTGTACATGTACAATTCAAGAAAAGTGTGGCTAGACACAAAATGAAATTTTAAAAAAAGTATAAAAAGTTGCATCCACTTTGTGTGATCAAACTGCTGTAGTCAGGTTTACAATACATCAGTGTTTGTTTACATCCGAATGAAAGAAGGGGCTTGATCCCTGAAGATATACGGCAGTTAATGGTTGAATGAATGCAAAGACTAGTTGACTATTAGGGAAGGCCGCCATAGATCTAAGGGCTAGATAGCTCAGATGGTGACAGAGCTTGAACATATAAGCCAGAGGTCTCTGGTTAAAGTTTCCATCCAGTCAAATTTATATTATTTCAATTGAAAAGATAGAGAGTAGACCCAATTTTTTGATCTCAGTGTTTTATCTATTTCGGTCAAAACAGCTAGGAATTTGGTTAAAGGCCCAATACAACATTGAGAAGATCGGTAAACATCGATGTCCACAGATTTTCCTATAATTTACACAGTTTGTAGAATTAATGGTCATGATAGAATCCTCATGTTAAAATTGTACGGTCTGAGATGCTGTACTTCGAGAAATCTTCTCTCAAACATCAACAAATGGTTTATTACTCGCTGGTAATAAACTATTTCTTTCACTACAGACTGGCAAAAATTGTCACTTTTTTTGCCTTTTTCTACTTTCTCAGATTACCATTTGAGCTGAAACCTTTGAAGGATTACTTTTTTGGAATGTTTAATGGTTTAATACACAAACTGTGGCAATCTTTTGACCTTTACCAATGTTGCATTGGGCCTTTAAGAATGTAGTCAACCTTTGGTTATACCATAGTGCACCCTTGAAATTGCTCGGAGCTAAAACCTCATATCCACAATATGTTCTCTCGTATGATCATTGGGTATTGCATTTTTTGTTATGGTCTATTTAAAATTCAATCTGATTTTGCTTTAAATGTCAGGTTTTCTGGGCCCTTGGCACGGTTGTGGAGGTCCTGCTGGCTTTGGTTGTCATGCCGACGCTGGGCTGGCATTATCTCCTCCTGTTCTCCTCCATCCCCGTCCTGGTCTTTCTCATCAGCTGCAAGGTGAGGCGGGGAAGGGGGTTGCCGCGGCGACAGAGCCACGAATCTTCTCCATCTTGCCAGATGTCTGAGAGAATGTTCCCCGTGCTTTCGATTAGCGAGGGCATAGAGTGTAGCCATCGGCAAATCAAGGATTTTTCCGAAGACGGGGGGTCCAGAATTATAGAGGGGGTCCACACAAGCATTAATGCAATGGAAGTGTATTCCACAAAGCAACATTTATTAAAGCAACATATTCATGTACATTTCTAGCCAGTTAATGAGAAATGCGATTCAAAATAAGATATAATATCAACAAATTGACATTGAGATTTTGAGTATGAGATTTGAAATGGTACCTGTAATTGGTATTGATTCTACATGTTGTAAGGCTGTTGTCGTGAACAAAATTTTGTGTCGGCATACTTTTATGTCGATGTCAACATTGTGAGGACATAAACTGATTTTACCTTCAAAAAATTGGTTTTAAGTGGAGAATACTCTTCACACATAGCTGAGTCGGTTTCCTTCATGAACAATGCCGTTCAATCATTTGTTGTCCACAAAGGCCTGATGAGACTTGCGGGGAGCCACAGCACCAATTTGAAATGAATTCTCTCGGTCTGGGATCATTGTTGACATTCAGTTCTCCCTCCTCCTTCTTCTCCCCCGCCAGTGGTTGCCCGAGAGTGCCCGGTACCATGTCGCGTGCGGTAACCAGCAGAAGGCCCATGATATACTGAAGAACATCGCCATGGCCAATAACAAGCCCATGCCCCTGGGCAAACTCAAGATTGAAGAAGTGGCGGTGAGTTCAAGTCTGAAAGGATGCTGCTGGTAAAGAAATGTCAGGGAATCTGACATTTTAAAAATGTATTTCTGTGTGTAAATGTTATTACCATAATTTTTGGAATACAAGCCGCCCGCTGTATAAGCTGCACAGGTTCTCGGCAATGAGTGGAAGAATTAAGATGGCGTGTTTCTCCTTTGACTGACTCACAACTGAGCTTTTGTGGAATTTAATTGATAAATTAAAAAGCTTGCTAGGATCGAACATCAGGCCCTCCAGATTTTTGATGAATTAAAAAGGTGTGCTTTCAGCAAGGTTTTCAACTTCTATACAATTATGCTGTAACTGCAACATGACAATTGTTCCAAGGCAATGACATCTAAGGCAATGGCAAGGCAATGACAATGCAATGGCAAGGCAATGACAATGCAATGACATCTAAGGCAATGGCAAAGAAATGACATTTAAGGCAATGAAGGACATCTAAGGCAATGAATGACATCTAAGGCAATGAATGACATCTTAGGCAATGACATCTTAGGCAATGGCAAGGCAATGGCAATGCAGTGACATCTCTAAGGCAAGGACAAGGTAATGACATCTAAGGCAATGACATCTAAGGCAATGACATCTCAGGCAGTGGCATCTAAGGCATTGACATCTAAGGCAGTGACATCTAAGGCAGTGACATCTAAGGCAATGATATCTAAGGCAATGACATCTAAGGCAATGACATCTAAGGCAATAACATCTAAGGCAATGGCATCTAAGGCAATGACAAGGCAATGACATCTAAGGCAATAACATCTAAGGCAATGGCATCTAAGGCAATGACAAGGCAATGGCATCTAAGACAATGACATCTAAAGTGGACTTGACAACTGGCGACAACACTGACATTCTGAATGTCCAAGCCAATGGCAATGACACTATCAGGATCCTAGGCCATGATATACAGTATATTTACCTAGAAAAGTGTACCGGTATAACTTCACTTCCTATTTTCTTACGCATTTGGCCACACATCCATATAGCCAGGGGATATTGAGTTTCTCCCTCTCTCTCTGTCTCTTGCTTTGCTTCACTTCATTATGCCCTCAGCAATCGGAGACGTTGGAACGAGGGAAAAAAACAAAACTCAGGTGGCTGCGAATTGAATCCCGACTGCCCTCAAGCATTTCAGGAATCGTTACACTCCCAGAAATTCCAGTTTCTCGTTTCTGTTCTCTTCCTCGTCCCCTCTCTCCGCTGAAATTTGATTTGATTTCTGTGGCCCAGTTTTTTAAATTTATTTTCTAAGAAAGTGATGAGAAATGAAAATTGAGAGTTTCTTTGATATTCAATCAAGTCTATGTCAGCTAGGCCACTGGTTTTTTTTTGCTTTTTTGCCTTTTCCACTCAAACCAGTCTACAACCCATATTAAAATATTTTCCTCTGCTCTATAGAGTGCCTGTAATTATATTTCAATTTATTTGTTTGTTCAAGTGGTTTTTTTTTTTCATTTCTTTTTCAGGTCAAGAGAGGGTCATACGCAGATTTATTCAATAACAAGGAGATTGGAATTACATCGGGTCTGCTTCTCTTTATCTGGTATGTTATTCATGGCTCAACAGACTAGCTGGTTCCCAACATTTTATAAGATTTGCATATGAGGACCAGCTGGTTACCAGCATAAATAAGGATTTCCCTGGTTCCCACCATGAAAAGCATGTTGGGCTTTCCCTGGTCCCAGCCATGAAAAGCGGTTTGGGCTTTCCCTGGTCCCAGCCATTATAAGCGGTTTGGGCTTTCCCTGGTTCCAGTCATGAAAATCAATTACAAATGATTTCCTAGGTTTCCACCTTTAATAGTATAATTTTATTGGCATTTCCTTTGTCTTCACCATGAAAACCATATACAAAGAATTCCCTGGTTTCCACCATAATCAATCATAAAATAATGAGGACCCTGGTTCCCACTACAAGAAATCATGTTATGATTTCTCTGGCATCCAGCCTACCGTAAATAAGCAGGGATAATGAGTTCCCTGGTCCCCCATCATAATAGCAGCACATACCGGTAAGAATAATGAGGTCCCTGGTGACCAGCATCAAAAGCAGTGATGATTGTTGTCCAGTTTCCCACCATAAAAACATACATTATTAGGTCCGTGGTTCCTAGATTGATGAAGCACATCATTTTCTTGAGATTCCCCTGGTCTCCAACCTACATGTAGACTGATAATGATGTCCCTGGTTCCCACCATAATGATATACATAATGAGTACTATGTCCCCACTATGAGTGCATAGTTTTTTACACGATAAAACCCTTGTCAGCTCAGAATGTCTTCAGTTGTAAGCTTTACCAGCTTCACTCTTTGTCCCTTGTTTCTCATCCGTGTCCTATTCATTCTCTTTCCCCTTCCTTCGTGTACATGTATCTGTTTTGTCCTTGTTACTCTGCCTTTGAGAAAGGTCCTGCTAGGATCGAAACGTCAGGCCCACTCAATTTTAAGATTTGCATTTTGGTAATTTTAGTCAGTTTGCAACATTTGTGTATATCAGTTGTAAAAGAGCTCAATCCAAGAATTTTCTAAGTGCCACACAAGGTTAACCATGTAACCATTTAACCATGTAACCGTATAACCATGTAACCATGTAACCATGTAACCGTGTAACCATGTAACATGTAACCATGTAAACATGTAACATTTTCACATGTAACCATGTAAACATGTAACATTTTCACATGTAACCATGTAAACATGTAACATTTTCACATGTAACCATGTAAACATGTAACATTTTCACATGTACAACATACATGTACAATGTATACCCCTATGGTACCCAACTGAGCTCTTAGAGATGTCATCAGTCTTCCCAAATAGTCAACTACATGTAGTCTTGGTGGATGGGGTGCCAGTCAGAAGCACTGTTTAACCATTAACTGCCGTACTTATCTTTCTTACGTACATGTATCCTGAATATGTTTCTATTAATGAGATGGATAAATACTGGCAGTAAACGTTTATTCTTTTCCTGAAGTTTATGACCACTTGAAATTCAAATGCTTAAAAAGCCATATTTGAAAAACAGATAGCAATAATAATCTGATTTCAATAAAAAAAAAATCAAATTTGCTCAATTTCTTCTTCACGAATATAGACTCAATGGAATGCACCACAAAATATGTTGCTGATTATTCAAGTTTGTGCTCACAGCACCTGTTTAATTTGGCCACTACCCATCTAATTTTTTTTCCCTTTCAAGGATAAATTTCTGTCAATCCTTTTAATCTTACCCAAGCATGAACTGTCAAGGCTCAACAGCTGTGTTTGAAGCGTTCAGATTAAAAAAAAAAATTATGATAATATTTCATTTTTCAATAGTTAGTTGTCACAAAGCTGAAGGTCTTGGTAAAAAAAAAGGTTGTTTGCATCTGTGTGGAAACAGGATGTGATCCCTGGAGATATATGTGGCAGTAAGTGGTTAAGTGCTTCTGGGCAGGAGTTACTGAGCATCGGAAGGCCTTGTGGTAAAATCCACCCCACGCTTTAACCCCTTGCCGACGGGATTATTTTAGTGTCAATGACTGTCACAGTGGCATTTCCTACACTCGCTAAACAATCAGAGAACAATATACATGTACCTCCGAGATAAATCAATTAGAGTACACTATTTGTATCAGCAAATCAAATGTGCCACAATTTAGAAATCTGTGTGCATGAGTGATAATCAAGGATTTAGGGCTCTAATAGAGTGTGTACAGTACACAGGTACATGTAGTACAATGGAGCGTAGGCTGTGTAATGTGTGTCTGAGAAGCTTGTGTACTGATACCCTTTGACCACAGACATGCCTCCACTCCACTGGACAAATCTACAAGGTCGACGGGCCCAACTGAGCGTGCAATTTGTGGTGAAGGAAATGAGTGCATTCCACAGTCTGTCCAGGGACCGCATTTAATTCAGAGTGTCTTCAGTTTTACTATGCGTCGGGATCTCCAAATCTGGGCACCACTATTGAACAAGGTTTAAACAAAAACTCTTTTCGATAGTGATGTACTGATGTTAAGTCTGTACCTTTCTCTATTCTTTCTCTGTTTCCCCCTCTGTCTAGGTTTGCCAATGCCTTTGCCTACTACGGAATCGTCCTGATGAGCACTGAACTCTTTGCCTCAGGGAGCACCTGCTCAGGTATGTTTCCCGTGTCTGAGGTTGAAACCCAATTTCGTTTTCTGTGAACCACGTGTAGATACAGGGATTGAAAGGCATGTTTATCAGCCACACGTGATGCTTTCTAAAGAGACCGTACCAAGGAACAATGTTTGACCTATGTGCATAAAGTAACTGAAATCTCTTGGGTTTTTTTTTCTTAAAGTAAGACAAGTTTTGTGAAATCGGTCCCTGGAGATATTTGCAGGATTGCACATTTTCTGTCTGACGATAGAGGCAGAAACTTCACCTGCTTCTATCGTTAAAAAGATGACTTGTGAGATCAGTCGTAGGACATCTTTCTGACGATAGAGGTAGAAACTTCACCTGCTTCTATCGTAAAAAAGATGACTTGTGAGATCAGTCTTAGGACATCTTTCTGACGATAGAGGCAGAAACTTCACCTGCTTCTATCGTAAAAAAGATGACTTGTGAGATCAGTCTTAGGACATCTTTCTGACGATAGAGGCAGAAACTTCACCTGCTTCTATCGTAAAAAAGATGACTTGTGAGATCAGTCTTAGGACATCTTTCTGACGATAGAGGCAGAAACTTCACCTGCTTCTATCGTAAAAAAGATGATTTGTGAGATCAGTCTTAGGATGCGTCATAGTTGACATCGATCATTCAGTCAGGACACTCCCCAAGTCTTAAGATCGATCTTATAAGTATTAAGACGAGTTTCGTGAAATCGGCCCCTGGTGAGATTTGTGTTTTCTTTCTGATGATAGAGGCAGAATCTTCACCTTCCCCTATCATCTATGAGATCAGTCTTAAGATGCGTCATAGTTGTGAGATTTGTGTTTTCTTTCTGATGATAGAGGCAGAATCTTCACCTTCCCCTATCATCTATGAGATCAGTCGTAAGATGCGTCATAGTTGTGAGATTTGTGTTTTCTTTCTGACGATAGAGGCACAAACGTCATCTGCCCAGCTTGAATGCTACGATGCCTGCAAATCCCTAGGCACGGACGACTACATACTACTACTATGGACAACAGTGGCAGAATTCCCCGGTACAAAATCCACTTTACGAACTATGAATATTCAATTGCATGGTCAAACAAACGAAAGAAAGGGAAACTGGCTGATTGAAAAATTGGCAAATTGAAAAATTGGCAAATTGAAAAATTGGCAAATTGAAAAATTGGTAAATTGGCAAATTGGCAAATTGAAAACTTGAAAACTTGAAAAATTTAAAACTTGAAAAATTTAACAATATAACAATTGGCAAATTAGCAAATTGAATAATTAAACAATTGAACAAATGAACTATTGAATTATTGAACATATGAAAACATGAAAACACGAAAAATATGGAAAAATTGAAAAATATGGAAAAATTGAAAAATATGGAAAGTTGAAAAATATGCAAAAATGAAAAATATGGAAAAATTGAAAAAAGAATTGAAAAAAAAAATGAAAAAAATAAAAATGAAAAATTGTTTGTTTGAACTAATTGTTGTGTTCAATCTGAATGGAAATGAGGATGTGGTCCCTAGATGAATGTGGCAGTTAATGGTTAAATGCTTCTGACTAGCGCCCCACTCTTCAGCAAAGATAGTTGACTATTTGGGCTGGATAGCTCAGGTGGTAAGAGCGCTGGAACATTTCAAATTTTCAAATTTTGACTGGACCGGGACTTGAACCCAAAACCTCTGGTTTAATGCAACAACCGGAAGCCGTAGGCAGTGAATTCAGACACGAAAAGGATCCTGTGTTGTTGGTGCTTACAATGTACTTGCTGGCCGTGTGTCTTGGTTTCAGGAATCATACTGACATTTGTCATCATCGAGGTCCTTGGAAGGAAAAAAACAATGGGGATAGAGTTCCTGGGTTTCGCCATCTTTGTGTTCCTCCTCTTCATCTGCTCAACAAGGTATAGTTCCTGTTTTTCTTTGGAATATGCACTTTTTAATTTTGTTTTCTCAAATATCCTCCGATCGTTCAATCGCTTTTCTTTCTCCCATTTAGGACGGTGTTGACAGTCTTTCTGTTTGCTGCTCGAGGTTTTATATCTGGGGCTTTCCAGGCGGCTTATGTCTACACGCCTGAAGTAAGTCCTAGACTAGACATACCCTGTTTGCAGTGGACATTTTTGGGGGCTGCAACTTATCAAGACAGTGACAACCTCACCCATTGTGTGTTCAATCTTAATGGCCCGGATTAACTTTCCTCCCTTTTCAATGGATACTTTTTACCGGACAACCTCTTGGCTTCGGAAACTACCAAACATGCAGATGCACAAACTCGATGCTGCTTTTTGCCAACAGAAATGGAGTTGATCCCAAGTGTAATCGCGTTTCTGAGAATCAGACTTTTTGCTTTTGGCAGTCATCGTCAAGGGCTTTCCCGGAACTATGGCTTCCAGTAACAAACACATCTATGGGACCTTCCAGAAAGTGGCTGCAGCTACTTACTGTAATGTTTTTAATATAAGCCGCCCGGAGGTATAAGCCACAGAGCTCCAGAATGTTTGCGAAAGGATTCAGGCTTTTGTGTATAAGCTGCCTGACATTATAAGCTGCAGTAAGCTTTTTTATAAGCAAAACCAACGCATATGCCGCTGGTTATTTTCCAGAAAATTGTGGTAACCAAAGTCAATCTACTCCGAAGATCCTTTCATAATAAAAACGGAATCTCCTGTTGATGCGACTGATGAGTAAGCGGACAAGTCATTTGCCCGGGTGGGTCCTCGTGTGAGAATGAAGTCCAATTTGCGATGCACACAATTTGCCACATTCAGCTGCTACAACAGGGCTCGAATTATCCACTAGACTGCAGACCGAGTCTAGTGATTTCGGCGTCGGTCTGGTGCCAAGTGTAACTGCACTTGATCGGCTGTTTAGTGTTTTTTTCTTTTCTTGCACCATGAAGAAAATGACATTTAGTCATTCGGATATTGTAAAAAAAATCTTCAGTTGCTAGACCTGTTGTCTGGTGCATTTTTTCGTTAAATTCGAGCCCTGTACAAGGGAAGGAATCCAGAGTGGAACTCTGATTCCTTCTCTCCTTCTTGGACTGGATGGCAATTGCTCTGTTGGTTTGAAAAAACCTTCATGCTTTGTGTACACTAGAAGCTTTCATATTCAGTTGTTGTCAACTTGATGCCATTTCTCTCTTCTCTGTTAGGTTTATCCCACCGCAACGAGAGCCCTTGGCGTTGGGTCCTGCAGTGCCAGTGCTCGCGTGGGAGCCATCCTCACACCCTTCGTTGCCCAAGTAAGTGTGATATTAAAAAATAAATAAAACAAAGGGCATCATATTCTGAAATGCCTCCTCCCAAACTAGGAAATTGGCCTCGTAGTTTTGGGAATCTCCTTTCCCACTGCTGTGAACCGGTTCAAACAAGGCTTAAGAAGTTAAGGGACGGCTTTTTAGCATTCAGTTGAACCACTCCTCCACAGCAATAATTGTAAGCAGTGTCTGTAACCGTTTATGAAGCAAAGGCTCGCTCGGGCTTGGGCTTTGGTCATATTTCTCTCGCCCGTTATAAAATCACAGGCATCCAAAAACAGGCGCTTTGCCCCGGTTTCTTGGTGAACACTCTGTACTTGTCGAGCCAAAAAACCTATCAAATTCGGTGACAAACCACAACCTGGAGTTTCAGGTTTTGTCAGACGGAGACAAAGCCTAAGCCTAAGCCCGAGCCTGATCCATTTGTAAAGGACCTGTGTAGTGTCTGTGGATTGGCTTTGTCTGACCAGCGCCCTCTGTTGTCCATTGCAGGTCATGCTGGGCGTGTCGCCCCACCTGGCCATCTCCTGCTACGGGGGCGTGGCACTCGTGGCGGTCGTTGCTTGCATGGCGCTGCCCATTGAGACCAAAGGAAGAGAGATGCAGGTAAGGAGACCGCAGCAATGTGAACTCTCTGACTGCCAGTGTTAATCGAGACTAGTGCCTGCTCTGTGATAGAGCGCTTTAACCACTTCGCGCCGGGACCTCCGAATCCGGAGGTCAATTGGATTGCCTTTGCAACGGGGCCCTCCGAATCCGGGCACCACTATTGTCCACATTCTAAACAAAGACTCTTTTCAGCTTAGAACAAAGCATTATGAATCAGTACAAAGACCCTTTTTGACGCATGTTGCCACATGAATTGCAAGATTAGCAGCAGTAATTGTGCAATTGTGGGACTTTTACTGTGGAGGATCGAGGGATACCGCGCTGCAGCTGAAAGCACGCGGGGGACATTGTCTTTGCATGCCACACAGCCCAACGGTCGTCGGTCTGGCATTGGAATTCCCCCCACATTCTTTACCGTAATCTGTACGCTCGTTTGTGGCCGACCAACTCGAAGATTTGACTGCCTGGAGTGGAGGCTGGAGTCTGCGGTCAGGGATTGTCAGCAGCGTACACGAACCCACACACACACGTCCGTTACGGTCCATTGACGACGCACAAAGGGCCCTTTTTCGAACGGATAATCTCTTGACAAAGGCCACAACGACGTCCGAATTGTGCCAGGTTTTACTCTCTTGTACCCATAGTATGCCCTTATTGATTTATTTCACAGAAATATATTGTTCCGATTGTTTTAGCAAGATTTTAAAATGATGCATTGTTCAAAAACCCCCGTATGGCGGTCATCGGCGCTGAAAAACCCCCCGGCGCGAAGTGGTTAACCCTAACGCTTTGCACCTCCTGCACAGGATACACACTGTATACCGCAATTTAACACAGTGCCCACAGGGGGTGTAGCCTCACATACCACAGGACAACACAAAAACCCTGCTGTGGAATGTCGTGGTGCATGGCCCTTATCCTCCCACAGGAAAAACCATGTGTGGTTAATTGTGGTTTCAATACCAGTTAGGGCTAATGACCCGCAGTCCATTCTCTGTAAGAAGAGATCAGGCATAGTCCTAACACCGGTCTAGACTTAAGGTGATATACAAAAATGTTGCAAACTGTTTTGGCTTTCAGGCGCCCCCGTAACCTGCGTGACTTAATTGTCCGAGCAGAGGTTCCCCCTTTGGACTCTTCACCTCCAACCAAATTTGGTACATTTAAGTGTACCTCGAAATGCATTGTTTGCAAGACACATGTCAAGGAAATAGACTCTTTCAATGGACATTCTTCTGGAACTACCCACACGACCTATGGCTCTATCACGTGCACTACCTCAAACATCATATACCTCATCTCTTGTAGAGTTTGTAATATTCAGTATGTTGGCGAGACAAAAAACACCCTAAAAAAACGAATCTATGGCCATAGGTCTACCATCAAAACCGGTAAAATGGACACCCCTGTTGGGTATCACTTCAATCTCCCTGATCATTCGATATCAGATATGAGTGTACTGGGCATAGAATCACTTGGTCACCGTAGTAATGCTGTCCGTCTTAGCCGTGAGAAAATGTGGATGAAGCGTCTTCGGACTATTCAACCACATGGTCTCAACATCCAGGAGGGTAATGACTAACACCATGCAGCTTTCTGATAATCCTTCTTTTGTGTTCAGTCTTTCACACTTCTCTCTTTGATCTTTCCCCCTATTGTCACTAATCCCTACCCCACTCCCTGCCCTTCTCTTTGATCTTTCCCCCTCCTCTCACTAATCTCTACCCTACCCCTTGCCCTTCCCTTTGATCTCTCCCTACCAGCTTCACTCTTTGTCCTTTGTTTCTCATCCGTGTCCTATTCACTCTCTCCCCCCTGCCTTCGTGTACATGTATCTGTTTTGTCCTTGTCACTCTGCCTTTGAGAAAGGTCCTGCTAGGATCGAAACGTCAGGCCCACTAAATTTTTTGATTTACCGGTCTAGACTGTGTACTTATTGTTCATGTGGCCACATTACATTTTGGCACCTGTCTTGACTAACAGCTGATGTCAAAATGACGATGCATCGTATGGCTTTGTAAAATCCACTCCAGTCGGATTTTCTGTGCCTTTTCTTTTCTTCAAATTGAGTCAAACAAATGGTTCAAACAAACCCCCATTCAGTTTTCCCTTGATTTCATTTTTTTTCATCAGGCATTGGGAAAAGCACTGGGCATTCATCAGTGCTCTTTGCGTCAACAGGGCAAACCCTCATTGAATTACATTCTCCTTGACCCAAACATCATTTTTCAAAGAAAGGGGATGCTGCGTATTAGTCATCCCTAACTATCTTGACCCCCTTACCTAGTAACCTTCAGCCCACTTCAGCCCACTACTACACATGACTCAATTATCCTGGACCCATTCCACTGACCACTGACCACTTTCCTAGAAACCTTCTGACCAGACCTCCTGCATTGAAACCTATTGACCAAGCCCTCAGTCCTCCATCATTAAAGTATCGTATTACAATTATAGGTCACCTACTCTTTAGACCACACACCCCAACTCCTTAGACCAGTGATATAAATATGAAGACCCCTCTTGCTAAGACAGTAAGAGAGAAGAGAGAAGAGTATGTTTTATGGATCAGAGTGAGAGTACAATTGCTAGATGCTGTAAGAAATAAATGCTGTATATTGTTGCCACTATATGAGAATGAACTTAGTCCAATGTGAAAAGTGTGAAAGCCTGAAGATCGAAGCCTTTCCAATCCCTCAGCACAACACTATATAGATCTGTTTCCTTGATGTCTGTTGAATTGAAAGTTGAATTCCACATGTGCTTTGTTTATATACAGACTGTTGCCACCAAATCCAAGCAGAAGCCTGAAACAGCTGAAGCCGGGGACCCGAGGTGATGACCAAACGACCATCATGTGCAATAAATCACTCAGAAATAAGAAACAAAATTGTAGAAATTGTAAATAATATATCCTGTATTAACCTACCTATCAGAAGTGAACATCAAATTTGAAAGAGAAGAATGCAGTTGATGATATAGCCCGGTGGTCAGGGCCCCTGACTTAGCTAATAGCATTACTGGTACGTAGAAGGGGCTAGTGTCGTGGTTGCCAGCCTATTTTTGTGTGGTGAGATGTCATCAAGTGTGTGTGGTAAAGTCGGTTGGGTTAATGTGTTGACTAACTAACTAAATGTGGGTGATAATATAGAGTCAACGGGCATGTGTAGTAATGGTTAGTGACTTTCTGCACACTTAAAGGGACTTACACCACAACAACATTAAAGGGAACTGTCAGGCACATACGGTGAGCATACACCTGGATAAAGCATACGGTTCAAATTGTTGAGTCAACTGGTTCTCTTCAGACACCTGATGTTTTCAATCCTAGCAGGACCTCTCTTATCAAAGGTGTAATTCTTCCTTTGAGAAAGGTCCGCCTGGGATTGAAACGTCAGGACCCCTACATTTTTATTTTAAACAAGTGAAATCCAAAATATAATTGTATGTTTCCACAGCAACAGTATTTAAGTGCTTAGACATTCCATTAGTGGATTCTTTTCATTTTATGTACCCGCCCCCCTTGATATAAAGAACAGTATAGCCATGTAAATCTTGTGCATTTTTTTAAGGGAACATACTCATCTTAAGTATTTATACATTAAGATGTTCAAAGATAGCCCCCGTTAATCTAACTGATGAACAGAATTTAAACAAAGTGGAAGGTTTGCGGTGACACCATGCAACACATCTCCTTGTGGCTCTGAAAATCAATGCTCCTTTGCCATTTTCAAGCAGCATTTTACAGATACAAGCATCGGTTTACCTTATTCTTTGTATTTGGATATCCCACTCCAAAAACTTGCGGAGAGAGATTGAGGTGAACCCTGATAAACCCAAGACGTTGAGTAACTGGCTCTTTTCAGGACCACACTCCGTCACAAGAGAGATGTGGGATATGGTGTCATCGAAAACCTTTCCA
The DNA here is from genome assembly GCA_949987565.1 of Luidia sarsii. Classification (NCBI taxonomy): domain Eukaryota; kingdom Metazoa; phylum Echinodermata; class Asteroidea; order Paxillosida; family Luidiidae; genus Luidia; species Luidia sarsii. The sequence goes on from OX465105.1 coordinate 14,941,852, forward strand.
CTTTCCACCATGCAAACCTTCAAATCTTATCAAACAATAACCACTTTAAAGCCCCTACACAACATTGGTGAGATAAAAAAAAACAGAAATGTTCACAGATTTAAATGAAACTTATACAGTTTGAAGATGGTTATAGTAGAAACCTCTCACTGAAATATTGATGCCTGAAATGTTGTATTTTGGGATAAATGAGTAAAATAAATAGTATAGGTCTCACCGAGATCTAAACTATTTTTCAGGACAGTACGGTGTTGAATGCTGCATTTTTGCGAAACAAATGAAGCGGTTTTCACAATTTTCTCGAGACTCGGTTGGCAGATTGAGCTGAAATTTTTACAGGTGTGCTATTTCATGCATATGTTGGATCAGTTAACGTATGGATGCTATTCTTTAACCTCGACCAAAGTTGTGTAGGGGCTTTAAGTGGTAATTCTTCAGGTGCAGTACTAAGCTTGTAACAATAACACAGGGAAACAGCAGTTTACGAATTACCCAGTACTTACTAGCTCTTCCTTAAAGTGATGTGCTTTAGATAAACCAGCTGGTTTTGTAATAGTGCGGCGGACGTGCACAATGTGATCCTTGGTTTGACCATATTGGTTTGACTAGTCAAAAGAACTGAACGTATTGTCGATGAGTGGTGCCTATTTTGTTTGTTAAACGCTTATTTTAGATTTCTTGTGTTGTTCCCAGCACAAGACCGTTTTCTATCACTGAAAACATGCATGTGGCCAAAATTAATACAAACAATACAGACTTAACATTCCTTCTTGTTGTCTTTCAAAATTAACGTTAATTTATCATTGACAAATCAATCGATCAATATAATTGACATAATTTATCTAATTATTATTAGAGGTGTAATAGTCATGGTATTTTGTGGAAGTATTATTTGTTCCCTTTATCAAAAGCAAATTTGTTGAGGGATTTTTCTGCCGAGCTGAGTCAGGCAGAGGCTGATATAGGAGCTGCTTTGAATGTGTTTAAATCATGTGTAGGAATGCCTTTTCTGAGTGCTATATCCATATAATATAAAAATTAAACATTCATTTGACCCTTTTAATGAGTATTATTCAATAGCCATTCTCATTTGAAAGGCATTTTTGAATTTTCTTTTTTTGAAAAATAAGGTTTTGCTCTTACCATCAATAGCTATCCAGCCCCAAGTAATCAACTAGCCTTTGCTGGGGTGGGGGCCTTGGCAAAGACTAGTCTTGGGGCTGGATAACTCAGATGATAAGACTGCTGGTACGCAAAACCAGAGGTCTCGGGTTCAAGTCCTGGTCCATTCAAAGAGTTTGCCTTTTTTTTAAAAAGTCCCCATTGAGTTTTTTTTTATGCACTGACTTTGAACCCCCATTGGTTGTTATTGGATGCATTCCTTATACCCATGGTCATTTGCCTGTAACAAGCCATGTAATAGATACTCTGCTAAATTGTAACACCCCCATGGTCGAAGAAAGTATCAGAATAAAATCTCTGAACCAAAGAAAATTGTTTATTTGAACAGTGTTTTGTTTATTAATTCATTTAATAAATGCATCCATATCCATTTAATTCAATTCCATATTCCATCCATACCCCCCCCCAGGTATATCCATCCATCTGTATTTTAAAACGGACAAGATAACTTCGAGCTTGATGACATTATATGGGTATACTTATAGCCGGCCCCTTTAAGCGTGCATTAAGAGACAGTCAAAGGTCACGACATTCCTTCTATTGATATGCAAATTAGCTCCTTGCTCACAAAATTTCGTCTGCTCTTTCCCTCCAAAAATCTACGTAAAATAGTGCCCTTCACTACTGCAGAATTCCTATGGCCAGCAGTACTGCCCAAGTCAAGTGGAGTAATATTACGCAAGTCACCTTCGTGACTCGACGTGTAGTACCGAGTGATGCGCTAATATTGTAGGCCGCGGCCTTGGCCTCATTACCGTATCTAATTGCGCCGGTCCAAATTTTGTACTCTATATACCGACCATGCACTTGACTTGTGACCTTTCTGCTCGTGGATTCGGCGAGGAAATTTCATTTTTTTGCCTTTCCGAATAAGTTTCGCTGTGCGCGAAGTTACTCAAATTCAGCGTAAACAACTACTTCACAGTTTCAGAGTGCTCGGGACCTGCAGAATTCCCAAATTTGGCTGCAAACTGCGAACATTTACACGCCGACGGTCGTCTATTTGTCGTGTTTGAGAAGGCAACTATCACCATGCACTCTGTCAATTCGTCTGTCGCTGTCTGTATTCGGCAAGGAAGAACTTAGACATTTTTTCGTCACCGACCGAAACTTCGAGGGAACTTTGAAAGGACTACCCACTCACCAGTTACTCGGAGGACATATTGGAGGTGCCTCTCGACCAACGACAGCCGGCAGCCGCAACCCAGGAAGACCACCGAGTGCCGTGACGGACGCCCGCCGTGGAACTTTGGCCGAGTGCGCCGACCGACTTCGGAGTTGGCCGCGCATGACTTTGAAGTTTGAGGCTTGAGCCTTGGCTCGCCCAGACTCCCTCCCGGCTCCCACTGCATGCCGCTGTCTGCCAGTGGCTTTGGAGAGCGAGTTGGCGTTTCTCTACGGTACCGGTGCTTCGAAGAAGTGCTGGAGTAGGTGAGACCACCCGGTCATAAATTTCATACAGGACATTTTGACTCTGTTTTCTCGGAACAATCGGTAAGAAAACTCTAGAAATGCACAGCGATGCCTGTTGCCTCCCGTTGAACTTTCGTCGCGAGCGGCAGTCAACTTTCGGACTTCTCCAGTTGGACAAGTTGGAGCTCAAGCGTCGGATATCCTTTACAATTATTGAAAGCGGTATTGGTAAGTCACTTTAAAAATGTGACGAGCCAAGAGGTTAGTAAACTCATTTTGTTTTCATAAAATTGTCCAACGTTTTTTCAGCAACCCGCTCCTAAAATATTGCCCCAACAAAATTATGGCCAGAGCACCCGTCGGTATAGTTGGCCACTACATTCCGGTTTACCCTGTAATTGATCCGAAATCAAAATGGCTCACTTTCGATAGAGAAACGACTGAAATAACGACGGAAATGAGCACAAAATATGCTTTAAAAATAGTTTCGCCATACTACCGAGAAAACGATTTCGTTACGCTAACGGCTAAGTGCCCGAAACTAAAAAGTTCAATCTCAATTACCGTAAACAAAAATAGACAAACGGTTGTCAAAAAGCGGGGTTTTCATGTTGTTTTGTTGTCGAAGTCTGTCTGTAAATAATGTCCGTGTGTTTACATCTCTAGACGTGTGTCAGACAGGTGTCAGACGTGTGTCAGACATGTGTCAGACATGTGTCAGACATGTGTCAGACGTGTGCCAGGCCGTGTATTGTGTTCAATGGGTTGTCGTTGCCCTCGTTGTGTTGTCCGCCATTAATGCGGTCAGGTCGTCCCCCCTGGCCCTGCACGGTTCATACCGCACGGTCTATGTAGTTATGAGCGGCCATGTTTTGACTGGCCTAATTTGCATAAAGCAAAGCATGAATAAAAAGGAGGCGTGGCTTATGCTCGGCACGCGCTAGCCACCTGTGGTATGTCGCAATGTAACTTGGCTGAGCGCCCAAGTGGGCGTGGTTAGTGTCAAGTTTATGTCGACGACTCTTTGTACATGTATAATGGGTTATATATAGATAGCAACTATGCGGCCAGGTGTTTCTGGATTCATAAAGGTAAAAAAAAAAAAGTTATGGGATCGGCCAGGGCGATACAGGGATCATTGAACTGAGAGACAGGGATCCACTCTGAAGTTAAATCATAGGTGGAAAATAATTTGGGGACCTTATACTACTTTGGTAGTATAGATTACTCTCATAAATATCTATTCTCATTAGTCTTGGTTATTATTGGGGTATTTTTTAATTAGAATTAAACTTTTCAGAAATACCTCCAAGCAGACATAACATCCTAAACACAACAAAAACATGATTTCAGGGGCCAGCTTCGGCATCAAAGGATGAACTTTGAACTCTCTGCTCATTCTGCTTGAACTGACTCCACGCATCTCTGCACCCCATCAACTATGGACTGAAACTTCGAGAATTTCTTCAAGCTACTGAACCTCAATGGGTCACTGCTTCCTCTGCTGAATAGTTCATTTCCCCGGCATCTTAAAGCCATCCCATAATGGCACTGAGCAATCATCTGGAAACCAATCATCTATGAATAGACCTACGACAATTGCCAACAGTCCCAGATATATTATATTTATAAGCTTTAGGATTAATTAATAATTGTATTATTTTATAAATTAAGGGGCAGCGATAAAGCAGGCTTTCAAAGCAGCATCGCGCGCTTGCAGCTCAGTTTGAGTGAGTGTACATGTGTGGTAGTGAGAACTTAACTAGATTAGTAGTAACTAATTAATTTAATTGCGCTTAGACTGAAGAGTTGATTTTTTTTAAATGAACTCTTCAGTCGTAATAATGTAGTGTAGAAGTAAATGGGGTTGTTTGTGTGTGGTCGTGTGTTTATGGGGGAGAGAGTGGGTGCTGAAGCGAGTGTGTTGATGCAGCGCGTGCAAGCACCGAGCTAGCTAGGCGGCACTGCTCGGGTTAAATTGGGATAATTAATTGTAAGTCGTCGATCGTACCACGAAGAAATCTATAATTGTCATTTTCGTAATTATAAAAGATATATCTATGTGAGCATCAAAAGAAAGAAAATCCGAAATTTCTCATGATAAAAAAGGCCTATCGACAATGTTGTCGGAAATAAAGAAATAAAAAAAAATACTTGGCCTGGAGTCTTTAACCGGACATCTCTGAACGCACTATCACTTAAGAATAAATATTTCAAAATCAGTTTTCCCTCCCATTGTTTGTTTGAAATTGGAAAACAAAATTGGATGTTTTCGTGGTATGAACGACGAATTGTTTTTTGGTTTTTTTTAACACCAAAACCTCATTTTAACTGGGACTGTGGCACGAGAGACACCTGTGAGTCCTCAAATTGGGAAACCCTCTCTCACGCATCGGGACTTGGACCCAGGAGCACCTGTCCCTTTACTCATGGATTCAAGATGAAACCATTCGCCTTGCATAGACCTGAATGGCCATCGAGAACTATTGCTTGGACAGCGAACTAATGAACTATGAACTTTAGAATGTTAACATTCACACAAACATAATAACTGGCACACTTTTCATAATACTGAACAATTAAATTGATTTAATATTAATTTTAATTGGGATGTGGGTTAAGGTTAGGGCTAGGAACATAATATGTAACAATGACTGGTGCATTGTTACAATTGCTGAAACAGGTTAAATACATTTGTCTCGTTCCTGGTCATTTTGTTAACTTTACAGCACCTGGTCCGCTCAGTGTTTTGATAATATGATTGTATTTAATTAATCCCTTTTTTGGTAAAAAGACAGACCTGTGTGATTTTGTTGTATCAGTCATGGTGGACGTTAATATTTTGAATTAAAATGGATTTTACCAATTAATTGCTAATTTTTACATGGAACAACCACGCGCCCTTCTTGGGTGGGTTGAGAAAAAGAATCCAAGGGTGGGTTGATATTTTATTCAATCAAATTTGTTTATTTTTTTAGGTTAATAACAAAAATATGAGAAAGAATTATTCATCTCTATAATTCAACCACGCGCTCTTCATCAGGAGTGGGTTGATTTTTTTATTTAAACCTCTGCTAATTATTTCGATGGATCAACCACGAGCCCTTCATAGTGGGTGGGTTGATTTTTATTTGGAATTCTGCTGATCTCCAAGGAACAACCATGCACCCGTTATCAGGGTATAGGTTGACGGGAAAATTGTGCCAAATTTTATTGGAACAACTACGCGCCCAGTATGGGTGGGTTGATTTCTACGTACACGGGTTGTGTTGGCCAACACTAACTAATTAGCTAACATTTATTAGCTCCAAAGTTATCATAAGCTTTTTATTGGCCAATAGATAGGTTTAAAAAAATATATAACTAAAATACACAACATGCAGACAAAACAAAGTCACATCACATTATGGGCTCTAGGCGCGGGCATGAAACTACAATGGACTTGATTGAAAAATTAATGATTAGACTTTAGCGTTGTTATCTATACTTCCCTAAAAACCTTATCGTCAATTTCACTGCACTGGCAAACTCCTCCCAGGAAGGAACACACCTCCATACTCCAATCAAGACTACCCCAGAATTAAAACTTAGACTCCCAGATTCTTCAAGGGCATCCCTACACCTCTCCACCGATGAATCTTCTTCAATCAAGTCTTCTATCTTCAAAGATCGACTCGTCGAGGACTATCTGCTGTAATGTTTACTTTCTGTCAAACTCTTTATCAGTTGTACAATGATTTATTTCTGTATTATTTTGACCAAAGATGGCGCTATACCGACGCTTTGTTATTAGAGTCACAATAAAAATAATGTATTTCTTTTCCTGGGCAGAAAAAACGGCACATTTCCTCTCCGACATCATATTAAATTGTGTGAAGTTGGGAACAGAACATTGATGTCATATCATCTTCGCAATGTCAAAACTGTCCAAAACAAATTTTGATTTAATTTTGCTATATAGACATTTTAATTTTTTTTTAATCCCCTATAAATAATGCTGTCGATGCAACTCCCTCTTTGGTCTATTAAATGTGGTGTTTTTTATGTAAATTATTTAATCATGCGAGGCATTTACTGCAGCAAAGCGGCGCTAGCATCTGGGCTGAGTAATCGTGTTGGGTGAATGGATATAATGAATTAATGTGTGAACTTAACTAAAGATGCACCCAGTAAAGAATCTATTCTCTAATAATGTTACAAATGAATATACGAAGCTGTATTCTCGGGACTTGGGAAAACTATTCTCATCTTGTTTCTGCAAGCCTCAAGTATACACACGACAGATTAAAGACACCAGACATACTGACCTGACTTACTAAAAGACATAAAAGACAGTTTTAACTATTATTATGTACGTATGATTGTACGTACATACTCACATGCTTTTTTTTGCTTTGTGTCTGTTGCGGTTTTGCCCTATAGCTAAAGCATAGGTTAAAAGCAACAGACTCATAACGCTCTAAAGCTTTAATTTTGAGGTTAGCAGAAATGGGAGGAATTTTTTTATCTTGTCTCAAACACAGCTTTGTGAGCAATCAACACTTAACAAGTTTCCACTTTTGAAACATAGTTGAAATTTCGCATGATTTGTTTAACTCTTTTCCCTATATTTGGGTTGCCCAACAGCATGAATGTTGGCTAAATTACTATTCACTCTAAAACATCAAAAATTGTATTAGAATTACTGGGTGCTCCTTAAAATTGAGTTGTTTATCTATGCTTATTAGGTCAACTTACTAGGTACGCTAGGGCTAGTTGGGATATTAGCCTTTAAAATCCCTGAGCTCAGGGTAGGGTAGGTTAGTTAGGCTAACTAGGTTAGTTAGGTCAGTTAGGTTAATTGGGATAAATAGGTTAATTAGGTTAATTAATTAGCTATATTCGGGTGTCAGGCAGAGGACATTATTATCGCCTAGAGAATGAAAATATTCTCGAAATTCCAATTAAAAACAATGATTTATGTATAAAACTATTGTATTGATACAAAATTGAGGCAAATTGCTGAGTTTTCATGACCAAAATTCTAAATCTTAAAAAAAATAGAGGGCCTGACCTTTCGATCTTAGCAGGACTTTAAAAAAATCCATTAAAAAGTAATTTCCTTGAAACATACAAAAACATGTGTGACCTATTTTAGTTTTCTGCCGGGCACCTGATGTGTGATTGAAATCTGAGTGTTATGAGATGTGTTGACAGGCAAAGCGAGCAAAGCAGCGATCAAGGCAGCGAGCGACAGGTCGGGGTGGAAGGGCAGGTATTAACTTAAACTCCAGTGGCGTATCTAAGGAACTGGTGACCATGGAAACTGATGAAACTGACCTGTTTTCAAACTTTTATATATATTTCAACATTCATCTTTTTTTTAGATTAATGACTAAAGCTGAATCATGAGTATAAGTTTCAAGTAAAGTTATTTGCCATTCTGATGAAAAAATGATGGCCAATAATTATGACAATTGGGAACTCAATGTAGGCATAATTATATGAAAACAAGATAAATGCCCCTTTCTAAGAATTGGCACTCATTCCCTGGCATTCCATAGATACGCCTCTGATATTTATGATTGAAACTTGGTTATAATTAAAAGCTTCAAAGATGTCCTCATTTGTATCTCCAATCTGCAAATCCATCCGCATATGCATCCCAATCCATCTCTTCAATCTGCAAATCCGTATGCATCTGTCTCTTCAATCTGCAAATCCGTTTGCATCTGTCTCTTCAATCTGCAAATCCGTCTGCATCTATCTCTTCAATCTGCAAATCCGTCCGCATCTATCTCTTCAATCTGCAAATCCATCTGCATCCGCCTCTTCAATCTGCAAATCCTTCCGCACCTTTATCTTCAATCTGCAATTCCGTCCAAATCTTTATCTTCAATCTGCAAATCCATCCGCACCTGTTTCTTCAATTCTGCAAATCCGTCCACATCCGTCTCTTCAATCTGCAAATCCATCCGCACTTTATCTTCAATCTGCAAATCCGTTCGCATCCAACTCTTCAATCTGCAAATTCGTCAACACCTTTATCTTCAATCTGCAAATCCATCTGCACCTATTTCTGCAATCTGCAAATCCATCCGCACCTGTTTCTGCAATCTGCAAATCCATCCGCATTCGTCACTTCAATCTGCAAATCCTTCCACACCTTTATCTTCAATCTGCAAATCCTTCGGCAATTTTATCTTCAATCTGCAAATCCATCCGCTCCTGTTTCTGCAAACTGCAAATCCGTCCGCATCCGTCTCTTCAATCTGCAAATCTGTCCGCACCTTTTTCTCCAATCTGCAAATCCGTCCGCACCTTTAACTTCAACCTGCAAATCCATCCACACCTGATTCTTCAATCTGCAAATCCATCCGCACCAGTATCCTCAATCTGCAAATCCTTCCACACCTGTTTCTTCAGTCTGCAAGGCCATCCGCATCCATTTCTTCAATCTGCAAATCCATCCTCACCTGTATCTTCAATCTGCAAATCCGTCCGCACCAGTTTCTCCAATCTGCAAATCCGTCCGCACCTGTATCTTCAATCTGCAAGGTCATCCGCATCCGAGTATTCAATCTGCAAATCCGTCCGCACCTGTATCACCAATCTGCAAAGCCGTCCGCACCCGTATCTTCAATCTGCAAACCCGTCCACACCAGTTTCTTCAGAGTCGTCCGCACCTGCCTCTACTGCTTAGATACCACGGAGCATGGAGCTACATGGAAGCAAGTCATCAGTGTCCATTGTCTCTACATGAGAGAAATGGACTTTCGTGAACTTTCAACAACTAATTTCAACAGACATAGAGATCTCTATAACATTCATTCTCATAATATATTGCAGGCACCTAAACCTCAGTTTAGGGATCTTTTTCATTAAGGCTAGGGGGACACATTGTAACTATGACTGGTGCATTGTTACATTACTTGAAATTGGGTCAAATTATAGTTGCCTTCGTACCTGGTTATATTTCTTCTCAATTTCCTCATGAAATTCATTTTGAAAATGCCTGATGTTATCCATGTATAAAATAAATTCGCCGAGTGAAACTTGTCCCTTGAATGTAGAAAAAAGTCACATCATGGACATGAAACATTTTATAAATGTATAAACATTTAAAACTTTATTTAAAGGGATCAACCACGCGCTCATTAAATTTGGGTTGTTTGAGACAATTTTATTCAAAATCTGCTAGTCTCAAAGGATCAACCACGCGCCCGTATGGTTGGGTTGAGACATTTTGATTTAAAATCTGCTAGTCCCAAAGGATCAACCACGCGCCCGTATGGGTGGGTTGAGACATTTTGATTTAAAATCTGCTAGTCTCAAATGATCAACCACGCGCCCGTATGGGTGGGTTGCGACATAATTGATTTAAAATCTGCAAGTCTCGAAGGATCAACCACGCGCCCGTAAATATGGGTGGGTTGATAATAATTGAAAATGACCAGGTACAAAGGTGTCCGCAATCATGATAATGCTTTTTGGGTGGGGTGGCATTTTTTTAAAGAAATATTGAACCGTTAATTACAAAACATTAATTAAACAGACATAAAAATACACCATGTTAGGGCAAGCCTGAATGATGGCATGGAACTATATCGAGCTGAACATTGGACATTGTTCACGTGACCATTCTCATCAGCACCCAAGGAAGAAATCTTCACCTCGTGGATTCGATCGATTTCTTCAAGTCAAAGAAACTACAGGATTTCACGCAAGCAAGATGGACATCGCGTCACCATGACGTCACCGAGGAAAAAAGACTGCCCGCCCAAAACATGGCACAAACAAATACTAACTCCCTATTTCATAACATCCAACTACCATAATTTTGTTTTAATTATTAGGGAATTACTTAGGCTTGGGATAGGGTCGGGTAGAATTAGGGCTAGGGTTAAGGTCACAGGGTTAATGATTGGTTGACGACAAGCCTCAAGGCTGAAGATCAGACACTCAAGATACAAGGTCGGTGATTCAAGATTCAAGATTCAAGATTCAAGATTCGAGATTCGAGATTCAAGATACAAGATACAAGATTCAAGATTCAAGATTCAAGATTCAAGATTCAAGATTCAAGATTCAAGATTCAAGATTCAAGATTCAAGATTCAAGATTCAAGATGCAAGATTCAAGATTCAAGATTCAAGATTCAAGATTCAAGATTCAAGATTCAAGATTCAAGATTCAAGATTCAAGATTCAAGTTTCATGATTCGAGATTAAAGAAAGACAGTGTCGAGATCCAAGTAACGGGTTTCATGTTCTTAGGCTCAAGTCTCGATAGGCCTATTCCAGATTCCAGATTTCATGATCCGAAATCCGAATACCGAAATCCGAAATCCGAAATCCGAAATCCGAAATCCGAAATCCGAAATCCGAAATCCGAAATCCGAAATCCGAAATCCGAAATCCGAAATCCGAAATCCCAAATCCGAAATCCGAAATCCGAATCTGATCTTCGAAAAATCGATCACCAAAAACCATTCTCCGACATCCGAAATTCGTTTTCCAAAATCCGAAAGAAATCCGAAATCCTTTCGAAAATACCGTTCTCTGAAATCCGATCTCCGATCTCCGTAAAATCTATCATCGTAAACGGATCTCCGAAACCAAAATTCGTTCTCCGTCCTCCAATCTCCGACCTCCGAAATACGATCTCCGAAATCCTAAATGCCATCTCCGAAATCCGAAATGCCATCTTCGAAATCCGAAATGCCATCTCCGAAATCCGAAATGCCATCTCCGAAATCCGAAATCCAAAATGCCATCTCCGAAATCCAAAATGCCATCTCCAAAATCCAAAATGCCATTTCTAAAATCCGAAATGCCATCTCTGAAATCCGAAATCCGAAATGCCATCTCCGAAATCCGAAATGCCATCTCTGAAATCCGAAATGCCATCTGTGAAATCCGAAATGCCATCTCTGAAATCCGAAATGCCATCTCTGAAATCCGAAATGTAAAATGCCATCTCTGAAATCCGAAATCCGAAATGCCATCTCCGAAATCCAAAATGCCATCTCTGAAATCCGGAATGCGATCTCTGAAATCCGAAATGCCATCTCCGAAATCCGAAATCCAAAATGCTATCTCCGAAATCCAAAATGCCATCTCCGAAATCCGAAATCCGAAATGCCATCTCCGAAATGCAAAAAGCCATCTCCGAAATCCGAAATGCAAAATGCCATCTCCGAAATCCGAAATCCGAAATGCCATCTCCGAAATCCAAAATGCCATCTCCGAAATCCGGAATGCGATCTCTGAAATCCGAAATGCCATCTCCGAAATCCGAAATCCAAAATGCCATCTCCGAAATCCGAAATCCGAAATGCCATCTCCGAAATCCAAAATGCCATCTCCAAAATCCGATCTTCGAAAATCGTTCACTGGTCGCCAAAATCGGTTCAACCGAAATTCGTTCCCCAGTCATCGAAATCCGATCTCCGAAATCTGATCTCCGAAATACCATCTCCGAAATACCATCTCCGAAATACCATCTCCGAAATACCATCTCCGAAATACCATCTCCGAAATACCATCTCCGAAATACCATCTCCGAAATACCATCTCCGAAATACCATCTCCGAAATACCATCTCCGAAATCCGATCTCCGAAATACCATCTCCGAAATACCACCTCCGAAATACCATCTCCGAAATACCATCTCCGAAATACCATCTCCGAAATACCATCTCCGAAATCTGATCTCCGAAATACCATCTCCGAAATACCATCTCCGAAATCTGATCTCCGAAATACCATCTCCGAAATACCATCTCCGAAATCTGATCTCCGAAATACCATCTCCGAAATACCATCTCCGAAATACCATCTCCGAAATACCATCTCCGAAATACCATCTCCGAAATACCATCTCCGAAATACCATCTCCGAAATACCATCTCCGAAATACCATCTCCGAAATACCATCTCCGAAATACCATCTCCGAAATACCATCTCCGAAATACCATCTCCGAAATACCATCTCCGAAATACCATCTCCGAAATACCATCTCCGAAATACCATCTCCGAAACACCATCTCCGAAATACCATCTCCGAAATACCATCTCCGAAATACCATCTCCGAAATACCATCTCCGAAATACCATCTCCGAAATACCATCTCCGAAATACCATCTCCGAAATACCATCTCCGAAATACCATCTCCGAAATACCATCTCCGAAACACCATCTCCGAAATACCATCTCCGAAATGCCATCTCCAAAATCCGATCTTCGAAAATCGTTCACTGAAATCCGATCTCCGATCTTCGAAAAATTGGTCGCCAAAATCGGTTCAACCGAAATTCGTCCTCCATCCTCCGAAATTCGTTCTCCAGTCATCGAAATCCGACCTCCGAAATACGATCTCCGAAATACGATCTCCGAAATACCATCTCCGAAATACGATCTCCGAAATACGATCTCCGAAATACCATCTCCGAAATACGATCTCCAAAATACGATCTCCGAAATACGATCTCCGAAATACCATCTCCGAAATACCATCTCCGAAACACCATCTCCGAAATACCATCTCCGAAATACCATCTCCGAAACACCATCTCCAAAATACCATCTCCAAAATACCATCTCCGAAATACCATCTCCGAAATACGATCTCCAAAATACGATCTCCGAAATACGATCTCCGAAACACCATCTCCAAAATACCATCTCCGAAATACCATCTCCGAAATACGATCATACCATCTCCGAAATTCGATCTTCGAAAATCGTTCTCCGAAATTCGAGACCCTATCTTCGAAAACTGAAATCCGAAACCCGATCTTCAAAATCCGATCTTCGAAATCCGAAATCCGAAACCCGATCTTCAAAATCCGATCTTCGAAATCCGAAATCCGAAACCCGATCACCAAACTACTATAAAGTCTGACCTTCGACTTCAGAATCAGCGGACCTTTGCCAATTTTGTTAATGTTGTCCACCGTTTGGTAAGTTTTGTACACTTTGACCAATAATTATATAAAGATCATGAAAACATTTTCCACTGGCAGACCTATTTATTTCAACTACCTAATTGGAAATCAAAATAAATATTTATATAGGCCCCTACCGCTGTCTTGCAAATAATTTCAATGTTCATTTTGCATCTCGAAACGATTTTTTATGGAGTTTCGTGGTACCGGGATGTTTCTTAAACCTATATTTTTGGTTATGTTAAAGACACCATGAAAAGCACCGTGTTTTCAAGAAGGAAAAGAGAAAGGGAAGAAAATCGGTTGCGGACGTCGCTAGGATCCGGAAGCAGGGGGAGGGGGGTGACGATCTACGATGCCCTGCTTGTAGAGCGGTCTATTCACCAATCTTTAGGTAAAATATTAATAAGTATTAAGAAAAAGATTATTTATATTTATTCTCTCTCCCTTGTGCATGATTGTGTTCTTTCACAGACTTCATCTCATAAGAAAGCAACAACTGAGTGATTTCATTGATGTTTTAATTCTCATTTTGTTATTACAGCTAGATGCTAGAAGGAGATCCGGTGTTGTGTCTACAACTCTCAAGACGGGACTCCAAGGATGGGACTCTCCTGCTCGGATGGGACGTCGCCAAAGGATCCGGAAGCAGGGGGATGCTGATCTACGATGCCCTGCTTGTAGAGCGGTCCATTTAACAATCATAAGGTAACTGATTAACAGACCAAATAATTAATAAAACAAAGCATTCAATGTTGTTACTGTTTTTGATTTTACTTTCTGTGTTGTCCCTTTTTAACGTCTTCACGCCCTACTGAAGAAAAAGACAACGAGCAAATTCTATAGTATTCAGAATCGGTCAATTCTAATAAATTATTTCTTCGTTGCAGTGGATGCATCTAACAAGACGACCTTCACGACTTTTTGAAGACACAAGTTCAACTTACTCTGACTGCTGCTGACGTCGCTTTAGGATCCGGAAGCAGGGGGATGCTGATCTACGATGACCTGCTTGTAGAGCGGTCCATTCACCAATCCTAAGGTTAATGAACAGACAAAATAAATAAAACAAAGCCATTAAATTGTTCTTCATGATTTCACGGTTTGCCCTTTTTTAATGTCTTCATCATCCTACCGAACGGGAAAAGACAATGAGCAAATTCCATCCATTGAATCGGTCTTCACGCCCTACTGAAGAAAAAGACAACGAGCAAATTCTATCTATTCAGAATCTGTCAATTCTAATAAATTATTTCTTCGTTGCAGTGGATACATCTAACAAGAGGACCTCCACGACATTTTGAATTCAAGAAACTATGACTGCTGTTGACGCGACGTCGATCGATAGGAACCGGAAGCAGGGGGATACTGATCTACGATGCCCTGCTTGTAGAGCGGTCTATTCACCAATCCTAAGGTTAATGAACAGACAAGATAAATAAAACATGATTTCAAGGGTTGCCCCTTTTTAATGTCTTCATCATCCTACCGAACGGAAAAAGCCAATGATCAAACTCCATCCATTGAATCGGTCAATTCCAACTTTTCTTCGTTGCAGTGGATGCATCTAACAAGAGGACCTCCACGGCTTTTTGAAGACAAAAGTTCAAGAAACTATGACTGCTGTTGACGTCGCTAGGAACCGGAAGCTAGGGGGATGGCGATCTACGATGACCCTGCTTGTAGAGCGGTCCATTCATCAATCCTCAGGTAAATTATTGTATTTCTTATGTTTTTCCCCGGACAGACTGGTCCTGGATCGAACGCAATATGAATTTAATAAACTAATTATCATTAGGCCTATTATCAACATTATTACTATTTAGAGGCTTAAAGTCTGGTCTATTTTTCATGTTTTTGGTCCGATTCTAAATTCTGCTAGGGCAGATCAGTTTGGGAATCGGGCGTAATTATTAAAAACCAAAAATAGCAAGGGCTCATAAATTAAAACAATCCCAATCTACAGTGTTCATTATTGTCAAAAAATCTACCGCAAACAGAGCGGAACGCTCGTCTTGTCTCTGATCTTTGAAAAACTTTATAGCATGCAATGATTTGAGGGAGCCAGTCTTCTGCAGTCTGTACCGTACCCTGGCCATCATTAATTATTTTTATCTCCATGATATTATTATTATTATGGAGATCAATGCTGGCCACTGACCCTGGCCGCGACTTTTTATTCGTAGGAGGGTTAGGGGCAATTTTCATAAATTATCATAAATGAGCGGGTCGAATTGTTTTTAAAGAAAATTAGGCCTACGAAAGAAGAAGATTACGACACTCCATTATGATAATTGCCCCTAACCCTCCTACGAAAAAAACCCAAACGTACCCTGGCCCTATGGCTGCCGCCGAAAGTGACAGGGCGCCCTCTTGGTGTTACATAACAACTCAAAAGAAGATGGAAGACACCCACCCATTATAACCATTTATAACAGACCAGTCTTCGATCGGCTGCGGCAGTTTTCCGCGAAGCAAGATCGCCCAGCCGTTGTAAAGTGTAGCTGCTCTTCCAGTCATTTATAATAGCGCAAGCAGTCTTATCTGGAGAAATCAAGAGATAAGACGTAACATGCCAGTGCCAGCGGACTTCAATCCAACCGTGCGAATGTAGGTCAAGTTCGCCAACTTTACGTAACTTTTTTTTTTTTTTCAACGTGCACGCTGCCTCGATCATCTTCTTGAATACGGGCGAGAGAGATCCATTCATCTGCCGTGCATGCTCGGCTGGTCGTTTACCGAGACAGAGTCTGTATTGTCCACCTCCAAATCCGAGGTACGGGGACGATCGAGTCCTCCCGGTACGGTCATCATGGGGTCGGGCGTCCGGCTGGCCGTGGGGAGCCTGGGCGATGCGGTCGGCATCCCATCGGCCGCGCAGCACGCTGCCGCCATCGTGCTGTCGTCGGCCGTAGCCTTCCAGTGCCTCAACGTCGCCTTCAACTTCACGCCGGCCCCCGGCAAGGTGGACAGGGAGAGGAGGTTCCGCTGGAGGAACATCAACACCTCCTTCGTCCACTCAATCATCTCAGGATTCTGGTCGACTTACTGGTGAGTTGCTGTTGTTGTTGTTGTTTTTTTTTTTTTTTACAGCTTTGGCGTTTGGGCGGCGTTTTTTTAATTTATTGTTTTAATAAATAATAAGGCTTAGTAAGACTAAGACTAAAGTAAGATGGACATTTTCTTGTACGTTGTTGTCATGGCAACCATATCGCATTTCTATTCTCCATCCTGATGAGATATTGAAGGGGAAATGGGGAAAAGCAAATTAGAAGAGCTCTGTAAATTAATTTTGAACATTTTTCAATTCTTAAACTGTATTGCCATGCGATTTGACTTTATTACAAGTGAAAGTACTGACGAAAATAGATTTTCGATATCTTTATTGTCCATTTAAACAAAGTGAAACCATGCTTAACATAAAGTAATGACTTGCATTTTGCTGTGTCGCTGAGCCAGCTTGAGCACATGTATATTTAATTATTGCTATAAAGTATTACAGTATTAAATGTATATTACTTATTAGGCCTAAGTAGGCCTAGTATTATAATAAAATGTTACGCAGTGGCCGTTGTTACGGCAGTCGTCCGTGTGGTTCCCTGACTTCACAGTATTTGTCAGGATGTTTAGCTCTTGGAACCAGACTTTCAGCTAATAATAAGACTGGTTCAACCAGCCTGCAATGCTAACGAAATACAATCAAGTCAGGGAACCACACGGACGAATGCCGTAACAACAGCCACTGCAAAAATGTTATTATTCATGCCATTCCATTTACAACACATAACTACAAGATGGGTAAGGGAGAGACCAAAGCAATATAATAACAATAGCTGTGGCCAGTGACCTGTCACTGTACTGTACATGTATGTATAGTGTAAGTGTAAATTCATGCTTACTGATTTCAATGACCACAATGCAAAAGTTTGCATTTAATATGAAAAAAGGATCCGATACCCAGTGTATCTGAACATTTTCAAAATTTACAACAAATCAGTTCTATTTATAACGTACAGTCATAGTACTAGTTATTACATGTATATAAAAACTGCTGATCAATGTTGCTGCAGTCACTGGATGTTGTCGTGGATAAGTTGCCAAGGGGATGTTAACAACTTGAGTCCCAGTATACATGTAATTAAATTACATGTAATTTTCTGCTTCAACAAACAGCAAAACGCATCTCATTTCAAGCACACAGACAGAAATCCAGACAGACAGACAGATGGACAAACACCCCAAGGCCCCCCCCAAAAAAAAATCCAGACCTTCCTCAGAGTAGAATGAATGTTGTCAAAAATACGTAGCCAGTCTGTTATGAAAACCTTTCCCTCCAGTAAATCACTCCCGACAAAGAAATAACTATCCATGGGCATTATCATCAATCTTCTACAGAGGAAGTGACAGAAACCTCAGTCATCATCACATGTGTTCAGCCATTTCCTCTGGTGCATCGGGGTTTTTTTAGGTTGTTTTTTAAGATTTCTTTTTGCTACAGCAACATTCCTCTTGATAGACTGGGTTTGTGACTTTTTGTCCCCTAGCTGTTGATTTTTAAATCGGATTTAAAATGGTCCCACAAGGTTGCAGAAATCGAGCTCCCATTGATCACTGTACAAAAACACTTGTATTAAAACTGAAAGCCAATTATTCCACACCCAAAAGTTTCTCGGTTCTTGTACATGTAGCTCTACTGAAAATTGTAGTTTGGACCTTCATCCCTCAGGTTCTTTTCAATTTTTTTTGCTAGTTCTTGCTAATTACCCCTAGAATCCCCCCCCCAAAAAAAAATGTGTAGCCATGATCCAAACACAATTTCTGCAAGGATTTTGGGATGGACCCCTCCACTTCTACAAATTTACAAAGTTCTGTAAATAGGGCCACATAAGTTTAAAGCCATAGTACATGTATGTTCCAAACTACACATGAAATTGAAGAGTGAACCCCCAGGTTGTCTTTTAAAAGTTAACATTCTACAATATATTATTATATATTATTACAGTACTTAATTAGCCTCCGAAGACCCCTTGTTAAAAAAGAAGTACCGGGTCCACACTTGATATAGTCACCTCGGCGAGCCATCTTGGTTGGAATTAGTGTGTTGTAAAAATATTACAAATACACAGATCTGTGTTAATCGTTATCTCATCATCATCATCATCATCATCATCAGTTTTAAGTTACAGTAGTGACTTTATCAAGACACAGCACAAGGCAAAAACTGAAGAAAACCCCCAGAATTTTAACAACTTAAAGAGGCATGGCATCCAAGGGATGTGGGGTTGGCTCTATACTGTACTGTACATGTATGTGTATAGTGACTAGGCATAGTACGGTATATTAATAACCCCCTACCAATTGTTTGTAGGATATAACCTGAATCCTGCAAAATCCTGCTATCCTACCTTGTTCAAAGCTCCATGTGACCTGAATCCTGCCAAATCCGGCAGTACTGGCTACTGTGGACCATTGCCTGAATCCTGCCAAATCCTGCACTGAGTTTATGGAGTTTTAGTCCACATTCTAAACAAAGACTTTTTTCAGCTTAGAACAATGGGCCCTTTTTCGAACGGATAATCTCTTGACAAAAGCCACAACGACGTCCGAATTGTTACCAGCATCCTGCATTTTCCTACTGACAAAATCACCTCATGCCCTCAATCCTGCACATTCCTACAGTGTGTCAACTCTCATGTGCCCTCAATCCTGCTAAATCCTTCTCCAACACTTTGATAGTAGTAGCCTGTATCCTGCACAATCCTGCAATGTGTCAACTCTCATGTGCCCTGAATCCTGCAGAATCCTGCAATGTGTCAACTCTCATGTGCCCTGAATCCTGCAGAATCCTGCTGAAGGCAAATAGGATTCCGCAGGATTTGGGAAGGTTAGGGTGGCAAACCAAGGCCATTGGTGTGATTTTAGAAATTCCTGCCCAAACGACTCATCTGACCATTTCTTATTCCTCCATGATCCGGCATTCTGCTAATATTGATGGGCAGTTTTGAAGGTCTTGTTTGTGGAGGTGCAATGTGTACACAAGCATATCACACAGACACAAGTACATGTACCGGTAATTTGTGGTAGAACCATGGATGGGTTATTAGTGTGGCCAGCAGCAAGATGGCCATACATACACATACAAAAATTACAAGGAAGATGTGAGCTGACCAATGTGTGGACAGTACATGTACAAATGATGTAGGGCCTACTGTACACATTCATGGCTTGTGCATATAGTACTGTAGTCTGTACACTGGCGTGCAAAAGTATTTACGCACTCACTGCAAAATATTCACCTTAAGATTTCACTTTGATTTCACAGTTGTTCAATAAAGTACTCGTTGATCAAACCTGTGTAAAATAACAATAATTTACAATAGATTTACAACTCTTAGAGACAGGTATGAACCTTCCACTTATTTTTTTGTGCAAAACAAGTCTATATGATTTTAAAACACATTATTGATTATTTAATCTGGTAAAAAACACGAAGCAGATTTTTTTGATGGGTGCGTGAATACTTATGCACGCCAGTGTACATAATTATGTGTACATTGTATACATTCCAGGGCAGCTGGCTACTAGATACATACAAGTACATGTACCGGTATATCATAGAGCAAGGAAACAGCTCTATGATAATGATGTGCTTAGTCATTTTAAACGGACCTTGAAATATCAATGTGTGCTTGCATAACTTTGCTTGGTTACCATCTGACCACCCATGCTTTGGCTCAGACATACTGTACAGTGTACTTAGCTGAACTCTTATGCAACACTGTCATAAATTAGTATGCACAGTATACAGTGCTTGCATGAATACCAGCGTTTGTACAGTACAAGATGCAGTGTGGATGCACATGGTCACTATTTCCATAGTTCGTACATGTATACATACGTGTACACATTATCACCAATATCTTTTATCTCTGCAGAGATACTATTATTTAGATAAGATCGCCAAACATATGCCACTCTTTGAAATTAGATGCAGGGACCTGATCACTTGTCCATACACACGTGTACAGTATAATTGTGGCTGTATGCACACTGTACAGTGCTCATATTATTATTGTTTTTCCTAAGACTGATCTTGTTAGTGTTACTGCTACTGCTGCTGGTGATACACTGTACTGTACATGAAGAAAACTAATGTGCAATTCCAATGTTATGTTAATCTGAGGGTATAATGTATATATTTTTTTATTGTTTTTAAATTTGTCAGTATCACTCATAAATAAGATAATTAGATTTATGAATCTTTACCAAAGGGTGTGATGGAATACGGCATGGATTTTTACAAAATAACTTCAAAGTAAACTGGGCATTGTAAACGTGTCTTAAATTTCAATCAATTAATGAACAATTTACATGTGCACAACTACTCATGTACTGTGTACTTTTGTCAGTTTGTTGAAGAAAAAAAATGTTGCAAAGCACTTTTAAATTTAATATATACTGTACATGGGTATGACTAAAATGCAATTCTCAAAAATTTACCAGAAGTGGGCCGATTATAGACGGTCGATTATAGACAGACCTTTTACAATTTCATTTTTTAAAGAAAGTTCCCCCTTCAAAACAATGATTTTCCTTTTTTTCCTTTTCTCCCCCCCCCCACAGTTTGTACATCTCTCCTGAAATTTTGGAAGACATCAAGCTAAACTACACAATGATGAGTGAGGTTCTGGTAGCTATTTCAGTAGGTGAGTGAATTGAAAAGCCCCAAAAACCCTTTTGGATCAGCAGATTGTGATGGAGGGCAATCCATAATTTTGCCAATTATCCACGCAATCTATCAATGTCAAACCATTGAAAGAGCAACCAATATGTCTACAGTATTTGCCCAATGATTATTCAATGTTGTGCTTTCCCACAAATCTGTAACTTAAGGTCTGTAACTCCTAGAATATACACAGGTATTTCCTGGAGAATTTCTTTCCCTGAGAAGGGGGGGGGGAAATTTGATATACAGTCTGACAGTGTAACTTCACCAAAGATAAACACTACACCCATTTTTTTCTCTGTAAAAATAAAACAAAAATTGCAAACTGCTTTACTGACTGAAATGACCCAAAAGTGAATATAAATCAAGGGTGGCCCGACGTTTCGATCCTAGCAGGACCTTTATCAAAGGCAGAAAGCAATTTGCTGGGACAATGCAGGGGGTAAAGCAACAATACCGTTGTGTGTACATGTAGGGCCTAGTGTGAAAAGGTCTGTCTCTGTTATACGAACCTACTCATGAATATGCACCACTGAGCATACTAATCTGGCTGTGATTGGTCTGTCGGCAGGTTACTTTGCATATGACCTCATCGATATGCTCATCAATCGGCCAATCAGAAACACCTGGCCTCTTGTCACCCACCATGTTGTGGTAAGTTCCAATCTGTAAAATTCCATTCATTTTTAAATACTGGAAAAATGCACTTCATTCACAAAAAAATAATTGTAAAAAAGCAATAAAATGGACCAGACCGAATTTGTTCCCAGCAGAAGGGCATAATTAGTTTTAGAGTCTGAGTGCACTTGCCTTTATGCCGGGCACCCAACGAAGTAGTCTTTTCCAGTCTAAAGCATTCATTAACCATTGACTGCCGTATACATGTATATAATTTATTTTTGAATTCAAACAAACAAAGGAAGGACAAACTTATTGAAACTTTTTGAACAAATTTAAAAAATGGCAAAGAAAACTTGGGACTGGACCAGGAATTGAACCCTAGACCTCTGAACTAACGTACCAGTGCTCTTCCACCTGAGCTATCCAGCCCTTAGATGTAGCCTTTCCATCCCAAATAGTCAACTAGTCTTTGCCAGGTGGGGGCACCACTCAGAAGCAAATCAACTATTTCAGTATTTGACTATTTTAGAGGCGACCATCTATTAAAGGTCTGGATAGCTCAGAGCACTTGTACGTTAATCCAGAGGTCTCGGGTTCAAGTCCCGGTCCAGTCAAAGTTTTCTTTGCCAATTTTTCAATTTACCGGTAGTTTTTAATTTGACGTAAATATTTATTTTTTTTGATAGATTTTGATTTGCTTCGGGATCTCCCTGTGGCTGCACACCTTCATCGGCTACGCCGTGGTAGCCCTGACAGCCGAGTTGAACAGCATCTCCCTCCACCTGCGCCAGCTCCTCCTGATGACCGGCATAGCCAAGACCTCGGCCCTCTTCCGGGCCAATGGCCTGGCCAACATGGCCACCTTCCTCCTCTTCCGCTTCGGCACGCTGGCCTGGATGCTGGTCTGGCTGCTGGCCCACCGGCCCCAGGTGCCCGCCCTGCTGGCCGCCCTGGCCGGCACTGGCCTCCTGGTCATGACGGTCATCAACGCCATCCTCTTCAAGCGGCTCCTGGTCAGTGACTTCCTGACGCCCGCCGACAAGCTCGGCAAGGAGAGGAACGTCCTGGAGAAGTAGTGTCCTGATGACCTCGTCGGTAGAATCCTGCGATGAAACTCAAATAAGATCACTATGCACTGGCAATTTTACTAGCATTAATGTACTCGATCACTCGCTATGACTGTATTTTGCCGGTCCACAAACTTGGGAAGGAGAAGAACTTTCCGGAGAAGTTGTGTTCCGATGACTTCATCTGTCGAATCCTGCGATGAAACTCAAATAAGATCACTATGCACTGGCAATTTTACTAGCATTAATGTACTCGAGCACTCGCTATGACTGTCTTTTGCCGGTCCACAAACTTGGGAAGGAGAAGAACTTTCCGGAGAAGTTGTGTTCCGATGACTTCATCTGTCGAATCCTGCGTTGAAACTCAGATAAGATCACTATGCACTGGCAATTTTACTAGCATTAATGTACTCGAGCACTTGCTATGACTGTATTTTGCCGGTCCACAAACTTGGAAAGGAGAAGAACTTTCCGGAGAAGTTGTGTTCCGATGACTTCATCTGTCGAATCCTGCGATGAAACTCAGATAAGATCACTATGCACTGGCAATTTTACTAGCATTAATGTACTCGAGCACTTGCTATGACTGTATTTTGCCGGTCCACAAACTTGGAAAGGAGAAGAACTTTCCGGAGAAGTTGTGTTCCGATGACTTCATCTGTCGAATCCTGCGATGAAACTCAGATAAGATCACTATGCACTGGCTATTTTACTAGCATTAATGTACTCGAGCACTTGCTATGACTGTATTTTGCCGGTCCACAAACTTGGGAAGGAGAAGAACTTTCCAGAGAAGTTGTGTTCCGATGACTTCATCTGTCAAATCCTGCGATGAAACTCAGATAAGATCACTATGCACTGGCAATTTTACTAGCATTAATGTACTCGTGCACTCGCTATGACTGTATTTTGCCGGTCCACAAACTTGGGAAGGAGAAGAACTTTCCGGAGAAGTTGTGTTCCGATGACTTCATCTGTCGAATCCTGCGATGAAACTCAGATAAGATCCCTATGCACTGGCAATGTTACTAGCATTAATGTACTCGAGCACTTGCTATGACTGTATTTTGCCGGTCCACAAACTTGGGAAGGAGAAGAACTTTCCGGAGAAGTTGTGTCCCGATGACCTCATCCGTCGAATCCTGCGATGAAACTCAAATAAGATCACTATGCACTGTCTATTTTTCTGCCATTAATGTGCACTCGCTATGACTGTTTTTTGCCAATCCACAAACTTGGGAAGTAGAAGAATTTCCCGGGAAAGTTGTGTCCCGATGACCTCGTCTGTCGTCTGTCGAAGAAACTCAAATAAGAACCTTTTGCGTTGTAGTCCTATGCACTATTTTACTGCCATTAATATGCTCATTTACTCATTTCTTATGACAGTATTTTGGGAAGGAGAAGAACTTCCTGGAGAAGTTGTGTCCCGATGACCTCATCCGTCGAATCCTGAGAAGAAACTCAAAAAAGATCCTTCCTCATTGTTATCCTATGCACTGGCAGTTTTCCTGCCGTTAATGTACCGGTACTCAAGGACACGTTCATTATGACTGTATTTTGTTCTGTCCATAAACTTGGGAAGGAGAATAACTTCTTGAAGAAGAAGGTCCTGATGACCTCATCAGTCGAATCCTGTGAAGAAAATAGAATGAGATCCTTTTGCGTTGTAAGCCTTTGCACAAGGGGCTACAGATTAAACTCGAAATTATTATTTGCCACTGGTGCCCTTACATTTTCACCAGTGACCTTAATGAATTTTTGAAGACAAAATTAACCCAGATTGCCTTTGCTGATTTAAAAAAACAAAACTCTAAAAAGATGAAATACTGTTCTACAAACAAAGCCTAATCATACCAAGATTTAAAAAGCAACAAACAACAAATCTTTCAAATTCTTGTAGAGGTGTTGTCACGACATGTTTTAAATACAAGACTTTTTGCAAATGTTATCTATATTTTTATATCCTACATGTAGATATGTATTGTGTGTATAGAACCAATTCAGGGGTGACTTTAGCTGTGTTGTGACCGGAAGCAAGACTTGATGGTATTAAAACTTTGTGACATTCCATGTTGCGCACATAATCAGCAAATTACCTGAATTGTCCACTCTCAAGTCTCAAGCACCCTGTCCTTTGATGTTCACGCTGATCTACCTTGGCATTATACTCGCATGCTGGAAGACTTTCTGTAGCCATATTTTACAACCTCCCCTTCCCCGCTCAAATACGCAAAGATCAAACATCTAAACAACCTCACGTGGGCGTGCTTACATTCTTGTCTCGCCTTTCTTACTCAGGCCGTTTTTGATATGGAGGCTTAGGCTCGGGCTCAGGCTTCGTCTCCGTCTGACGAAACCTGAAAATCCAGGTCGTGTTTTGTTTCCGAATCTGAAGGTTTGTTGGCTTGCGGATAGGTAAAGGGTATTCACCCCAAAACTGGGGCCAAACGCTTGTTTTTAGATGGCTGTGATATTATAACGAGTGAGATAAATTTGACCGAAGCCTAAGCCCGAGCGTAAGCCTTCATTTTGAAAATAGCCATAGTCACAACATTGGTCGAAGTCAAAGAATAGCATCCATACGTTGTCTGATCCAACATATGCATGAAATAGCACACCTGTGAAAATCTCATCTCAATCCGCCAACCAGGTCTCGAGAAAATAGTGAAAATTGCTTCATTTGTTTCTTGAATATTTTAGATCTCGGGTTGAGACGTAAATTATTTCTTTACTTTTTTCTAAAAAAATACAGCATTTCAGGCAGAAATATTTCAGTACGAGGTTTCTACTATAACCATCTTCAAACTGTATAAGTAAAACTGTGAAATGATTTCTGTTTTTTGATCTTACCAATGTAGTGTAGGGGCTTTAAGGACACACATACCGTTCATTTATTATATAGAGCCTGCACTACCCTATTCAAGAGTGTTTGTGTCTTTCAATAAGATGTTAGTGTCTCTCACCAAGATGGAGAGTTGAGTTTGTATGATATGGTTAAGAGCCAACCAGTATCTCAGCTAATTCAAACCAAATCATTGCTCTGCTTTACAGATATGCGTGTACAATTCATTACGATAACTTACAAATTATTTCCTAGTATATAACTATTTTATTGTGCAAATTTATGCAAAAGACTCAGATATGGATTGGTTTTTGTTTTAAATATGTAAAGTGAAGATTTGATACAAAAGGTGAAGTAAAATGGCCTATTACCGATCGCACAAAGACAATATTCTGTAATATAAATGTGGCCAAGTCTGAAAAGTCAGTAACCGATATTTGTATATATTATTCGCAATTTACAAATACTATTTTGGGTGAAAGCTGCCCTTTGTATTAGTTAATGTTAATTAATTATTGTTGGAACTAAGACAACTTATATCAGCATTGGTAAACTCTGCAACTTAAACCGTGATAAAGTTGGAACCAAATAATCATCCCTGCACTGTGTACCGGATGCCATGAATTGACTCCATTGAAGAGTATCGATGGAAATCTTGACGCCTTTTCACACTACAATAATTCCCCGGGAAGTACCCTGGTGAGAGAGTCACACCTTTTCGCACTACAGTTGCTTCACCCGATGTCCTGTGAATTGTTGTTTGGGTTATCATTCCCGTCGAGCAGGGCAAACCCTCATTGAGTTATCATTCCCCCGGGAAGTTCCCTCGGAAAGAAATTTCCGGGAAGTAGCTGTATGGTGTGAGAAGGTTCAAGTTACAGATTTGAGCCGTGGATGTGGAATTGTGGTTTTGCAATTTGACTAGTATAAATGTTTGATAATTATTATCATTAAAATAATATGAACTTTACGAGCAACTGATTTTAAACCGATTCTATAATTGTATTAAATGATTGTTTTATTGATATGACTGCTAAGTTATAATTTGATGATAATTTATTGGTTGTCCTATTTATGAGCTTATTATTGATTTATTATTATTAAATTTCCATAGGTTTGTGCTCAGAAATTCTAATGGGTGGTTTCCTCGCCCAGGACTGCAATCCTAAGTATTTTTTAATCATTAAAATTACATGACAGATAATGATGTTATTCTAAAAGTAATACTGTAATGCATTCGATTATGAATATGATTTCTGTGTTCAATCTGAAATGACATGTAATGAGTGTTCTCTGCAGTTGGTTAATTAATCTTTCATCGCTAATTGCTGTATATTTATGATCATTGTCCACCGTTTCAGTAACCAATGAAAGCAACTGTCCCAAAGAGTGTGCTGTTTATTGATGATGTTATGAATATCAATAAATCATTTATGATTTTTGTATATCCACCTTGATCGCGCCGTTTTGCATGGTAATTTTTCTAGGTAATTTTGATGGACACCATTTTGTTATGAAAATTGGGAAGGTTTGGGAATCCCATGAGCAGAAGTCAAGCAAATATGCAAGAATGAAAATTGGAGTCGAAAATGGGAAGATCAATTGTATTGATTTTATCCGCAACATTTTTTGGTTACTACCAGAAAATAACACAAATCAATCTCTAATCAGGTTGAGGACATTTTTTATGTGATTCTGGAGGGATGAAATTTGGGTCAAAATGGGAATAAAATGCAAAGGGTTAAACTTGCAATTTTATTGATTCAGCCCCAGAATCAACCTTATTAAAAAAATCTCTTCTATGGTTCCCCATGGCCATTTTGAGAGCAATTGTCCAGCAAATTAGTAATGATGAAATTTGGGGTCAAAATGGGGAAAAACATAAGAGGTTAGCCTTGGGATTTTATCAATTTTAGAACCTAATCAGCTTTTAATTTAACTTTTAAAATACACTCTTTGACTCGGAGAATTGATTCACTGCTATCATCTTCAATAGTATTCCAAATGTTTATTACTTTCCACTCAATATTGATACATTGTTTATTTATCAAAACTCCTTTACATGAAAATCCTTCCAGTTGTTTAACCACCTATAAAGCAATCCAGCCCAGAGATGGCGTTCTTCCCAAATAGTCAACTAGTCTTTGCCGGGGTGGGGACGCCAGAGAGAAGCAATTAACCATTAACAGCCGTATATCTCCAGGTTTAACCCCCCCCCCCCCAGTTTCCATTCAGATTCAAAGCAAGAGATCTCAGGTTCAAATCCTCTATCCAATCAAATTTCCTTTCCTTCAATCAATTTTCCCAAATTGCCATAAAAATGTGCTACAGTGGATCGTCGCTATAACAAACATCCCGGGATCCATGAAAAATGATTGGTATAGTGGTGATCCGTGACAACAGTCGCAGCCACATATTTTGATTTGTACACAAAATCAGGAGCCAAAGGGAATGTTCATTATAGCCGAATATTCAGTATATCAGCATTCGTTATAGTGAAATCTACTGTATATCAAGAAAACCGCACAAAAATGTTGCTAACTGCTTACTGATTTAAATGACGAAAATGCAAATCTTAATAAATTTGAGACGAACGCCTCTGAAAAACTTTCGAAAATCTTTAAAAATTTGCATCATATTGGATGGTTTGTAAGCAGCATCATGTGTAGCAAGATCACATCCTGGCTGCAGATTGCTCGGTCAAAGTAAAAAGGCAACAGAGAGTCAAGTCGGCCCCAGAAAGACAAAAGAGTCCAAGCTCCTCTTCTCAGATTAAAAACATAGAGGGCCTGACGTTTCGATCCTAGCAAAACCTTTCTCAAAGGCAAAGTGCCTTTGAGAAAGGTCCTGCTAGGATCGAAACGTCAGGCCCTCCAACTTTTTGAGATTGATGTATTGCAGGTCATTTTTATGTCAGTGAGCAGTTTGCAACAGTTTTGTGTATTTACTTCAGATTAAAAACATGACTGCAGGCCTCCAGTCCACTTCCAGTGAAAATAGAAGCTGGTGTGATTTTCTCCCCCCCCCCCCATTTTGTGGTTTGCTTGACGACCGATTGTCTATTTCCCGGAGGATTTCTTGGTGGTCTTGACTGCCTTCTGCTGAGTCTCGTACTGTTCCCGACGCCCGGTCAACTTCCGCACCTGTAAAAGTGAGACAGACACGAAAATATCCACAAAGCCCATGAGTAACCTTTCAGCAATGACAGGCCAGTTGCACTTAGGAGGTTTCCCGGGCAGGCTGGGTGACTAGTCTGAAGCAAGGCGTAAGCCTCCATCCCTATTGGTGGTAGACTGCCAGCCAAGGCTGACAAATGGAACTGGGAGGGGGTGACTAGTCTGTAGAAAGGCATAAGCGTCCAGCAGCCACAATAGTACCAGCTGAGCCAACTAGCCTGAGTCAAGGCAGTCAGCTAAGGCCAAAAAAAATTGAACTAGTCCAAAGCCACCAGCCTTATCGGCGATTGACTGCCAGCCAAGGCCGACAAACAGAACTAGGAAAGGGTGACTAGTCTACAGCAAGGCATAAGCCTCCATCCCTATTGGAGGTAGACAGCCAGCCAAGGCTGACAAATGTAACTGGGAGGGGATAGACTCACAAACTCAAAGACACCCACAGACTAAGTTCCACGCCAATCCATTAGGGTACGCAGAATCACAATCACGCAGAATCACATTTTCCTATCACGCACCTGCTTCTGCTTGACTTTGCGCTTCTTCATCAGGTTCTGGTAGAGACGTTTCCGCTTCTTGGTCAGCATCATCTCCTGCAGTGATCGCTCCATCCTGGCCTCCTTCTCCGTCTCGTAGATGGGGTCCACCCTCTGGAGCTCACCAGCCTCCACTGACAACTTGGACGCCTCCAAGGCCTACCGGGGAAAAGTTGGGGGGAAAAAAACAACAACAAAAAACCACATAAAAATGGAGGTCAAAAGTCAAATTGTGATATATTTTACTCTTCTGTTAAGATTTCTAATTCAGGATTGGCTTAAGAGCAATATACAAAAGTGTTGCAAACTGCCTCCTGGCCGGACTCTTTCCCTACGATGAGAGCCGCTCACAGCGGCTCGAGCAAAATGCACTCCTGGCCGGCAAGCCGCTAGCAGCGGCTCGTTGTAAACCTTTTTGCAAATAAATTTGGGTTATCAGTTTGCATGGAGTGATTCAGATTAATATACAATTACATTTATTTTGATTACATTTATTTTGATGCTGCATAATTGACTGTACAAAGTGATATTAACTTTAAAGTACATGTACATAATTATTTAAACTGTATATAGTTAATATGATCACACACAAAACATAAGTTACAAGATGGCAGCATCTAGGTCTGGGATGAAGCATAAGCTTTTGTTCCCCAGAAAAGCCCTCTGATGAAAATATTCTTTATGGGGGTTTAGTACGTACCTTCTTTTTCTTGCCCCCTGCAGCATTCTGCCGGTCCTGTTTCCTCTGAAGCTGGGTCAGATGTCGTTCCTCAACCTCCTCCAAGTGCATCTCCTCCTCGTCCTCGCTCAACTCCTTCTCCTCGTCCTCCTCTTCCTCCCCCTCGCTCCCTTCTGCCTCCTCCGTCTCCAGGGAAGGCCGTTTTTCTGTCGAGCAAGCACAGAGCATTTCATCCATCAAACAATGATCTGAATTTGATCAAAGACTAGAGAAGCACTGCTGCCAAGGCTTGCTGGCGACCCCTCAGGCCATTTTTTGTATGACGTCGCAGTGGATTTTATCCATAAAAAATTAAGATTTAACTCTTCACTGTCTCCTGATGACGGGCAGAGCACACACTGCCCAAAACGGTGAGTTACCGGCTCTTTCCCACACCCCCATTTGAAAGAGATGACTTACACTGTGTTGCCGCAAAAAACTTTACACTTTGTACTTAGACAATGCAAACCTTGCTATTGTCTGTGTGAAAAACGAAATTGGGGCTTTTTGTTCAATGAGGGCCTGCAAAAGAAAGCAGGAGTCGCAGGTTTGAATCCCGCCCGAGCTGTCTAAATTTGAAATTGTCAATCTGAAATTGTCAATTTTGTTCCTGCCGGCCAGAATTCCGTAAACCACTGCCCCCCCAGAGAGCCTCACCTGTGTCCAGTCCCAGCTGTCGGTTGAGCAAAAGCCTCTTCTCGGGCGGGACGTAGTCACCCTCCTTCTCGCTGACAAACGGGGAGAGGTGAGGGGGCAGGACCACTCCTGGGTAGTACTCCTCCACGGGGAGCAAGAGGCGAGCGTTGACGCTATCCACCACCCACTGGGGCTGCACGTAATATCTGGCCACAAATAATATAATAATAATAATATCAAATTGCATTATAAATCAGGGATGTAAGTGACCGACAAAATCATTTCCTGAAAATCACTGAAAGCCAATAAATTGTGTGGCTGCGAGTGAGCGTTTTCTCGACCGAGAGATGCAACTGGGAGCGAGCGCTTACACGACAGAGAGATTCATGGCAGGGGTGCAGGCACCCTTCGATCTTAAAGGTTTTAAAAGATTAAAAATAGCAGTTTCAGAAACACGTTTGACAAAAAATACCAAAAAATACAAATTAAATTTTAAAAATAATAAATAAAGAACGAAAAAAAGAAAACAAGTACAACAAATAAATACATAAATAAATAAATAAACTCACGCCGTTTCCGGAAGTATTACATCACTGCAACATGCTCTTTTCTCGAGACTCATGAAGTGACTGTGCCATGTTTAATTGGAATGATTTCAATAACCATGGAGGAGAATCGATTCCTGTCTCACCTTGAGATGTAATCCTTGCGCTGCTGTGGTCTGTCCACAATCTGATGGGTGATGCTCTCATCGGTGACGTCGTACGTAGCGCCGATAAACATGGACTTGTCCCAGGACACCTGTCCCCCGAAACATCTGAAAGGAAGAGTCAGAACTCAGTGGATGAAAAACTGATGGCTAACTTCAGTCTGGTCACCCCATGTCCCTAATCTGCATCCTGCTGGCTGGCTCCCAACAATATAGGTGGGGGCTGTATGCCTTTGATTCAAGGCTGGTACTATTTGTCAGCCTTGGGTGGCAGTCTACCAACAGTAGGGATGGAAGCTTATGTCTTGCTTCAGACTAGTCACCTCCTCCCAGTTCTACTTGTCAACCAACAATGTCAGTTAGCCATCCCATCATAAACAGCCGTCTATTACAGATCTCTGTACCCAATAGTTTCATAGCACAGCTGGTAGAGTGCAGGTAGAAAGGGTCTGAGGTTTAACAACCCCGTCCAGTAAAATATTCTTTGCTATTTTCATACATTTTTTCAGCCAATAGCTCCTTTGCTTCATTTTTTTTAAAATGCAAGACAGGAGCTATCCCATCATTCCCCGATAATTTCCCCTCCCCCAACTTTTTTTTTGTAGACCCAAATCTTTGCATTGCAAAAGCAGAGATCCCTCCTCCTGGTCCGGTAAACCCCGCCTCACCTGATGACAAACGTCAGCATCTCCCGCGGCACCTCTCGCGACAGGTAGAACTTGAGGCCTTCAAACATCTTCTTGAACTTCTCCTCCTTGTCTTGCTCAGCCTGGGCCTCCCGCACTGCTTCACTGTCCAGACTCTGTTCCATTGTACGACAAACCCCCAAAACAGAATCAGCTTGTGTTTGCGGCCTAAGATCTGTCACAACACATCTTGCAATGAATCAGAGTTCAGGCCTCCTTGACCTACATTGACCTCCTCTTACCTCCACTGACCTCCACTGATCTTAACTGACCTCTGATCTCCACTGACCTCCTCTGACCTCATTTGACCTTAACTGACATTTACTGACCTCCCCTGACCTTCAATGAACTCCTCTGACCTTCAATGACCTCAACTAACCTCTGATCTCTACTGACCTCCCCTTACCTTCACTGACATCCACTGACCAGCAATGGTCACTGCTAGAGGAGTGACTAGGAGAGGCTTAATGTTGAATTAAAGGCACACTGTCCACCGGAGAATGATCAATAACAAAAAACCCAAAACCCCTTACCCCTCCAGCCATGAGCTCCTTGTCGCGCAAACTCTCCTCCTCGTTGGCCTGCTCCGCCTCCTCCTCATCCTCCTCCTCGGGCACGGGGTCCTTGCTGACCTTGGCCAGGTCAAAGGTCATGGCCGCCACCCTCTCCTCCTCTTCCTCCTTGTCCATGCAGAAGCTGGTCTTGTCCTGGTCGGTGGGGCGCGCCGCAGTCATCAGAGAGAGCTTTGAACAAAAACCGAGCAGAAAAAAACAGAGCGGGTCACATGGGTTTGGCGTTCCCCAAAAATCTTCCAGCAAGCAGTAGAGCTGGTTTTGTACGGCGACTCCATCCCCCTCGCCATCGTTCGAGGTGCGGACTGGGAGGCTTTGACTCACCTTGGGAGGATAGTGGAGGTTGAGACTCGCGTACAGACGGAAGTTGATGAAGCCCAGGAGGAGGCTGTAGAATTCCACAAACGTGGACATGATCCTGAGATCAATGTCCCTCGGTCGCTAATGGTGGTGGGAAGAACACAAAAGGCCCAAAGACTTTGTTTAAAAATGAACCATTGCTTAATTTTACATCTATGTATTAAAGAAAAATAACCAAAGAATTTTTTTTTTTTTTGGGGGGGGAAATAGCAAAGACAACATTGATTGGACCAGGATTTGAAACCGAGACCTCTGGTTCTTTTCTATTTTTCAAAATTAAAAAAACTAATCCTAGCAAGCCCTTTCTCAAAATCATTTAGAAGTTCCAAGCCAGTTTTTCCTTTATTTGTTTGACATAATGAAAGTCAGTCAAAAATGTTAAAGAAAAACTCAGAACATTTGAACTATTTCTAGAAGAAAAATCATAAAAAAAAACGTTTCACTGGATCGGGACTTGAACCCTTAACAAAATAAAGTTATGCAAAAGTCGCCGAAAAAGTGCTTAGGTGACCCAAATTTTTAAGACAGAATGTCTTTGAAAACAAAACAGAAGGAAAAGGAAGACAGGACATTTATTTTTGAGAGAGGTCTGGCAAGGATTGAAATTGCAGGTTGTTTAAAGTTGGGAGGAAGGACAAGAGAGTGCCCCCCCCCCTCAACCTGACCAAACCCTTTGCCCTGTTATTCTAGTTTACAGGTTCACCCAATTCAGTGTGCTTACTGTGTAGTTGAATGCGTAGGGCACAATCCAGGTGATAACCTGTCCCTGGACCTCAACTTGGTAATAGATGCCCTTGATGGATAGAAACACCTGTACAAGGATGGGAATAAACATCATCATCATCATCATTCGGCTGCGGAGCAGGCGACAACAAACTTTCTGCTACGGTTTTGGGCCAGAGAATCAATTTTGTCTGGTAGCAGCATCCCTTCAGTATCTCCCACAAGAGGTGCTGGACATACTGCAAGTACAATGTGGGAGGCCGGCTTGGTTTCCTCTTCCCATGTGGTGGAACATATAGCAGAAATTCAATCACAAACTCGTCATCTTTGAGGCTTGATAAATACAATCCTTCCTTATAAATTTATGTATTGCAGGTCATTTTAGTCACAGGGATGTAAGTGACCAACAAAGTCATTTCCTGAAAATCACCGAAGGCCAATAAATTGTGCGAATGCGAGTGAGCGCTTACGCGACCGAGAGATGCGATTGCGAGATTCAAGGCAGGGGTGCAGGTGCCCTTAAGTTTTTATGGTTTTAACAGATAAAATTGAGCAGTTTGAGATATCAGTTTCACATCAAATCCCCCAAAAAATCACGCCATTTTCGGAAATCCAGAAATTTCCAAAAGTCTTACATCCCTGCAATCTCTGTGATCCCCGCACTACTGCAATGCCTGTCCGTACTCCTTCAACCAGATAAATTTGTCGATTCTAAGCTGCGCTCCTCTCACCTTTCGCAGTCCTCTGCAGTGAATGACGTAGTGCATGAACTCCATCATGAGACGGCTGCACTGAGGGATAAGCTTGCTCTGTATCTGCGCATTCCTGCGCATCGCCGCGAACGACGCACACATGGTCAGCGGGTCGTCCAGGTCACGCAGGGCATCCACAAAGGTCGGGTATCTGAATAAAAAAAATTAAAAAAATTGTTCAAAAGTTCCATGTCAGTTTTTTTCATTTTTTTGTTTGACTTGAATTGAAAAAAAGCTGCATCCACTTTGGTTTATCCCCGAGCTGCCGTAGCCAGTTTACAACAATTGTTTGCATCTGATTGAAAGCGGTGGTACGGTGTGATCCCTGAAGATATACGGCAGTTAATGGCTGCATTGCTTCTGATTGGTGCCCCACCCCGGCAAAGACTAGTTGACTATTTGGGGGGGGGGCACCATCTAAGGGCTAGATAGCTCAGATGGAAAAGCACTGGTACATTAATCCAGAGGTCTCGGTCAAGTCAAAGCTTTCTTTACCAATTTTTCAATTTGAATAAAATAAAAATGAGAAGACAATGGTGGAGACAATGACGGACAAACAGATATTGATAGACAGGCAGACAGACACAAACATTGATGGACAGACAGAAAGAGAAATGGGTGTGATGATAGATAGACAATGACTGACAGACAGGCAAGCAGACAGATGGACAGACAAAGAGCATCAATGAACGGACAGACAGACAGACAGACAGACAGATCTTCACCTCTCCTTGACGATGTGGTCCAGCTGGTAGACAGGTTTGTTCTCGCTGAGTCTATCCGCCCGTCCGAATTCTCGCTTGTGTTTGGCCGACTTGATCTTTCTCGCAAAGATCTTGGGGGATGAAAACGAGGACACAAAATCAAAATGAATGATGGTTGACTTGATGACTCGGGACTTTGGACTGGGACTTGGACTAGGACTCAAGTGGTGTGGCTCGGACTAGATATATTGTGCATTGGGAGACATCGATAGGAAATTGAATCTGCATTTTTTTGCAGCCTGGACAATATCATAAGCGATCGGATAACTTATGTAGGCCACATGGGGGAAAATGTCCCAAACATGATTCGCTGTGCGTGCCCAGCGTACCGACGTC
The DNA here is from genome assembly GCA_949987565.1 of Luidia sarsii. Taxonomy (NCBI): domain Eukaryota; kingdom Metazoa; phylum Echinodermata; class Asteroidea; order Paxillosida; family Luidiidae; genus Luidia; species Luidia sarsii. The sequence goes on from OX465105.1 coordinate 14,977,600, forward strand.
GCTCTGTACGAAAAGTGTGCTACCAACACCGGAAGTGAGCTTGCACTTGCAGTGGGTCTGTTTCCCACGCATTGCCTTTGTGGAGACCGCAATGCAAGGGTCAAATGTCTGGCTGGCGCTCCTCTCCCCTTGCGGTTTCGGGTTTTTTGTTGTTTTTCGTTGTTTTTCGTTGTTTTTCTAACGAAAGCTTATCGCTCTTCAAGATCTCTCTGATGGCCACGCTATACAAGCTTACAGTCAGGCGATAATGGGGTTGGGAAACCAGTACTTTTTTCGATATCGTGATAGTTTTTTTTCGAAAATAACGATATCCTGAAATGCGCTCGATATGATAATCATCGGAAAGCGATATCGCGATATCGATAAATATCGAAATATCGAACAACCTTACCTTGTGGTCTCGGAATTTGAAGATGATGGGCTCGTGGGAGAGGAAGAGTATGTCCTTGCTGCGGTAGAAGGTCCTCATGGCTCTCTTGCCCTTGTTGGCCTTGGTCGGGTTGTTGGGCTGCACGGGATAGACGCCCTTGAGAATGCATAGCCGCCTGGGAAAAAAATAGAACAACGAAGACCATCAGGTACGATTGCAGTGCAATAGTCAAAACTAGCACACAGCCACAATGGGACGGATGGTGCAGTGGATCATTTTACATTTTACTTGATGCAAAAATCATATCATGTCTGTGTTTCACCCAAAGTTCGGCAAAACGGCTACAAAGTACGGACGAGAATGTTTTCCCCTTCATACCTGAAATCCACCAGTGACAGCTGGAGCTTCTTGACTGCCGAGGCTCTGGTGATGAAATTTGTGGCCGAGCCACTTTGATACTGTTCAGAAGCAAATGAAAAAAAATAACAGCGAGTTAAGAAAATTACGCAATCTTAAAGTTGGTGAAAGGTCCCGGTATCAGAAACTTGACACGGGTGTGCAGTGGGCCTGTGAGTCACTGAGTGTGTGCGTGCGCATGCACGCGTTCAGCCCTGCGACCGTTTCCTGAACAGCGCAAAGCAACCCACACTGCGCACTCTGACCTGTCAGATCTTCATCGATTTGTGTGTTCAGTTCAAAATCAAAGATGGCCATCTCATTTTGGCTTATCGGTGGGAGATCTTCTCGATCAACTGAGGGGAATTTTCCTTTTTTTCCCAATCCCCTAAACTTGAGTATTTTTAAATACGCAGTGGCTGTTGTTACGGCAGTCGTCCGTGTGGTTCCCTGACTTCACAGTATTTGTCAGGATGTTTAGCTCTTGGGACCAGACTATCAGCTAATACTAGACTGGTTCAACCAGCCTGCAATGCTGAAGAAACACAATCAAGTCAGGGAACCACACAGACGACTGCCGTAACAACAGCCACTGCGTTTTAATTAAACTGCAAATGAACAGTATTGGAATCTGTGATTTTTTACTGAATCCAAAAATGGCCAAATGGGCATTTCATATACACTGGAGTAACTTCCTTGGACCCTCCAGTTGCCCGACCCCTCCAAGTCCAACAATTTAAAAAAGGGCGACTTTTCCGTCTTTTGGTCTCGTGTAAACTAAAGTAAAATAAAGTACAGCTTTCAAGGATTTTCTCTATCATCGACGTGATAATGACAACACTCACCTTCTTTTTCTCCCTCCCCATGGTTCAGGCTCTTGCTGATTTCGTTCTCCCTGCGAATTATTTGCTTCACTTTTTGTTTAAAAGCAGAAAATCAGAGTGCGTTTCACAACCACACGGTCTGGTTATATTGGAAAACTCACACGTGCAAAATGGTGCGCCCTCACGAGACCAGTAACGAAACAAAATGCATGCTGGTTTCTGTCACGAGAGGGCGCTCACTCAACCGAGTACTTCCGGGTTTGTTTGAAGTAAACACGGCTCCGATCATCCAGCACGTGCAGACGATCTGGGCCCTGTTTACGTTCTGATCATCGGATGTTGAACGTATGATACTATCACTACACTAGTATCAGAAATTTGACAAGGTCGGTATCTCGGTATGGACAGATTTTACGGTGATTTGCCCTCTCCGCTCTGTATCATTTCAGGATCTTTTCCGAAATTCGAACAAACTGTGGAAAAACTGACAGGGAACTTTTGAACAAATTGAAAAATTGGCAAAGAAAATTTTGACTGGACCGGGAACCCAACTCCCTTTGGATCCTCCATGTCTGGATTAACCATAGAGCAAGGAACGTACCAGTGCTCTTCCAATCCATTCAGTAGTTGAATTGCTTCTGACTGGCGGCCCCAGCCCCATGGAAGAGCACTGGTACAGTGGTAGTGGTACGTTAATCCAGAGCCAGAGGTCTCGGGGTTAATTCCTGGTCCAGTCAAAGTTTTCTTTGCCAAATTTTCACCTTTTTTTTCTTCCGAATTTGTTCAAAAGTTCTCAGTCAGTTTTGTTTTCCTTTTATTTTGTTTGTGTTCTGATCAGTCGAGAAAACTGCATCAATTTTTTCTTCTCTATTTCAAAAATGTGTGGTTTCTCCCTGACAGGGCCCCTATCATGTTGCTGTCACTGGCACTGGCAGGCTTTGGGGCTGTCTGTCTCCTTCCTCTGGTGACGGCCGCGGTTGCGGATAACGCCGTCCGAGACCGCCCGACTCCCTTTGATGCGGTCACCCCCCACCCCATGCTCTACCCCAGGGAGTCGGAGAGCCGGGAAGTCAAGCCGCTGAACGGACTCTGGCATTTCCGCGCCGACGACTCGGCGTCGAGGGACTGTGGCTTCGCCGAGAAGTGGTACGAGCAGCCCTTGTCCAAGGTATACGCTCGGTGTCTGTGGCCTTGTGTCAATTCTTTGTCCGTCTCCTCGCACGTACCACTGGGCCTGCGGTCGGAAAGGCATGTGGAAGTAGGCCCTATAACACGCCTGCAAAGAAACATTCAAAATGGACCTCAGATTTGACAGTTTTCACGGTGCATTCACACTGTGGGAGTGTTTTCGGTGATACTGAGCATTATTTCATTTGGGTTATTCGACCATTGAAGCACCATTGCCAAGTTTACTCGACCATTTGTACCACATCGCTTACGTACCATCGTCGAGTCTACTAGTACTAAACAAGATCGTGTGTGTTTTTTTTGGTTTTTTTTAACTAAGCAGGTTGTACTCCTTTTTATCGGCAAAGACTAGTTGACTATTTGGGAGGGTCACCATCTAAGGGCTGGATAGCTCAGATGGTAAGAGCACTGGTACGCAAAACCAGAGGTCTCACTCAGGTTCAAGTCCAGTCAAAGTTTTCTGCGCCATGTTTCAAGATTGAAGGTGATAATTATACAAAAATGTTGCAAACTGCTTACTGACTAAAATTACCAAAATGCAAAACTTAAAATTTAGTGGGCCTGACGTATCGAGATGTTTCAAGATTGTTAAAGAGTTCCCAGTCATAATTTCCTCTCCCCCCCTTTGTCGCACTGTTTACTGTTGTTACATCAACCGCAGACTGGGGAGGTGATAGATATGCCGGTGCCGTCAAGCTTCAACGACGTGACCCAGGACCGGGCCCTGCGGGATTTTGTCGGCTGGGTGTGGTACGACCGGGAGTTCTACCCGCCCCGTGGATGGAAGAGTCCCAATGTGAGGGCGGTATTGCGGTTTGCCAGCGCCCACTACAACACCGTGGTGGTGAGTTATTTAAGCTGTGTTTGTGGACTTTTTTGGAGGGGGAGGTTGGTAGAGTCAAAATACTGCTATGACAAAATCTGGAGTTCCTCCGGTTCTTTTCAGAACCCCACGTACTCACAATTAGAGAAATTTTACAAGGTGTCACTGCAAACCTACTCCTCTTCTCGCCCTGAAAATGTTCAAATCTCAAATGACAAAATAAAATCCTGCGAGAACTCGATGTAAACTAACATGCCTCCATAAGTTAGCACAACCTTGGTTACTGGTATAAATCTTACAGGCTGAAAGTGGTCTCATAAAACTGTTCGCTCAGCCATGGTAACTTTATAGAGGTTTTTCACATGACGTCACTTGACCGCCAAAGGCTAATAAGCATGTCCGCAGGAGCGTCCAAATCCACAGAAGCGCATGCAAAGCTCGAATCTGAGTATTTGCATTGGACATTTGACGACTCGAAGGTGCGTGTGTTCCGCCTTCATCCCGTGAATTGAACGCTGACCTGCAAAAAGCATGTGTCTGAGAGACCTCTATAGTGCCCACAATGTGTGTCATTTTACCCTTCATTCGCTGTTAATAAGCATTCTTTTGTCAGTGGAAAAGGATTTCCAGGTCAGAGGATTTCCCCTTTTTTTTGCTGCAGTGGCTGAACGGCATGAAGCTGATGACCCACGAGGGCGGTCACCTGCCCTTTGAGGCCGAGGTGACGACAGGCCTCCTGTATGGCCGCACCAATCGCATCACCGTGGCGATCAATAACACGCTGAGCCCGACCACGCTACCCCCAGGCAGTCTGACCTTTGAGAATGACACCACGAGGTGAGGTCACATCCAGATAACTTTTTTCCTTTTTTCCTTTTTTCCTTTTTTTTTCATGTTTTTTCGCTTTTGATTGGACACGACGCACGGTATCTTTGTCATCATTCCTCGTCCATCACTAAGTACCAATCAAGTTCAATCTCAGTGTCACATTACTTTTTTTATACCACCGTCAAACTATTCTGTTCCTTTATTTATGCCCTTTTCATTGATTATTCTTTGGCTTCATTCCTGTTTCATTCCTATATCACTCCTATATTATCCTAATTTCTTTCCAATTTCATTCAATTTTTCTTGCCCCTTCCATTCCCAATTCCTACCTGTTTATTTAATAACTCTTTCATTCCTATATCATTCCTGTACCATTCCTATATCATTCCTTTACCATTCCTATATCATTCCTTTACCATTCCTATATCATTCCTGTACCACTCCTATATCATTCCTGTACCACTCCTATATCATTCCTGTACCATTCCCATATCATTCCTGTACCATTCCTATATCATTCATTCCTGTACCATTTCTATATTATTCCTATACCATTCCTATATCATGTTTGTACCTATATCATTCCTATATCATGTTTGTACCTATATCATTCCTGTACCATTCCTATATCATTCCCGTACCATTCCTATATCATTCCTGTACCATTCCTATATCATTCCTGTACCATTCCTATATCATTCCTGTACTATTTCTATATCATTCCTGTACCATTCCTATAGATATCCGCCGGGCTATTTCGTGCAGAACGTGCCGTTTGACTTCTTCAATTACGCCGGTATCCATCGTTGGGTGCATCTGTACACAACCCCTACAGTGTTCATCAGTGACATTCCTATATCATTCCTGTACCATTTCTATATCATTCCTGTACCATTCCTATATCATTCCTGTACCATTCCTATAGATATCCGCCGGGCTATTTCGTGCAGAACGTGCCGTTTGACTTCTTCAATTACGCCGGTATCCATCGCTGGGTGCATCTGTACACAACCCCTACAGTGTTCATCAGTGACATCACGGTTACCACTGATTTGACCGATGACTCTGGTGAGCTTGTGGGGCTGAAGATTGAGCACAAGAAAGTGGTGCCCTCTCTGAATGCACCGGCTACGGCTTTGAATAGTACATAAACCTATGGAAGCCAGCACCAAGTGGCTGCAACCAATTTCCATAGACTTGTGTGTTATTGTCAGCCATTGGCAGTAAATGAGCACAGCATATTGACACAGCAAATGGCAACCACTCTGTGTATCTATTAGGCGCCTTGTCAGAATGCATCGGCTATGGCTTCAAATATCACACAAGCCTATGTAGGCCAACAGTTAGCAGCTGCAGCCAATTCCCATAGCTTTGTATGTTATGGTCAGCCGTAGCCAAGTAATGATCACGGGCTACTTGGCATGGCATATGCACATTGTTCATTACAACTGTGATTCTGCTTGCACCAATGACCTTGAAAATAATTGACAGTGCTGATGGAGACAATGTAGACTTGCCTTAATTAAGTTACCTTGTGCCCTCTTCAAGAAAAATCTATTGTCTGTTTTATTGGATGAATATTTGAATTCTTACTTCATTGTTGATATTCATGGGCTATTTTCTCCGGCCTATGCTGCATTATTTTATGAACCCATAATTCCTTGGTTTTTACAACGGAACCCGGTGTGTTGTCCTAATAGTGTTAGTCCTGTAGTATTGTAATCATTTTTCGATTTATTGTTAATCTAATAAGTAATAAGTGATATACAAAAATGTTGCAAACTGCTTACTGACTAAAATTACCAAAATGCAAATCTCAATATTTAGTGGGCCTGACGTTTCGATCCTAGCATGACCTTTCTCAAAGGCAGAGTGATAGATTAATAGAGTGATTATAAGTAATAGAGTAATAATTATACAAAAATGTTGCAAACTGCTTATACTGACTAAATTTGCCAAAATGCAGATCTCAAAATTTTGTGGGCCTGACATTTTGATCATAGCAGGACCTTTCTCCAAGGCAGAGTCATACATTCTAATACAGTAATACACTTAAAATTTAGTGGGCCTGGCGTTTTGATCCTAGCAGGACCTTTCTCAAAGGCAGAATACACTGTTACATGTGGGTCTCAGGATACTCATGACATGCTTGCTTTTTGGAGACCTCCACCACTTTTTCTACCCCGCTGTCTATTTTCGTGGATATTGGCAAAAACGCTGTTTTCCGTGAGAAAGTGGAAGTAAACGAAAGAATGGGCGAACCTTTGTGTTCCCTGGACGCAGGCACTGTTACCTACGACATTCTCGTGGAGGGACAGTCGGCAGGAACGTTGAAGACCTCGATCGAACTTCTCAATGCCCTTGGCGACTCCGTGGCCTTTTCCAGTAGCCTGGCCGGCAAACTGGAAGTTGGCAGCGACAACCTACACCTATGGTGGCCGTACACCATGAGCCAACAACCAGGTTACCTGTACACTTTAAAGGTACGTCTGCAGGGCCGACCGTTTGTTGTTGTTGTCTTGAATGATGTCGAGGAAAGGCCGGGGAAGACCAAAGCCTTTCTGTGAAGAAATCCACGGGTTACCTATCAAGCAGCACCTATCTTTCAAGTATCTCCTCATAGAGGATTATCTTTCCCGCCTTCCCGCCTCAGCGATCACCGGCATATAAGGAGTTCCACCACCGAGTCCAAGACATTCTCCTGATGACGGCCAGAGCACACTGGTCGAAACGTCGAGTTACCACTCAGGTTCTTTTCAGAACCAAACCTCTTCTTTAAGAGACCTTATACATGGTGTCACCGCAAACCTTCCTATATTGATTCACCCACCATGCAAAGCCTTAAGTCTTATTTATCTCCTCATAGTTTACAAGTGCTTATATAATAAGGTATTTCTCCTTCTTGTCCGACTTCTTTATATCAGCCAGACAGAGTAGGACCCTGAGCTAGTCAAGGTTCAAACCCTGGTCCAAACAAATTTCCTTTGCTACTTTGACCAATTACACACACAGTCTACTTTTCCTTTGTGTGAAAAAAAGAAAGAAAAAACCAAATATTTCAAGCTTCCAAAAGACCAATGTTAAACGCATTGGGATGATGGCGGTTACCGGTTAATATTTTTTGGTCTCTGTCTTATATTGGGAAGGTGTATATTGAAAGCATATACGGGCCTGACGTCTACCGGTTGCCCGTCGGTATCCGCAAGGTGTCGGCCACTAACAAGCAGGTCTTCATCAACAACAAGCCGTTCTATTTCCACGGCGTCAGCAAGCATGAAGACAATGACGTGAGTACCGGTATAACAAAGTATATAGCTATGAATGGTAACCGGCCAAATTACATCAAGCAAGACCTTTTGTGCTTAAAGCCCCTACACAACATTGGTTGAGGTCAAAGAATAGCATCCATACGTTGTCTGATCCAACATATGCATGAAATAGCACACCTGTCAAAATTTCAGCTCAATCCGCCAACCGAGTCTCGAGAAAATCGTGAAAACCGCTTCAAAATGCAGCAAAATGCAGCATTCAACGCCGTACTGTTCTGAAAAATAGTTTAGATCTCGGTGAGACGTAAACTATTTCTTTTACTAATTTCTGCCAAAATACAACATTTTAGGCAGAAATATTTCAGTGAGAGGTTTCTACTATAACCATCTTCAAATTGTATAAGTTTCATGTAAATCTGTGAACATTTCTGTTTTTCGGTCTTACCAATGTTGTGTAGGGTCTCTGCAATAAATATCACCTTCTAGCTCATTTTCTGTTGTCATCTAGGGATCTGAAATGTGCAAACATATTGGCAAGCTTCTTTTTTTTAAGTGCAGTCAGAAATTGGTCATCTATTTTACTTAAAAAAAAATATTCTGATGAAAATGAAAGTGCTATTGTAAGGTCATGTCAGGACCCCACAGTTTAAAAAATGTAAGAAACCTTCAAACTCCAAATTAATCCCTCTGTGTTAGATTTGATGAAAAACTCCTTCACTAAATGATTATGAAGCACACATTTTGGCAGTAGTCCCAGTTTTTCACCAATAAAAAAGGCTCCGTCACAATTGATTCAAGGTCTGGTGACCGGACTCGTCGGTGACCACAATCCCATCCTTTCCCACATGCAGGTGCGTGGCAAGGGCTTGGACTTGCCCCTGACCGTCAAGGACGTCAACCTGATGAAGTGGTTGGGGGCCAACTCGGTGCGCACCAGCCACTACCCCTACGCCGAGGAGTTCCTGGACCTGTGCGACCGCCACGGTATTGTGGTCATCGATGAGAGTCCCGGAGTAGGAATCATAAGGTGTGATGATGAAATGCTGAATTTCATAAATTATGCAGCAAATGGTGTTTATGCACACACATAGCCTTTGTCCACTCACATCAGGTGACTGAATGCAATTGGTAGACAGGGCAGTCACGCAACAACCCTTTATCTATCGTCTACCCATACCAGGTGACTGATTTGTAGGATACCACTTTAATACAGACTAAGACATCACGCACCAACCCTTTGTCTATTCATATACCAAAAAATTGTAGACAGGATCTCCACACATCAACCCTTCACTTTCCATTGTCAGATGATTAAAATACATTAGATGGTAAAAAAATGTGATGGCCCCCAGCCATGGTGGCCCCCAGCCACGGGGGTCTCCAACCATGGCGGCCCCTAGCCATGGTGGTCTCCAACCATGGCCGTGGTGGCCCCCAGCCATGGTAGTCTCCAACCATGGTGGCCCCTAGCCATGGTGGTCTCCACCATGGTGGCCCCCAGCTATGGTGGCCCCCAGCCATGGTGGCCTCCAGCCATGGTGGCCCCAGCCATGGTGGCCCCAGCCATGGTGGCCCCTAGCCATGGTGGCCTCCAGCCATGGTGGCCCCCAGCTATGGTGGCCATACGTCATGGTGGGCCTCCAGCTATGGTGGTCCCCAGCCGTTGTGGCCCCACGTCATTGTGGCTCCCAGACATGGTGGCTCCCATATTAGAGGCCTTGCCGAATTCATCCTAGCACTCACATTGATGCCATTATCCATAGGGCCAGTAACATGGGCAACGTGTCCCTAGCCCACCACCTGTCCGTCATGATGGAGATGTACCAGCGGGACAAGAACCGGCCGGCAGTGGTCATGTGGTCCGTGGCCAACGAGCCCACCTCCTCCCTCCCTGAGGCTCGCTCCTACTTTGGGTAAAGTTGAAAGCCGGCCCGTAGATAACAACTCTGTGCTGGGCCACATGTCAGTGCTCATGACAACCACACATGTGCATTTTAAAAACATTTTTATAATGTCAAAAACATTATTTGCAGTATATGTTTGATCACTTTTCTTCACTTTCTGCTCATACCAAGATTTTTCAGTCTAATTTCTGGAGACAAAATGCAATTGATGGTTTGCACTTAGAGTCTGTATGTTACGAAGTTGGTATTGCTACAAAAACATAAAACTTCTCTCTACACATCTGCAATCTTACACATCTGCAATTTTGAGAGAAGGAGTGAACCAGAACTGTTCCAGCCACATCCTGATTTCTTCGAACCTTTCTTCGTCAGGAGTGTCATCAATTTCACCCGGAGCATAGACCCTACTAGACTAGTGACATTTGTCATTGGAGGAGGAACTACTGTCGACACAGAGAAAGTGGTGAGTCCCAAAACACCTCATCCACTCTAGATTTACATTCTTTAGTTTCTCACTCTTGTGGCCAATGGCAAAATTACATATAAAAGTTACATTTACATTGTAAAAGTTACATTTACGATGTAAAAGTTACATTTACGATGTAAAAGTTACATTTACGATGTAAAAGTTACATTTACGATGTAAAAGTTACATTTACGATGTAAAAGTTACATTTACGATGTAAAAGTTACATTTACGATGTAAAAGTTACATTTACGATGTAAAAGTTACATTTACGATGTAAAAGTTACATTTACGATGTAAAAGTTACATTTACGATGTAAAAGTTACATTTACGATGTAAAAGTTACATTTACGATGTAAAAGTTACATTTACGATGTAAAAGTTACATTTACGATGTAAAAGTTACATTTACGATGTAAAAGTTACATTTACGATGTAAAAGTTACATTTACGATGTAAAAGTTACATTTACGATGTAAAAGTTACATTTACGATGTAAAAGTTACATTTACGATGTAAAAGTTACATTTACGATGTAAAAGTTACATTTACGATGTAAAAGTTACATTTACAATGTATCATCCGTACCAACTGGCTCTGCAGACTTGCTGAATCCCTCATTTGGTAACCCTTCATTTTTTTGTAAGAGTCTGGGGCAACGACTGAGAATTTGCTTCAAAAAGAATTGAGTTTGGTACATTGCGGACGTGATCAGAATGAAGCTCTGTGATAATCATGTGCTGTGGATCCAGGAAAGAAAATGTGGCACATCACTTTGCATATTACAAACTGCCGTTGCAGTGTTAAAATCTTCAATTTTCTTGCACAATGAGAAACGTCCTAGTAGGAGGTTTGCGGTGACACCCGTATGGCTCTAAACCGGTAACTCAGAGTTGAAACGTTGAATTACCGGCTCTTTTCAGAGCCATACTCCTTCTCTTAAGAGATGATGATATACTTGGTGTCACTGCAAACCTACTTCTTGGTATTTCCACCATGCAAACCTTCAAGTCTTATCTGAGAAAGGTCCTACCAAGATAAAAACAAAATCACCCCGACAAACAAACAAAGAGCCTAAATTTAGGTTCCGGTAATTTTTCTATTGTAACAGTAATATGCAAAAATGTTGCAAACTGCTTACTGACTAAAATGACCAAAAGGCAAATATCAAAACTAGGAGGGCCTGATGTTTCGATCCTAGCGGGACCTTTCTCTGCCTTTGAGAAAGGTCCTGCTAGGATTGAAACGTCAGGCCATCAACATTTTTAATTTTCGATTCTAAGTCGGGCGTGACGCACTTCCACTGCCTTTCTGTCCGCAGGCCCAGTGGTGCGATGTGCTGTGCCTGAACACCTACTTCTCCTGGTACCATGACTACGGGCATCTGGAGGTTGTCAAGTTGCAGTCCAACGCGAGCCTTTGGCAATGGCATCTGAGGTTCAACAAGCCTATCATTCAATCAGAGTACGGGGCAGACACCATCCCTGGCCTCCATATGGTAAACAAATAATAATAATTAAAAGAAATTGAAAGAAATTTACCCAATTTCAAATTTGGAGCGCCGGTTGTGTTGCTAGGCACCTGACTGCTGACTCCAGGCACCACTATTGTCCAGGTTTTAAACAAAGACTCTTTTCAGCCTACCACAAAGCAATAGCATGACGAAAGCCGCACATACATTCCAATTGTGCCATCTTTTTGACTCTTATTGATTTATTCACAGATTTGACTTGCTTGTACTCATAGTATTTGGCATTGAAACCACAATTAACCACACATGGTTTTTCATCTGGGAGGATAATGGCCATGCACCACGACATTCCACAGCGTGGTTTTTGTGGTGTCCTGTGGTATGTGAGCCTACACCCCTGTGGGCACTGTGGTAAATTGCAGTATACAGTGTGTGTCCTGTGCGGGAGGTGCAAAGCGTTAGGGTTAAAATTGATTTATTTCGCAGGTATTTATTGTTCTCTGATTGTTTAGCAATTGTATTAGGACATTATTTTAAACATGAAACCAATATGGCGGTCGGGGGGACTGAAAAGTCGCCCGAAGCAAAGTGGCGACAACGGTGATGCCGTTTTGCGACGACAGTTTTGCGCCGTTTTTCTGCCTCTGTCAGGTTTTTCCGATTTCACTCCGTACTCAGGACCCACCGATGATGTTCACGGAGGAGTATCAGTGTGACATGATGGCGGGCTACCACGCGACCTTCGACATCTTGCGGCGCCAGTTTCTGTCCGGCGAGCTGATCTGGAACTTTGCCGACTTCATGACAATGCAGTGTAAGGGAAGACGACGCTGAAACTGCTCTGGGAAGGAAGGGGTCCTTCAAGGCAGCTGTGTTGGTCTAACCGATTGAATGAATAACAACTTGTGGGATAGTGCTTTCAAGACTGACAGACTTCACAAAGCCTTACGATGCATCGTAGTTCAACTTATGATGGATAAAACATCAACATTTGTTCTGGTAGGATCACAAATGTCAGTCCCTCCTTATTTTTTATATTTGCATTTTGGTCATTCAAAACTGTATTAAGCAGTTTGCAACATGTTTGCATATTACTCCTTTTGGGGTAAATTAGTCTAAAGCCCTGTCCGCACTGGACCTTTTTTCAGTGAAACTTACCGATGGGAACTATTCCCATTGTAAGTCCAGTGTGAACAGCCTGGGACATTTTCCTCTTAGTTACTTTTCCCGAGTTCAGCGGTTACCGGTACTTCTATTGGCCAGGAAGAGTAACCTGGGCTCTATTTTATAAAACGAGTAATCAAGGAAGAGTGATCATTCCTAAGTCCTGAAAAAATCCCAACTAGGCCTATAGGAACAGTCCTAATTTCCCATTTGTTAAAACAATTTTTGGAAGAATCCATTCCTATCTTTGAACTAGAATTATTCCTAACATAGAAAGATTCTTTCATCCTAAGTTGGGAATTTTCCTTTGCAAATTGTTCCTAAGTTATTTAGGAACATCTACTTTTTAATGAAATAGAGCCATGGTCACTTTCCCCCCAAAGATGATTAGTGTCAGTACAGACAGTTTAATGTTCTTCTTTCACCTTGTATTCGCAGCGACTACCAGAGTCGTCGGCAACAAGAAAGGAGTGTTCACCAGACAGCGCCAGCCCAAAGCCTCGGCCCATCTCCTGCGCAGACGCTATCATGCACTGGCCGCTGCTACCCCCAGGCACTGATGGCCGGTATCCATGCCATCCTCCCACCCCACCACCATCCCCGGTTCCTGCAGCCGATTTCAAGAAAAGTTGCGTAAGTTACGCAACGTACAAATGTTGCGTAAGTCTTGCGCCACAATGGCTCTTTTGTGCACTATTTTGATAGAAAAGGTAGAAAAATGTTGAGTAAGTTACGCAACAAAATATTGCGTACGCAACATTTGAAGTTGCGTGAATTCGGCCGCTGGTGCAGAGTGGCCAAGGCATGGCCACTCTGTACGAAATGACGGCCGAATTCAAATTGACCCGATTTGGTTAAAGCCACTCTAATTTCAAAAGTCTGCTTCTGAGTGTTCCGTCCACTATACATGTACTGCTAAACTACATCATAGATCCATCGCTTTGACAATATTATCTGCTTTGAGAAAGTCAAGAATTAGCAGGGCCTGATGTTTCGACCCAAGTAAAGGTCCTGCTAGGATCGAAACATCAGGCCCTCCTAATTTTTGATATTCGCTTTTTGGTCAAGTTAGTCAGTAAAGCAGTTTGCAAAATTTTTGCATATTACTGCTTTGAGAAAGCTAAGCTAGGATCTTAACGTCAGGCCCTCCCTTATTTTTGATATTATAGTAGGCTGCCTTTTCCTTATCGCTCCATAAATACCAATATTTGAAGTGCTATTTTGCAGACTAACTTTTATATTTTAAGTTTAAATGTTGATATATTTTTTTCTCTGAAGGGTAAATGTGCAAGTTTTTTTTTTAAAGGGCAATATGTAAGGTAGGTGAAAGTGCATGGCAATATGCCATTTTCAAAACTTGCCAAACAGTCAGAAACAACACCTTTGAAATAGATCAATAAGAGTACACTATGTGTACAAGTGAGCCAAACCTGGCACAATTGTACGCCTGTGTGGTTTTTGTCATGCAGTGTATTGTTTTGTGGTAGGCTGAAAAGAGTCTTTGCTTAAAACTTGGACAATAGTTGTGCCTGGATTCAGACAGTCTGGTTTATATACTATAGAAACACCATCCCTGCTCCGAATTCGGAGGTCCCGTCGCAAAGTGATACTGGTTTTTGTTTTGCTCAAAGCCGTGTAAAAGCTGGAATTTTTGGCCTAAAAAAAGGGAAAAATCACAAGGGGTTAGCATTGCATTTTACACCCAAATTAGGTCAAATTGGGACTCTTTTCTATTGCCTATATAGTGGAGGTAGTACATATGCCGTATTGGAACCAAGTCCATTTCTAGGGCCCCTTTTCAGTGAATTCTTTTTTCATATCTATTTGTGCAACAGCCCTATGGGGAAAAATAGTTCCGCATCTAAGATTGTCCACTCAATACACGGACTTATCTTTGCTACTTGACAAAGACGCTTTTTAAATTCAATATAAACAAACTGAATCCATCTTCTATCCATGTAGAACTGGAAGGCACATTCAGATGTGTAGAAATGCCCAAAACTCTCAACAGGCATTGTGCTTTGAATATAAAAACTGGGTGTTGTTTTTTTTTTCCTTCTGAAGTCCAAGGCTTACTGGAGATAAGGATAGGACGACTACTCATGTCATATGAAAAATAGAACTGAACAAGATACTGTTTTGTAAACAAGACACCCTTTGAAAGAATGCTGGTTTAATTTTTATTTCTGTACAAACTTGTATACATTACTCAACTAAATGTATAACAAAACTACTGCTGAAAACGTGCCCATATGCTGAACTTACAGTTGTCTGACAACAGGGAATACTCAAAGGACACGAAATGAAGTTTACGAAATGAAGGCTTTGGCTTGGGCTTAGACTTCCGTCATATTTCTCTTACTCATTATGATATCACAGGCATCTAGAAACAAGTGTTTGGCCCCAATTTCTTGGGGGAATACCCTGCTGTGCCTATCGAGCCAACAAACCTTCAAATTCGGGAACAAACCACAACCTGGATTTTCAGGTTTTGTCAGACGGAGACAAAGCCTGAGCCCGAGCCTAAGCCTTCATTTCGTAAACGGCCATAGTACAGCAATGGTTGGCTGTGTCAGCAATCTTTAAGAGAAATAGGAAATCCACCAAACGGGCTTGAACAAGCTTGGTGGTTGATGTGGGTATGAAGCAGGGGTTGTTGGTTCAAATCCTGTCTTAGGGGTTTTTGTGGGGATTTATTTACAACCTGGTTGCTGACTGGATCAGTGGGCAAGACTTCTGCACTCGAAAGCGGGTATTGCTTTGCTGGTTCGAATCCTGCCCGTGCTGCCTGTGGTCTTCTCTATTATTGAGTTGTTACACTGCACTTATCAACTGCTGTACACAAATCCTCGACTGATGAAGGGTCAGGGCTTCAAGATCGCCGGGCGTGCAGAAATCTTTCGGTCGGCTGCACGCTACTCTGCACAACGAATTGGCCAGGCTAGACTTGGTGCTCCAGTCCTCTCTCTAGAGTTCCAGCGCCACGCCGCTGTCGGCGGCCCACTCGCGCCACTGCGCTCCGTCCAGACGGGGACAGGAGCTCGCCGCTACCTTCCGCAGCTTCCTGCAGCGACGGAGGCACGCTAGACTTGCGTCAGTCAACTGGTGGCATCCCGTCAGGTCCAGCTCTGCGGATGGACAACAACAAGGGAGGCTAGTTTGTGATGCATGCAGGCACGTGTAGGTTCTGTACATACAGTGTGGATATTGTGAGCGTGGTAAGGGGCAAAGGCTGGACAAAACAATTTCAGGGGGACTGGTCATTTGTGAGCTCACAATTAACCACTCATGGTTTTGCCTGTGGGAGGATAAGGGCCATACACCACGACATACCACGGCGTGGTTTTTGTGGTATCCTGTGGTATGTGAGCCTACACCCCTGAGGGCACTGTGGTAAATTGCGGTATACAGTCTGTGTCCTGTGCAGGAGGTGCAAAGCATTAGGGTTAAGAGAAGGTAATAGGCTTAGGTAATTGATATGGAACTGTATGTGGGGTAGGGGCTTCGGACCACAGCTTACTTGGTGAGATATTTTGTCCATTGAATCATCCTTTTCATTGAATTACGGGTACCAGGGCATCCGATGATTTCAAAATTAAAAAAATCACTGGTCATTGTGGCGATGCTTGTCCGTCTGAGCCGGGAGGATGAAGCGTCTTTAGACAATTCAACCACATGGCCTCATTATCCAAGAGGGGAATGATTGACACCTTGCACGTTTACCAAAAGTCCTTTGTGTTCATTCCCTCTCTTCTCTCTTTGATCTTTTCCCCTCTACCAGCTAATCCCTACCCCCCTGCACTTCCCTTTGATCCCACCCTACCAGCTATCCTCTTTTGTCCCTTGTCTGGCATCTTTGTCCCCATTGCTCTCCCCATGTCCTTGTCGTTCTGCCTTTGAGAAAAGTCCTACTAGGATAAAAATGTCAGGCCCTCCTTTTTGGAATATTTCAAATTACAGAGGTTTTTCAGTCACATGCTTTTTGACGGTCGGCGTTCAATTCACGCAGATGTATGTGGAACGCGTGCACCTTTTGAGTCATCAAATCGGTTCAATGGAAATACTCATTTGATAATTGCATGTGCTTCTGCAGATTAGCCTTTAGCAGTCAAGTGACGTCATGTGAAAAACCTCTATACAAAAAAAGGAAACGAGATGGGCTCTGCATTCACCTGTGAGGGAGTGTATCAGAGGTGACTCAGCAGACAGCAAGTCTGCTATGCCTTGGGAGGTAATGTTGCCGCAGTAGCTGAGGTCGAGGCAGGTCAGCGCCTGGGTCCGCTCCGTCAGCAGGCCCAGGCTGAGGTCGGTAACGTCAGCGCCGGCCAGCCGCAACTCGCGCAGCCGCTGCAGCTTGCTGCGGTCGTCGCACAGACCGGGCCGGTGGTCCCGGATCTGGGCCAGCAGGGCGGCCAGGTGAGCGTCCTGAAGCCCAGCCCAGGCCAGGTCCAGGAGGTGGAGCTGGGGGCAGGCGGCTGAGCAGAGGGCGGGCAGGGCGTCGGGCGAGACCCGGGCCAGCCGCAGCGCCCGCAGGGCGGGCAGGCGGGCCACCAGCCAGCTGAGCTGCCGCCGGCTCACGGCCGAGCCGCTCAGGTCCAGGGAGGCCGGCTGCCGGCGCACGATCCCGGCCAGCACGTACTTGCCCAGCGGGATGCGCGAGGCGTCCAGCGCCGGCCAGAGCGACGTCTGGAAGCACCAGCGGTTCCAGGTGCGGCAGACGCACAGGCAGCGGCACAGGTCGGCCGGGCCCAGCAGGCCAAAGACCCGGAGCCAGACGTCCATGGGCGCCGGGTGGAGGCGGCCGTCGGCCAGGCCGAAGAACCGCGGCAGCTGGGTGCTGGGCAAGGGACGGACCACGAAGGAGGGGAAGACCGTGGCCGGCCGCTTCTCCATGATCACCGGCGGCGGAGGCGGCGATGACTCCCCGGTGTCCTCCTCCGTCTCCCGTCCTCCGTCCGGCGTCCTGCCCGCCTCCTCCGGGGAGGGTTCCGGGGAGGGGCGGCCGCCCGTCTCAGCCCTGGCCTCCGACTCCCGGGCTTGGCGGTGCTTGCCGCGCATGCTGTGCATCTTGGCCTGGTGGACCTTCTGCTTGGCCAGCAGCTGTTGACGAGTGGCCGTCCGACCCTTGAAGAACCCCATGGGGCCGATGACTCGACTCTTGCCCAGCTGTTGAGGTAAGATTCAAAAGTTAGAGGGCCTGATGACGTTTTGATCCTAGCAGGCCCTTTCTCAAAGGCCTTTCCTGCTACGATCAAATGTAAGGCCCTCTAACTTTTGAGATTTATATATATAGCAGGTTCATTTTAGTCAGTGAGCAGTTTGCAAGATTTTCTGTATTAACTTTGAGGTAAGATTCATTGCAACAGCGGGGGTCAGTTTTGCCCAAGCGGGGTAGGTGGGGGATAGAGAGGGTCCTAACTCCTAGGATGGTGGACAAACACAACATCCAGTAAATCAAGCAACTGGGAACACATCTCGTAATCAGGTTTGGTTTTTTTTCATTCAAACTCAAAAAGGTCGTTTATTGCCGAGATTTCAGATTTAACAAACAGTGAATCAGTAAAAAAAAAAAAAGATTGTACATAAAGTAACAGTCAAATGGTTTACAATAGGTTTTCATTTTTACTGACATCGCCTGATGGTATTGAAACTTCCACAGTACTGGAGAATTTTTTTTTAGGGGGGGGACTTTATAACCTCGAAGAAGCCTCCAGGGCTTTTTTTTTTAAGCCTCAGGGGTTGGAATTGAATCTTGGAAAAAACATTCCTGAACTAACTCAACTAAGCTAAAATGAGACGAAAGTACAAAACATTTACTAAAAGAACTAACAAAATTGAAGAAAAAAAAAAATAGATATTGCTATCTGACAACTTTGCACCACCAACCCATGTCAGAAGGAAAGTTTGACTAAAAAAACAAACAATTAACATACAAACAAACAAATAAATAAATAAATAAATAAAAAAACTGATTTCAGGGCTTGATTTTGTGTCACTACGAAACTGGAGCCAGGGATCAGCGAGAACTGTGTTGGTTCCCCACACCAGACTGCACTTGTTAGATGGAGGGAACCAGCGTACAGAAACATGTACGTCACTGATTCGTCTCCAGAATATGGGAATTTGCAAAACATTTATTGTTTGCGTCTAAATGAAAACAGGGGTTGAAGGGGTGGGGGAAAATAAGAAACTCATCCTTGGTAACTGATCTCTGCATCCATGGCAACATCAAATACAAATTCACCAAATTTGCGCCAAAATTCATTCAGACTCTCAGATTTTTTTCTTACATCATCAACACATTAATGTTGTTTTTTCACAAGCCAGAGCCAGAGCCTGAGCCAGAGACAGAGCCAGAGCCAGAGCCTAAGCCAGGTTGTAAGATTGTAAATAGGAGCAAATCTGTTAGATTCACCAGGGCTCCGAGCCAGATTCTCTCCAACCCCAAGACTTAAGTGCAGGGTTAAAGTTAAAATTAATTGGGTGGACAAGAATACCAGAGCAAGTCGATCATTGATTGTTTCAAATTTGAACACAAACATTCTCAGATTTACCATAACTATCCCCTAAAAAACAGACTAAAAAATTATTTTGGGAAGGCTTGTCAGCACCTCAGGCCTTTTTCTACTTTCATAAACGTCTCAATTCTGGTTTGCGTCTCAATTCTGGTTTTCTGAGAAGCCAAGAAAGGAACTCAGAGTAGTACAAATTTTTTTTTTTTAACAAAGTACACAATTCAAAGAAAAGACAGTATCCAGTGATTTTTCCCAAATATTGCTAAACTTGTAAAAAAAGAAAAAGAAACCCAACTATTTACATTTTTTCAGTATTCCTGTTGCAACAGAAATTCAACGTCTCCAGCATTGCAAAACACTTATTTCTCCCAAAACGAATATTTACAGTAACCTTGCTGCAGCACAAGGGCAATGTCATTTACATATATATATACATCAAAAAACACAACCTTCTTTGAGAATCGTTTTTGCTGGGCCAGGGGTGAATGTCACAAAGCCTTACGATGCAATGCAACTTATCTTATTATCGATACCCTATCGTATTTCGTGATAGGCTTGCGATGGATTGCAAGTTACGGATATGGGTTGGATGAAATCGTCCGCAGCCCTGTTGACCTAATGGTTACAATTTCCCAGAGGGAGGGGGAGGAGGGAGGAGGGAGGAGGGAGGAGGGAGGAGTTGTGATCTCTATCGGAGGTAGCGGTTGGGTGTTTGGCGGCTCTTGAGCCTGGTCCTTACCAGACTATTGCCCTTGAATTCTGGCCTCTTGAGCGGCGGACGACCCTGGAGGTGAGGTACAACGATATCACATGAATATTCATCCATATCATACGAATTCATCCATAATACGAATATTCATGAAACATAATATGAAAATTAATCTGAATGAAAATCTGAAAATAAATATTCATCCTATATAGTATGAATATTCATTCAATATAATATGAATATCATCCAGTATAATATGAATATTCATCAGATCCAAAATAAATATTCATCGGATACAAAATGATGGAAACTGAATATTCATTCTATATAAAATGAATATTTATCCTGTATAATATGAATATTCATCCAATATACAAATATATATCGGACACAATAATGAATATTCATTGGACACAATAATGAATATTCATCGGACACAATAATGAACATTCATCAGACACAATAATGAATATTCATCGGACACAATAATGACTATTCATCATGTATAAGAATATTCATCCTGTATAATTTGAATATTCAACCTGTAAAATATGAATATTCATACTGTATAATATAAATATTCATCCAATTTACGAATATTCATCCAATATATTATGAATATGCATTTTTTGGTTAGATTGCTTACCCTTTTCTTTTTCTCAGAAGGTGTCTCTGGACAGCTCTCCTCCTACGAGGGAAAACAAAAATCAATTCCCAATGTTCATCGCTCATCCACACACACAAAATATATGGCAAACCTTGGGACTGAGTCACCTCAGAAAATCTGTGAGGTTTTGGGGGAGGATGATCTAAGATATCGTGTTTTAGATGATCGGTTTTCTCACATTCAAAAGAACCTTGATACTTTGTCTGTGATTGGCTGAAGATGTGCACTGAATGCTGTAGGGATTGTAAACCAAACTTCACATTTGCTGGGGTTTGTCAACACAGTAATCGCAATTATTAGTGGAGTTTGGAGTTTCCACTAATTGTTTATGAAACAACTGTCATTCTAATCAGTATGAGTGGTTTGAAACAAGATGTCTGAACTTTCAAATAAAGATTCCATGACTTTTCCCAAGATGGCCAGCTCACCTTTTTCCTCTTGCCCGGCTTGTCATTCTGGTCCACCTCCTCATGCTGCTCATCCTGAAAGGCAAGTACAACAATGTCGGCCGGTCAGTTTCAACCTCTCCCACCCAAAAAGAAAAAGAGAAGAAAAAGTGTGCGGACTTGACAGAAGAAGACATGTCAACCCCTTGGTATATTCCCATGGTGAGCCCTAGTGACTATCTGCCAGGCGAACAAAAACAACCAGAGACAGCAGCAATTGCAGCTCATACGCAATTGTCTCATACGCAGGTAGTAGTAGCATTGAAGGTGGTTGTCCTGAGATCTACCTCAGTTTGACCTCTAACGCTAGATTAGGCTTGGGCTCAGGCTCAGGGAGGCAGGGAGGCAGGGGAGAGAGAGGGGGAAGAGAGGAAGGCAAGAAGGGAGGCAGGGAGGGAGGTGGGGAAGGAGGCAGGCAGGGAGGCAGACAGGCAGGGAAGGAGGAAGGCAGCGAGGGAAGGAAGGAGGGAGGGAAGGAAGGATGCAGGCACGCAGGGGGAGGTAGGCAGGGAAGGAGGGAGGGATGGAGGGAAGGATGCAGGCAGGCAGGGAAGAAGGGAGGCAGGGAGGGAATGAAGGAGGGAAGGGAAGGAAGGATGCAGGCAGGCAGGGGGAGGCAGGGAGGGAGGCAAGGAGGGAAGGAAGGAGGGAGGGAAGGAAGGATGCAGGCAGGCAGGCAAGGAAGGAGGGAGGCAGGGAGGGAAGGAAGGAGGGAGGGAAGGAAGGATGCAGGCAGGCAGGGAAGGAGGGAGGGAGGGAAGGATGCAGGCAGGCAGGGGGAGGCAGGCAGGCAGGGAAGGAGGCAGGGAGGGAAGGAGGGAAGGAAGGATGCAGGCAGGCAGGCAGGGAAGGAGGGAGGCAGGGAGGGAAGGAAGGATGCAGGCAGGCAGGCAGGGAAGGAGGGAGGGGGGCAGGGAGGGAAGGAGGGAGGCAGGAAGGGAAGGAGGGAAGGAAAGATGCAGGCAGGCAGGCAGGGGGAGGCAGGCAGGCAGGCAGGCAGGCAGGCAGGCAGGCAGGCAGGCAGGCAGGCAGGCAGGCAGGCAGGCAAGCAGGCAGGCAGGCAGGCAGGCAGGCAGGGGGAGGCAGGCAGGCAGGCAAGCAGGCAGGCAGGCAGGGAGGTAGGCAGGCAGGCAGGCAGGCAGGCAGGCAGGAAGGCTGGGTATTACCTCTTCCTCTGCCTCCGTCTTGGCCACACACTTGGGGCACTCCCAGCTGTTGGCCAGATCCTCGTTGATGACGCCCTCGTGGTCGGTCACGACCTGCTCAGCCTGGCACTCGGGATGCACTATCTCGTTGCAGCTGTGGCACTCCATCAGGGAGCTGACCTCTGAGTCCCCTTTGACCCCCAATGACCCCTGCCGCTCCTCCCTGGTGCAGATGGCGCAAACGGCATTGTGGGGAAGCATTGGCTGAAATGGACGGAAGTGAGAAAAGAAATAAATAACTTGTCTTTTCTATTAAAAAGGGAGTAACTCAATCTTGCAGAAGTATGTTTATTTGGAGCACAGCACTCTATCAAAAGAGGAATTTCAACTGGGCATTTAAAAGTGTCTCTGCACTATCCAACCTCATGGCCTCAACATCCAGGAAAGAATGACTAATCCTCACTTCATTAATCCTTCTTTTCTTTCATCTTCCCTGTCCCTTTCCCCTTTGATCTCCCACCAGGCTCCTGTCCCTTTGATCCTCCCCACCCTTTTGTTTGTTTTCCCTTTGATCTTCCCTCCCTTCGTGTGTACATCTGCATCCCACTCCCTTCCCTTTTAGTCCTTCCTCTGTCATGTGTGTCCGGGCTTTCGAAACGTCAGGATCGAAACGTCAGGCCCTCTAACTTTTTATAAAAAAAATTTAAAAAATTAAAAATAGCAAACAAATGACAATAGTGATGCCCAGATTCGGAGGGCCCAGCACGTATCAACACCACCGGCGCTCCGACTTCGGAGGTCCCGGCGCGAATTGGTTACTGGCCTTAGTGCAAGTTGTAGCCTTAGTACAAGTTCCAGCCTTAGTACAGCCGCGGCGTTCCACTCACGTAGAGGCACTGGCGGGCCACGCACGACTGCTTCATGCGGCCCGGCCCGCCGTACTTCTTCATGTCCTTGCAGTAGTGGCAGCTACGGCAGTCCTCACTCAGGCAGTTCTCGCACTTGCGGCAGCGCGTCCGCCGCCGCCGGATCCCGTTGGCCACGCGCTTGGAGACGGGCCGCATGCCGCACTGCGGCTTGTGGCGGGCAACCTTCTGGAGGATGGACAAACAGCGACCGATAAAATTATTCATTCATTCAATCGTTTATTCGTTAATTCGTTCGTCCATCCATCCCTTCACCTATCCGTCGATATTCAAAACAAAATAATGATTACACAAACAGAGGTGGGTAAATCCATTGTTTGTTCATTCTTTGGTCTATTCGTCTGTCCATCCATCCATACTTAAATCAATCAAGTTAAAAAAAAAATTTTGGCGAGCCTACAGTTAGTTCCCCCTCTTTTTACAAGAGCCCCCATTTTCACAAAACTGTTAAAAAAAAGGGGGGTGACGTCAGAAAAGCAGAAGCCCTAATTCAAGCAAAACATCCCACGTCCTTGTCCGCTTCCGAAAGAGACAGATACGCTGTAATCATAAAAAAACACATCGGCAATCATTGCAAGTGTTGGACTCCACAAGAGTGGGACGGACTGGGGGGGGGGGAAACATTTTTCCAGGCCAAGGGCATAGCTGTCAACTTATCTTTAAAGAAATTAGGAATACTTCTGCTAAAAAGAGGAATCACAGAGCAAACTACATAGAATTGCATGGGTATTTCCAAGCAAAAAATCGGATTCTGTTGTCAAGTACTTGTAAAAAGTGATCATTCTTTACCCCCAAAAAGAGGAATGATTCCTCCAAAATAGGACTGGTTGGCAGCTATGCAAGGGGTCAGGCGTCGGCATGCTACTCACCGCCAGCCTTGTCTTGGCGGCCTTCGGGCGGGACAGGACCGGCACTCCGGTCACTGCCATCCCCTGGGAATCTTCCAGATGCTCAGCCAGCATCTCCTGGAAAAAGGAGAGGAAGAGACAAGATGCCATCTCTGAAAAAAAAATCCTTTCTGAACTCTTAAAAAAAAACACTGCGGTCAAATGCCTCTGAGTGCACCCAAATCTAGCCATTCACCATCTGCTTAATTTTCTTGAGAAGACGGAAAGATCCACGACCACAACTTTTGGCGGGAAGGATCCTCCACGCTTCACCGCTCCTCCAAGCCATGTAAAACCCCTGATGATAGTTGGAATCCAGCAGTCTCCTGACGACGAGCAGAGTACACACTGCTCGAAACGTTGAGTCACCGGCTCTTTTCAGAGCCACACTCAGTCTCAAAAGAGATGATAAACATGGTGTCACCGCAAACCAATTAATAATCATTGTTTCCACCATGCAAACCTTCAAGTCTTTTCTAAGATGGTTCAAAGAAGTGAAAGTGCACAAGCCCTCTGTTTTTGCTCCTGATATACACTTTTTAGTTCGTAAAGCCTTTACCTTGGCACTCTGCAGCAGCCCATCCGGGTCCAGGATGAGATCGGGCACTGCTCGCTTGTTGTGCGGCAGGTTGTCCAGCTGGTGGTGAAGCACCCGCAGTCCGATCAGCTCGTGCCGGCACAGGCTGATGTGGGGCCACCCCGACCGCCTCTCCGCCTCCGCCGAGGAGGTGATGACCTCCTTGTCCTCGTCCTCCCCCCCGCCGGTCCTCCTCCTCCCCGGCTCGGCCTTGACCCGGTCAACGGTCTCCGGGGGAACGTCCCCGAGGAACTCGGCCTCCGCCTTGAATGCGGCGTCCCTCGTGGAGGGCGAGCACAGCAGACTGGCGGCGCTGACCGGGCGGTAGTCCCCGTTGGACACGGCGGCATCGGCTGGCGACTTGTCGTCGTCCTCGTCCGCCCGGGCCTCCTCAAGCGGCTGGTCGACGGGCGCCGGTGAAACCTCACTCCGCTCCACCGCCTCCAAGTCCATCTCCTCCGTCTTGTCCGTATCTGCCGGGGAGGCCACCTCGGCAAACTGGCCGAGGTGCGTCTCTGCCGCCGTCGTCTTGGCATCCTCCCCGTCGGCGTTGGCTCTGTCCGTCGCCTCCTGGGTCTCGCCGTCCGAAGCCTCTGGCTCGGCCTTGCCCAAGAAGGTCTTGCCGGTCAGCGTGTGGACGTAGCGCTCCAGCGCGAACCACTTCATCTCCCAGAAGAAAGGGTAGCGAAACTTAGAGGGCACCTGGCGGGAAGCAAAAACAAGAACAGCTGTGTACAAAACTCTAACATCACTTTAGAATATAGACGCCAGGAAATCCAGACCTGCAGTTGAGGGTCCAAGACTGGCTAGTGTGTTACTCGAGCAGGGATCTGGATGTCAGTGACCGCCAAAGTCATTTCCTGAAAATCACTGAAGGCCAATAAATTGTGCGACTGCGAGTGAGCGCTTACACGACCGAGAAATTCCAACAGGGGTGCAGCCGCCCTTCGGGTTTTAGGGTTTTAATAAATAACAATAGCTTTTTCGCTTCGCGCGAAAAAGCTAAAAATGAGCAGTTTGAGATACCTGTATGAAAAATAATAATAATACTAATAATACAATTTAATAAAAATAAAATCAAGCCATTTCTGGAAGTCTTACAGCCCTGCTCAAGTCTGTTCGGTCTTCGATATGTGCACCACTCAGCTGCCTACAACTCCGGTGTGGAATCAGTACGAGTCCACCCATGCTTCTAGTTCTAGTCTGTTCCTCCTACCGATGCCATGAAACCAAAAGCTATAAACGCTGATGGTGAGCGCTACTCACGTGCGTCCGGTCCTCGATCTGGGCCACACGCAGCTGCCTGTGAATGTGGAAGCTGTGCAGGATGTTACCCCCAAACACCAGCGAGTCCTCCGGAGTGTAGACAGCATGGATCCAACCTGGATGCAACACAAGAGTACGGGGGGAGAGGACAATTTCATAGAGCCACTTCCGAATCAAAATATTTGCTCAAAAGCACAAAAAGCCATCATTCATAGGATCACCTTGCCAGCCCAGACTTCATACTGAGTAAAAAAGTGTGGAGTCAGAAGCAATTGATATCACATCAAAGTGGGGCTTGTTTTGATAAGGAAGGCTTTTCCTGCTTAGCTTGGTGTTGCTCTGCCCCAGGCTTCTTAGGCACTGCCATTGTCCAAGTTTCTTTTTAAACAAGGACCCTTTTCAGTCTACCACAAAACAATACGCAGCATGACAACAAGCCACACAGACGTCCGACTGAGCCAGGTTTGACTCCCTTGTACAGATAATGTACTCCTCTTGATTCATTTTGCAGGTTTTTATAGTTCCCAGTTGTTTAGCAAGTTTTTTAAATGTCAGTCATGGGCAGTGAAAGGGGCCCAAGTGCAAAGCAGTTAACACTAACCCCTAACCTCAGTCATCCGATCCAAATCCTAACCCTAGGTTTGACGTTTGCAGAGGGGAACTTTAAGATTGGACACAGCTTACTGCTTGCGCCAACCACTGCTGGAAACCTCTCAAGCTGCCAACCCAGCATGCCAAAGGAATTGTCCAAAATTGGAGTGAGGCTCTCCGTGTCACTTACCGCTGGGTATCATGAACGTGTAGCCAGCCTCCAGCACTATCTTGGTGCACTCCTTGACCCGGTCCCCGAGAAAGATGTCCGCCTGCTTGCCTGACAAGACCCAGTTCTCGTACAGCTCCAGGTTGTCCTCGCTCGGCGGGATCAGCCAGAATATCTGAGACGAGGAGGCGAGGAATAGAGGCACAGTGAGGAAGCCCTTTATAGTATAGGATCTGCCTTCGGCTTTGACTGTGGCTCTGGCCTCCACTCGGCTCTGTTTCTGACATCCATATCAGTTTACATTGTCAATGTATCAGAATGCAAAACGGAGGGCTTTTTGCTCCAGCTCTGGCTATGACTATGGCTTACAGGCTGGCTCCATTGCCAACATCTGTTTGAATTTGCCAGAATGCACCAGATTGGAAAAAAGGAGCTTTAAGTCAAGCTCTGGAAGCTCTACATACAACTTCATGAATTTTCTCTCTTCACGAAAATCGTACGTGAGTGGCTCATAGGTAATTGTAGGTTGTTTCTAACACCCTATCAGATGAGCAAACTTTAAGGGTTGCATTCCCCTTAAATAATTCAACTGACAACTAATGTGAGAGGCTCTCTTACCTTCTTGCCGTGCAGGATATGGTACCAGACCGAAGTGCCACCAAAGTCTATGTGGAAATCAGTGTAGCACCCTGCCACACTCATCAAGCAGTACCTAAGCATTGGCAAAAGGGACACCACCAAGAAGAAAGTCAACTTTCATTAAATGCTTAGGCTTCCGTCTCAGTGGTCGAAACTCAGTGGCTAAGTCTGTGAAAGTTGCTGAGCTGGTGACTGTAACCATTCTCCATACATTCGTGTGCTACTTACAACCGTGATCAATAAATTCAAATATTGCTTGACACAGCGAATCTCACGATAAAAACTCAAAAATGTGGTGTGGAATCAATACGAGTTCACCAATGTTCCGACTGATGCCAGGAACCCCAAAGCTAACACGGGACCCCAGAGAAGTCGGGCACATTTGTATTGTCAATATGCTGAATCCAAAAGTTTTGTAAGCACTAAACAATGCGGAGAAAACTTGTTGGGCATCTTTATTGACTCGTTGCGATAAAGGAATGGATGTTCAGTAAGAGACTGACTCTTCAACATCAATATAGGAAGGTTTGCGGTGACACCATGTATAAGGTCTCTTAAAGGAAGAGGTGTGGTTCTGAAAAGAACCTGAGTGACCTCTTCAACATCAACAACAAACCACAGGCTGTGGAATTCAGCCGATAGTTGGATCTGTGATTTCTCCTCTTCCACTTGGCCAAGACCGTCTTACTTTTGCACTTTCGGGTATTTCATCACCGCCAGTGTGTTGGTGCTGTCCCTCTGACCTTTCTTCAGGTGCTGGGGCCAGACGACATCCACCCAGTCTATCTGACGTACCTGCCAACGCAGAGGGGAGAAAAAAAAAGAAACAAAGGAGAAGAAAAGCAACGTCAAAAGATGCTTTCTTTAGTCAAGGGAACGTGTTGTAGAGCGCTTGCAGTGACTCTGTGAGCTTGATGTCTTTCATGCATGAGTGTGGCTGTGAGAAGAGCCATTGAACTTAACCAGTTCTGGAAGTGTATGTGTTTGGCTCATCGCACTTTCTTACAATGGTGAGACACACAGACAAGACTCACAATGACGGGACAAACAGACAAGACTCACAATGGTGGGACAAAGACAAAACTCACAATTATGGGATAGAGGACTCAAAATGCTGGGACAATCAGACTGAGCTCTCAATGGTATGACAAACAGACAAATCACAATGGTGGGACAAACAGACATGACTCACAATGCTGGGACAAACAGACAGGACTCACAATGATAGGACAAATAGAGGACTCACAATGATAGGACAAATAGAGGACTCACAATGCTGGGACAAACAGACTGAGCTCACAATGGTATGACAAACAGACGAATCACAATGGTGGGACAAACAGACATGACTCACAATGCTGGGACAAACAGACAGGACTCACAATGATAGGACAAATAGAGGACTCACAATAATAGGACAAACAGAGGACTCACAATGCTGGGACAAACAGACTGAGCTCACAATTATGGGACAAACAGACAGCTAACAATGGTGGAACAAACAGACAGGACTCACAATGCTGGGTGCCTCAACGTACTCCTCCAGCTTGGTGTGACTGAACTCCAGGCTGATGACGTTGTACAGCTGTTCACGCTCCTTGTTCTCGTAGTACTTGGCAAACTGGGCCATGCTCATCTCCACTCCTTTCTGGGTGTTGACATCCATCACATCCACCATCCGACGACTCCCTGAGCAAATAACGACCAGCAGGATTCAACCTGAATTAGTTTACAGGCCAGCTGGGCCACTTGACTAAAAGTCTAACTGGCCTATCCATTGCCAAAGTGGCCTACATTTGACAGAAGACAGCTTGTCATTCCCCATACGAGACGTGGCAAAACCAACCACGCCATAATAAACAGACGCAATTCAGGAATCAGGAGTCTGCATTTGAGCAAGGTCCTGCTAGGATCCAAACGGCAGGCCATCTATTCGATTGAGATTTGCAGACAAGTCAGAGTGTGAGATTAGTCAGATTTGAGTTGAGTCGGTCAGCAGTTTGCAGTATTTTCAAGTTGTCTCTACTTACCGACGTGTAATTTCACATCATTCACCGTGAATTCCTTCCCTGGGATTCTGTTGAAAAAAAACAAAAAACAAAAAACAATGAAAACAAATCTAGTACATAGAAGATTAGAAAACAATACTCCTCATGGCAACACCAGCCACAGACTACACATCATATTGCTTATCTCATTGTGTCCGGCATGAGCTTTTGTAAAGACCCTCAGAGAGATCTTCGATTCTTTCAAACAAGGAAAGAAAGACTGACTACGGATTTTCAGTGAACTGAAATCTGAACCTGAAAACTTGTGAACCCGGTTTCATGTACTGGCACTCTCAAAGTCTTACCACTACATCTTTTAGTATAGCAATCTCCCTCCAATCACGGTTACAGTAAGTGCTCAAATAAACTTTCTAGACCAGAAGGAAAATGTTGTAAGAACAGAAATTTGGCATAGCCACAGAGAAACTTTATCTTTTTTTATCAGACTCAGGAGAAGACTTACTTGATGCCGAGTCCCTCGGTGCTTTTGAAGAGCATAGGGGTCTCGAAGCCTCCTTCCTGCAGGAACTTCATGGTGAACTCTACAGCCCAAAGAGTTTTTTTCGGGGAGAGGAATTAAAAAATGTCAGAGGGGAGAGTTCAGTTAACACAGTCAGCAAGCCAGATGCTCCAAGACATTCCCCATTTGTGTTAATCATACTGCGTTGATTCTATCAGTAAAGTAAGGCATTTAATTTTTCTTACTATAGCAGACAGTCCAACCCATAGTCTTATGAGTTTGTTAGATCAAATTTCTTTAAATCTTGTTTATGATGCATATTCACCCAAAACAAGGCTATAAAGCCACTCAAGGTTAAGGGCTAAGCCTAAGGAAAGAAGTAGATAGGGAGGAACTCAGGAAGGGCGGAGATGGGAATTGACATTCCTCTTAAAAAGGGGCAAGATCATACAAGGGTGGGAAACACGAACAAGGAAGGGAATTCCAGAGAGAGGAAGACCGTGGGAAGAATCTGTTCTGATACCTCTTTGTTCTACACCTTGATAGAGACAGAGTGTACGGGTGAGCGTTGGCAAACAGCCCGGTTGCTCGCTTAAAATAATGTCCGTAAAATGGTCGAGTTACCCATTTGCTCGGTTAGTTCCCCTCCCCCCCCCAAAAAAAAATTCCAGTGCGAACAGGGCTTAAATCGCACCTTGTCCGCTCATGACTTTCACCCAGCTGGTGGTGAATTTCTCGTCAGAGATCTTCCTGTCCAGGTTCCAGGTCCGCCTGCCCTCAATCTCGTCGTCCTGGTGCTCCCCTTCATTGTAGTGGCGCCTAGCCTTGATACGCTGCAATGCAAAGAGGCATACCATTGCTAAAACAACAATTGATCTTGAACTGATTTTTTTTTTTTTTAAGGATATGTATATTCACCCATTAGAAGTGCATATATACAACCGGCAACACCATTCTTCCTGGAGGTCGTCCCTGCTGATGTTATGCATATTAATGAACACTCTTTACTCTGATTGGCCAACGTCAGAATATAAAATTCTTATGAATATAATGCATTTAGGCATTTAGAATCACTTGGTCACCGTAGTAATGCTGTCCGTCTTAGCCGTGAGAAAATGTGGATGAAGCGTCTTCGGACTATTCAACCACATGGTCTCAACATCCAGGAGGGTAATGACTAACACCATGCAGCTTTCTGATAATCCTTCTTTTGTGTTCAGTCCTTCACACTTCTCTCTTTGATCTTTCCCCCTATTGTCACTAATCCCTACCCCACTCCTTGCCCTTCTCTTTGATCTTTCCCCCTCCTCTCACTAATCCCTACCCTACCCCTTGCCCTTCCCTTTGATCTCTCCCTACCAGCTTCACTCTTTGTCCTTTGTTTCTCATCCGTGTCCTATTCACTCTCTCCCCCTTCCTTCGTGTACATGTATCTGTTTTGTCCTTGTCACTCTGCCTTTGAGAAAGGTCCTGCTAGGATCGAAACGTCAGGCCCACTAAATTTTACATTTGCATTTAGACATGATGTAATGACAATTGGACTATGGGACCGGAAAAATAGCGTTTGCGGGAAGAATGCCGTTACCGGGTCAATATACACTGCCTCTTTTTAAAATTAAATGGCAAAGAAAACTTAAAATTAAATACATATTTCATCCAGTCTCCTTTTTGGCTAAAAGTAGATCCCAGACAACATTACCTGCACAGATATTTTGCGAAGGCGTCCGTCTGATCAGTACAGTAACTGTACATGAGTGGACAGATTAAACCATTTTTTCTTAAAATTTTGGAGAACGGCAAGGTCTGTGTGGTTGGGATGCTGCCTGACGTCCTTTGCTTGAGTACTTATTACACCAGTTTGCAAAATTTGGAGGGCGTGCTCTCAGCCGATTTGTTCAGATATTGAATTCTGGGAAAAACCGGGGACTAAACCAAGGCAGGGCCAGTATCAGAGAGGACTGACGATCTAGCCCTAGGCCCTGTTTATGGGTCAGTAACAAATGAAATACACTAATAAGTAATAATGGCTAGCTACATACAGGACAGACATGTCATAAACAACAACACCACCGCAATCTCCAACACTCAATGAAAACAGAGGATTCCAGGTTCCCTTGACTTGAGTCGTTGAAGAATGATTAATGGAAGTTACATGTATGCCTTATTAATATTATAAATATAAATATTAATTCTGCCTGTTGTTAGTGTTACTCTAGTACTAGTAGTAAGTACTAATATTAATAACAGTAATATACTGTTAGTGTTAAGGTTACCAATGTTACTTTGTTAGTGTTAATGGAACCAGTGTTTTCTCGGGTTTCCCTATTGAACGTGCAACTGCAAAAGTGCAAGTGCAAGGTGAAGGTAGCACTTGCACTGGCAGTGGCAGTGGAGTGTTGTGGTTGCTCTTCATACGTCATTACATCATACATCACTATTATTAATGATGTACGTTTGTACCTTGTATTGTACTAATTCAGTAATTCATTAATTGTACTAAATTTATATTATCAAGTATACAAGTTGAAAAATATAATTTAATTATAAACCAATTAATTAAAACAGTTAAGTTAACCATTCCAAATCAAAATGACGAGAGATTTTGCACTTGGTGAAATCACTGAAATAAATCGAAAACTCCTTTACTGGGCGAAACACATTGAAAATGAAACTGAAGGTGAAAGGGCAAAATGGGTCACTGTATCTATTCGAAACGTACCAGGCTCCTCCCGCCATCTCTCGAGGAAGCCATTTCAGATCATCGTCTTCTCGTGAAAAGTGGCAGGTGAATTTCTGGAGGCGAACGTAAGGCCTTGGCCGTCAACAACAAAAACAAAACCTTCACTTCACGCGGGTCACGTAGGCCGTCGGGCCGTCGCAGCAATAGTCTGCGCACCGTCGCCTTCTGCCGTTCGTCCAGCGTGTGGGCCGAGACGGGACTCAGGCAGGAGTTTAACCCTTGACCGGGGGAGTTCAGGCTCGTTCACAATAATTTATAGTAACTGAAAAAGTCGACAGTCACGATAAAAATTAATTACAAGGCTTTATTTACGCTATGTGCCTCACTCTGCCTTTCACTAAATAGGAAAATATGTTACACCTGAATTTACACTCCTCCCCTTATTTTCCACTGTTTGCATTTAATTTATTGTTTTCGAGCAGTAAGACTCTATTTATTGGCAAGGTGTAATGCAGAGATCTCATCGCTTGTTCTACGTGTACATGTACATGCACTGTACGTGTACATGTACTAAACTATGCAGCCTGCATACTGTACTGTAGTTCAGTGCGTTCGATGATGAAGTCCTAAGACTAGGAGTAGGAGGTTCACTTTGTCCACTTATCACTGACGATCACGCGAAGAAAACTCAGCTCAAACCATTAGACCAACACTCCCGCAACAGGTTTGAGGCCGACGTATCAATCCCATATCTACACAGGCTCTAAACGCAAAAAATAGCCTTCTGTCGACCGCGTTCCGTGCGGGAAAGAAGGAAAAAAACAGAGAGTTGTCACTCAGTGCCGATTGCGGAAACGCTAGTCAGGCGGACCGGGCCCGACCCCCCACCGGCCTACCGTCTTCCTCTCCGCTCGGCCCCCGGCACACACCGCCAAGATTCAGTCCAACGGCAGCTACTCGGACTGGGTGTACCGCTCCTATGTAACAGAGATGTCCAACCAGCACTCGGTGCAGGCGCTGTCCTGGCGACGCCTGTACCTGAGCCGGGCCAAGCTGAAGGCCTCCAACAGGACCTCAGCATTGCTGGCTGGCTTTGCCATGGTAAATCCATTCATGGCAAGATTTAATTATAATTAGTTTAATCATGGAGCTAATTTATAATTAAAGCTCCATGGTTTCATACCCTCACTGTAAAACTAAAAGTCTGGACAAAAACCTAAACCCAATTTAGACCACCAATTTATTGTACTGAATGTAGACAATATCCGACCTAGCAGTGGAGTAGCACAACCACTTGCCAAAAGAATTGGACGTACATTAATTGAAAGATGTTTTAATTAATTAAAAATTAATTAATAGCCCTCACCTTAAGACTTCAAAGAATGAACAAACCCAGCTAAATCCACAATAGACCAAGTATAAAGTATCAATATGATTACAGGTATGTAGAAAATTTACACTGTCTCTTGTCTGGCACAACCACTTTCCCAAAAAACTTGACTTTAATTTGGTATTCACAAAATCTTAAATCAATTTATTTTGGCAAGTAGTAGTAGTACCAGTAGTAGTAGTAGTAGAAGTAGTAGTTATGTGTCTATTTAAATATTTAAGTATTTTCTACTGTACTAATTTAATTAGCAAAATTAATTGCTAGTCTATTGTGAATGGTTTGTGAAAGAAACAGCAACAATTTAGTCTTTGAGTTCTAAGGGATCAAGATGTTGGGGGCCTTCTACAACCTTGCTATTTTATTTCCCGCCCCAGGTGGCCCTGGTGGAGGTCCAGCTGGACGAGGACAACATCTCGGACGCCCTGATGATCGCCTTCAGCGTCTGCACCACGCTGCTGGTGGTGGTGCACATGTTTGCCCTGCTGATCAGCACCTGCATCCTGCCCAACATCGAGGCGGTCAGCAACGTGCACAACGTGAACGCCGTGAACGAGTCGCCGCACGACTCGCTCCACTGCCACATCGAGATGGCCTGGGGCTTCTCCACCATCCTGGGCATCATCTTCTTCCTCCTGGACATCATCCTCCTGTGCTGGGTCAAGTTCCACCGCTACGTCAACGCCGCCGTGGCCTCCACGGCCATCGCCGTGCCCGTGCTGGTCATCCTCTGCATCTTCGCCGTCCACTTCTACCGCAAGCTGGTGGCGCACAAGTACGAGCGCTCTACCCGGGGACTGGAGGAGCTGGAGAGCATGGCCACCGAGCTGGACAATGGCGGCAAGGGGCCCGCCCCTGCCTCCGCCGGGATCACTTGCGACTCGCACGTCGTGCAACATGTCTAGACAACAAAAAATCGTTGTGGGTTTTACATTTACAAGTGTACATTCCAAAAAAATGCAAAGCAGTAGCCATTTTTATGAGGGGGAGGGAATTTAATCTGTATTATACCCACAGACATTTACTCGCCGTAGCTGTGATTCAAAGAGTACGACCCTATAGTCGTTTATGAAGTGAAGGCTTAGGCTCGGGCTTAGGCTTCGGTCTTTACCCGTTATAACGTCACAGGCATCTAGAAACGAGCGTTTGGCCCCAGTTTTTTGGGGGGGGTGAATGCTCTGTACTTCTCAAGTTAACAAAACGCAACCTGGATTGTTCAGGTTTTATGAGACGGAGAGAAAGCCTGAGCCCGAGCCTGATCCATGGATTCGTAAAGGGCCGTATTTTTCAGACTGACAATAGGGGGCGCCAGACTGTAAGTTCATGGAAGCTGCCATCTTAGAAAAAAGAAACTGCAGGGCATCATTGGGTAGCTTCATAGAACCCATGATAGAACCGTTGGCAAAGTTGAACACGTGTCACGTCACACGTACAGTGTACAAATGCAGGTTAGTCCGTTCCCCCTTGGCATGACAGAATCCCAGCATTGTCTCGTACAGGCGCTGTCCGCCTATATAGGTAACATACATCTGTGATGCTACCCCATTTATAGAGAGACAACATAATGGTGGTAGGCTTGCCAGTTGCCACGGCAACTCATTTCCACAAGCTGAGGGTGTTTTATAAGTGGGTAGGATTTTTGTCTGACGGTTCAGAACTTCAGAGGACAGAAACTATGTACACATTAGATGTAGATGGCCACGTCTGTGATTGTGAAGTTGGTGTATCAACCAATACTGTAGATGCAAATCAAGCAATTTTTTCTCCTGGTTCAGCCTTCAAAAATCATCTTTTCCCAAGAGATTGAGAAAAAATGTCTTGTTGGCAGGATCAATTCTCGTGAACAGTAAGTTACACGATATTCATTGCAACTAGACTTTAAGTGCCTAGTCTTACTACTGGAAGGTGTTGGTTACATGTGCATGTATAATGACTGTGTACATATTTGCAATTTTGCATCCTCTTTTAGTACGAGAACATTCTGTGTTGATTGAGGTGAGCAATTTCAGATTTGTGTGTGTGTGGTCAAAATCCACTCTCCTTTCTGTACCTTGTTCACCTTGAAATGAGATCACTGTCTTGTAATATATCTGAGAGAGGAAGCAGGCTTTTTTCCATTCCTTGGTTCCTGCATTTCTGTCACCTTGATATGATCACTTGTTAGCTCACTGTGGGCAAATACCACAATAATCAGGTTATACTGAATCAGTTGTTAAGTATGTTTAGGCCAAAAAAAAAAAAAAAAAAATGTTTTTCATCCACTTTTTCGAAAAAAAGGAGGAAAAGTTTTGGATTGTTTTTATTTATTTTCAGTTTAATTCAAGATGGCCGCCATTTTCATATTTCCTGCAACTGATAGTGTTTCCACTTTTAAAAGGAAAGACAAGTTGGACAAGAAAACTGAACATATTTAGTTATTTACACTGTTAGTTAGTGTTGTAACTTGTAATAACCAATTGATGAATTTGTGGACTTTTCAGTGTTTTTTACTGCATTTTTCGAAAATGGAAAAATAGTGAAAATATCCAGGCAGCCCCCATAAGGAAGCAGGCGGGGACATGGTTTTTGTTTAACTTTACTTAAATTTGTTAATATTTAGATTAACTTATTAACCTTAGAAATGCACAGTTGGTCATTAAACTTTGGTGGTTTCACTTTTAAAGTCATTTAAGTAATTTGATATAAATTATATGAATATTTTGCAAAGGCTATCGACAATGTGAGAGGATTCGGTTAAAATCAGTACTGCAGTAACCAGGGCAACCTTTTGTTAAGCAACTCATTTGATCGTACAAATGGTGCATAACATATGCAACTACCTACCAATATTTATTATACAGCACAAGAGCTTCGAGACAGTTTTGAGAAGAAAAAAACTTTTGCGAGTGGAACCTACAGCTAGGTGTATCATATAATGGCATAGTATGGTGAATCTTAAGCACAATGCATTAGAACGCTATCCAGTGTACAGGTACCTTTGATAAATTCTACATGTATTTGTGCTCTGATTTGGCAGGGCAAAGATTTGAAAGAATATGAATACTATTTTGGATTGATTATGTACATGGATGTACAGAAAGTTGTATATTGGTTGTATTTGTCATCCCAGACCACAGGCTGTAACTACAGGTATTCCGAAGGCAAATGTTGCATTTTGATGATCTCATGAAAGAAAGGTAAACAAAACTTGGGTGCACTCATTTCGTTTGACAAACGGCTGGCCACTGGTAATCACTGCATGTTGTGCAATGACAAAGGCGACTGGGACCAGGGAAGAAAGCATGGTCCCAAGGCTGGGCCTAAATCACACACCACAGTTTACTAGCCTGGGTTCAGGTACAAGATTTTGTGGTGTACCCTTATTCAACAACCCTGCACATTTGGGAAAAGTTTAGCAGTGCATGCAGTGACAAGGCAAAGGCATTCCCTATCTATTATTCGGTGAATTTTACAGAACGAAAAAATCGAGCAACCAAAATCCTCTGTGGCTGCGACTACAGATGTGCGCCAAGAGGGCGTTTAAACAATAGCCCGGGTCTCTGTTTATATGCAGTCTTGAAAGTTGAGAAGGGCCTGCTGATGACATTTAAACTTTCGATTCCAGGACCTTGCTAAGAAGGCATTTGCAGCCTTATTGAGAAAACAAATTAGTATTCACCTGGCTCTTTCCCCTCACACATGTCAAAGCAAGAGCAATAGGTCGAATTCCCATGCCACTGATAGTGTGGACAACTGAACACACAGTTTGTCTATGACATGGATGTTCATGGTCTTCTGCGGTCTTTATTTCTTATCATTTAGACTAACGCAGCTATCTTTGCTATCATGTTGTGTGTTCTGTAATGAGCCCACTCAGTCAGATTTGTTTGTCAAAAAAATGTCTTCATTAACATTGTCAACTGCCCTACTTATCTCTGTTCATCTATTGCTAAAGCACACGTAAGTTTCTTGCCAAAGCTTGTTATTCATAGTCAAAGTACATGTATTACTTCCCTTCTTTTGCATATTATGTGTATGTGACATTCTTTGAGTGTTATTTTTTTTCCCTTCTAAATATCTAGTTTGGTGTCTATATAGACATATTTAAGGGGCAAATGTAAATGTAACCGTATTAACTTCATATGTAATAAATGCTGTAAGTTGCAACATTTGATGATGCACAAAATAACGTAAATGGGAAGTATTGGTGATTTTCAAGGCAGGAATTGTCCCCACCTTTAAATGATAGGCTCAAAGAGAGTTACACCAAAATATCCCTCTGTTTTTATTTCTTTCCTAAATAAAAATGAAATAAACAATCAGGCAACGATATAATTATGAATGTATGTATACAGTTTATTTTTCAGGCGACTCAACTCAACAAAAGACTGATAAAGATTTTGCGCATGCATTGCAATGATAGGCCGCAAGTTCAATTGCAACGATCGGATACGTTGAAAGTTAAATTGCAACTTGTCTCAGCTTCAGATCAAAAGAGGCTTCAAATTCAGAACAGCCGTCAGCCCAGAATAATAAACGCATGCCATGTTCAGGCTGTGGTTGCAATTACCTACATAAAAACAATTGCATTCTAGCAGCACTAAAGTTGATGCAATGTCATTTCAAGTCAAACTAATGACCGATTTGGGGGCAAAAACATCTTTTGAAAACCAATATCATCTTCAATTCTTAATCACCCCTGAAAATGAGAATATAAGAATTGACTCAACTGAGAAAAAAAGATACAACCCTTTCTCCAAAAAGTAGTTTTATTTCCCAGATCACTTCCTTTGTTATAATTTAACAAATTATGGTCTGTTAAAATAATGAAATGAAAGAATAAAGTAGAAATTAATGTTTCCCAAAGTCTCACCTGCTTTCTTCCTGACATATTTTCCTCAAAAAAGCACTTGTCTTTGGTATAAAACATTTAGAATATATCAATAATCGTAGATTTTGCCAAAATGTGCTCAGTATAGAGACACCATATCCATCTGTTTATAAGAAGATTAAAATAAAAATAAAGTGCCAAATTGCTATTTATATCTCCAGCAATTCTAAACAAGCCCTATATCTGAATGTCCATTATGGAGACTTGCGTGACTTGACCTGCAAGATTTTTTCTGCAACTCAGACAAGTCAGAATGACACAACTTGGCCTGGCTTACTCAGACTACTCAAAGTGAATCTGGATGTCTCAACGAAAAAAAAAAAAAAAAAAAACACTCTTAATTTTACAAAAAAGTGTATTTCGGATTGAAATTTCGCTCTCTTTGACTTTGATATTGCAACGAAAAGTGATAACATACATTTTGGAATCCTTTTTAACATATTTACATGTTCTACAAAAGAGTTGATAAAAATTTCACATCTTGTTTACAAAGTGGTCCATTTTTCCTGTCTCTGCTTTGACCTCACCCTCTAATAGTCCCTACGTGTACATGATTAGTAGTCCTACATGTTCATGTACACACTTGATTAGTAGCCCATACATGTACATGTACATGATTAATGGATCCATTAGGCACAAAAAAAAGCTCTGTGACATTGCAATGGGTGGTCTAAGTCGGAAGTCCTAGACTCGCGATTATACAGCATACGTTTAAAATACAAAATAGCATTTGCTTAATTGGCACACTGGTGGGATGTGTAAAAAGAATAGATCAGGGGAAGGGATTCAAAAACTTGGCTCAGGCTCTGGCTCAGACCCTGGCTCAGGCCCTGGCTCAGGCCCTAGCTCAGGCCCTGGCTCAGGCCCTGGCTCAGGCTCTGGCTAAGGCTTTGGCTAAGGCTCTGTCTCAGGCCCTGGCTCTGGCTCTGGCTTTGCCTCTGGCACTTTGCCTCTGGCTCAGGCCCTGGCTAAGGCTCTGGTTAAGGCTCTGTCTCAGGCCCTGTCTCAGGCCCTGTTTCAGGCTCTGGCTCAGACTTTGCCTCTGGCTCAGGCTCTGGGTCAGGCTGTGACTCAGGCTCTGACTCGGGTTCTAGGTTGGGCTCTGGCTCTGGCTTGGCTCTGACTCAGCCTTTGGCTCAGTTTCTGGCTCAGGTTCTGGCCACTGGTTAGCGTCTGGCTCAGGCTATGGCTCGTGCCGACATCATAGATGCAAAACACTGGGAAACAATTGGAAATCAAGCTGGTTATTCTGTTGCACTGTTTTGGGCTCCTGATAAAGGGTCCTAGCCAGCTATTGGAATGTAATTGGCGACATGACTTCTTCCAAAACAGC
>OX465105.1:15022618-15027618 GCA_949987565.1 Luidia sarsii
TAAAGCACCCCTTGAACAAGCATGGGGGTAGGGGAGGGAGGGAGAGCAAGGGGAGGGAGGGAGGGGAAGGAGACGGGATCTCACCTGTCGTGCTGACTGAAGAGCGCCCGCCGCACTTTTCGCCTCCGGAAGGCCTCGACGACGATCTTGCAGGTGTTGGTGAGGACGCTGCCCGTGGGCTTCTTGGAGAGGTAGCAGGGCCGGCCGGCGACAAAGACGGCCGCCGCCAGCAGCAGCACGGCGGCGGGCACCAGCAGGCCCACGTAG
Organism: Luidia sarsii; assembly: GCA_949987565.1. Classification (NCBI taxonomy): domain Eukaryota; kingdom Metazoa; phylum Echinodermata; class Asteroidea; order Paxillosida; family Luidiidae; genus Luidia; species Luidia sarsii. The sequence continues at coordinate 15,022,886 of OX465105.1, forward strand.
AAGTTGTCGTTCTGCTGCAGGAGGGTCAGCCCCGACATGGCTATCAGGGAGCCGACGTTGATGGCCCAGTAGAACCAGTTGAAGAAGGTGCGCATCACCTCCGGCCCTTCGTAGCGGACCTGCGCGCCAGAGACCATAAAAAAGCCTTTGAGAAAGGTCCTGCTAGGATTGAAACATCAGGCCCACTAAATTTTGAGATTTGCATTAATTGGTAGTTTTAGTCAGTAGGCAGTTTGCAACATTTTTGTATATCATTTTAGAAACCATAAAAATTATGAAAAATTAACTGTTCTCAAGGAGATACAGCCCCCAAAACAGCGTCTCCTTTTGGCTTCATCCACAAGCAAGCGCTCAGCTACTTGGGTCACGCTGATAGTCTTATCGTTATCGTGCAAGGTGGAGTGGAAGCCGGAAGGTAAGAGGAAGCCTGGACGGCCTAGGACTAGCAAAGGTCACTTTGTCAGACAGACGCGATTTTCACTTGAAGTGTATGGTTTGTAAGTGTTTAGTGAGGGTGGTCCCAGATTATTTGTGTGATATCTTTACCCGGAGTAGTGAAATCCATTCTAACAACACTAGGAACAGTTTGATGGGTAACATTGTTCTTCCACAAGTAGGAACAGAATTTGGCAGAAAAACATTCAAATTTTGGGGAGCTCATGCATGGAATGCCATACCAGGGGATTTAAAGAACCACATTCCAAATAATGTTAAGTGTTTCATTAACTTGTTAAAGGGCTATACATAGTAGTATAAGTTCAATCTTAATGTGTAGATGTATTTCAAACAGACCTGGTGTTACAGGCTTTTATTGATTGTTTAAATGTTTGTTGAAATTTTAAGGTGCTTTTTAATGTTTTTTTGTATTGGCTGGGACCCAAGGGAGATCAGTTTTGCACTGATTGGGAAACCCAGGGTAAATAAAATAATAGTAATAATAATAAGTCAAAAGAAAAAACGAACAAACAAAAGGGAAACATGACTTCTCAAATAGTCAACTAACTTTTTGATGTGTGTGAACGTGAATTATTTTATTTTATTTGGACAGTGAAAACGGCCCTTATATGCCTTAGGGTAGGGGGGGGGAAGGCAAAGAATAAGTGGGACTTCTTTTCTTTTTTTCTTTCTCTTACTTGGTCACCCCCGAATGGAGACAGGTTGGCTTTGACTAAGCCCGCTGCGATAGCGATGGTGACCAGACTGACGTAGACCGCCCAGCCGCAGCTCATATTGGTGTTCACCACCTCGGTGGGCACCGTGTCGTTCGCACCGATGGAGACGTTGAACCACTGGGTGGTGTTGGTGCCGCAGAAGTCCACGAGGAAGTCGGGGCGGGTGCTGGCGTAGCCCACGAGCACCAGGAGCGCACTGCCCAGGCCGTAGACGACGAAGCCCAGCACCACCATCTTGAAGCGGCCGAGGAGGGTGTCGGCCAGCAGACCGCCCAGCACGGGCGAGACGTAGGACAGGCCGGCGAAGATCAGGGCGGCGTTGGCGGCGTCGTAGGACAGCCAGCCCAGCGGCTTCTCGTTCAGGAAGAGGACCAGGTTGGTGGAGAAGCCGTAGTAGGTCAGGCGCTCTAGCATGACGGCCAGGAGGATGGCGGTGCAGGCGCCGCGCCGCTTCCATTTGGGGCGGCCGTAGGCGTGCTGCTGCTGGTGCTGGTGCTGCTGCAGCACGTGGGAGGCCGACGGCCGGCCAGAGTCCACCGACGACGTCAGCCGGTCCTGCTGCAGCAGGGGATCCGTTTCGTCAATGTCTACCGCCATTCTGGTGGGGGCTTCTCTCACTGCACACAAAGAAAAATGCAGCATCTCATCAATCGGTTGCACGGAAGCAACCCGCTTCGTCGACTTTAGTGACCGAAAATAGATTGATTGATTTATCTAATAAAAAGTAATATCAATATCATTATTTTCTTTGCAAAAGTTGTGCACGAGTTAGACAAGCAGAAAAATGATTGCAGTGTCACCAGGCAACTCTAAGGTTACTTAGTTCCTTAGTTATATAATTTATAGTTACTTATACAACTTTACAACTTATTTTTATGACGGGCACAATATAGCGATTGACTTGTTAACAAAGAAAGAATACGGATTACTGCAACTTCCGAATGTCGACAAAAGTCAAAAGAAAACTTGAATCACTACTTCCAAACGACAGGAGAAATGTGGCAGGGAGCATAGGTTCACTTACCTCAAACCAATTACTCGGTTTTGCGAGAAAACCGGAGAAAAAATCCCTATTTACGGCTTGGGTTCGTCACATGATGATGTAGGCATCAGCAGGTTCGCTTCCGCATAATTTTCTGTTCCTAGTGCGTGCAAGTTCCACGAAAAAAAATGTTTTCATCATCAAGCCGAGTCCGAAATCATTGGCGACGGCTTCGGTTTGCACGCGAGTCAAGGGAAGCCGCTGGGCAGCGGCTTCCCTTGACTCGCGTGCAAACTAAAGTCGTAGCCAATGATTTTGGGCATGCCTCACTCACCCGCATGGTGGCAAGCGCTGTTTCGCACACGGGCCAACGCGTAATCGAAAGGGTACCAGACGATGAAGTCACGTGAGAGGTCACGAGACAACCTCGTGATTGGAGTTTTGAAATGCCACACGTGGGGTCGCGTTCAAAACGCCTGCAGTACAGACGACGACGGAAAGTGTACAGTACAAAAAGAATTGGTAGAAACATTTCGTTTGGACAACCATGGCAACATTTCCTTGTGTTTTTGTAAATCACTTCTTGTGAGCTGAAACAGGCTATATATTTTGCATTGTGTAGGATTTGTAGGGCTTGTAACTTGTAACTATAGAATCCTGTAAAAAAAAAAAAAATCTACAGTAATGCGCTGAAATCAGCTACGGTAACTCTTTTTCATAGTACAACTATCAAAGTAAACAAATTGTTCAGAAAAGAGTGAAAAGGCCACGGTAATTTTACAGATGCCTTCTGGGTCAAAACATGCCTGTCTCATTTTTGTTAGTGTTGTTTTCTTCAAAACTTTCAACCAATAAAATGTCGGCATTCGATTAAATGTTATATGGCGCCCTCTTGCGTCCACCACTTCATCCACATGGTTACCAAAATGTCTTTATGGAAGATTTTGGAACTTCCACGGTTCGATCTGTGCCTTGCTCTATGGTTTTCTCAATAAATCTACGGGATTCGCCGTAAGTATTACTAATAATCTCAGTATTGGAGTGAAGCATATTAAACGTGTTGTCTTAAAATTTAGTGGGCCTGACGTTTCGATCCAAGCAGGACCTTTCTTAAAGTCAAAGGACCTTTGAGCATGGAGGAATAAGGAGAGATTCTCCATGCTTTGAGAAAGGTCCTGCTAGGATCGAAACGTCAGGCCCACTAAATTGTAAGATTTGCATTTTGGTAATTTTAGTCAGTAAGCAGTTTGCAACATTTTTGTATATCACTCGAAATTGTATTGTTTGCAAAATTGTATTGTATGTGAAATTCTTATAATTTTTAAATGCGTTTTTTTTAGCGTTTTCCAATCTTAAAGGAAGTACTGACTACTGTAAATGCAGTAATGTTAGGGATACATGTAGTTATGGAAGTCTTGATTGTGAATACTTCATCGGTTTACAATAAATTCATTGCATTAAACTATGAGAAATGAAACAGACAAGAGCACATGTTATTCATGTATTCATTTTAATTTTTAACATTTGCATACAAATGAATATCTTAACAAATAAAAGAAAATTATTTCAAATAACTAGAAAATTGCAATCTTTTAGAAAACTTATAATATTGTACAGTCCAAGTTCAGTATGAAATTTATAATAAAAAATATAATTTAAAGATAGATAGCAAAAGGAAACTTTGATCGGACAGGTTAACTTTTTTTTTTGCCGATTTTTCAATTTGTTCAAAAGTTCCCCGTCAGTTTTTCCTTTGTTTGTTCATAAAAGATTATAAATATGTAGACAAAGAATGCAAAACACTGACTTTTGCTACAATCTTTGTCAATATCTAGCACCGGTAAGTAGTAATTGTTGATTTATCAGGCACTCTCATTTGCTTTTTGGTCATTTGAGTCAGTAAGCGGTTTTCAATTTTTTGCACGAATTGACGTTTTGAACATGTACATGTACATGTACTTACTATTCTTAAATTAATAATAATATCACTTCAGGCATTCTTGGAATTCCTAGAAAATAATTTATGTCCTTTTTATAGTTTCAAATTCATGTGCAAAGGCAATCACTAACCTAGGCGTGAGCACTAGAATATAGTGAATCACCACACGACCTCGGCCGGCCAGCTTGGTGATCAAGTTATGACGTCAGTGCTTATCACATCAAACAGGGCAAATCCTCAGTCATTAAATTTGAAGATACTGATTGATATACCTAGGCTTAGATTAAACAGTGGCCCAGTGGCCAGTAAAGATGGCATTAGGCCACTGGAAACTACTAGAGAATTGCACCGGCCAAAGTCATTACTCGCACGTATCTGTGACAGCTAAAACCCGCTTGATAGGTTGTTCTTCATCGTGTAAGACAATTACTGAATACAAGATCACAGCGCAGCAGGATGGGTAGAATTCAGCACAAGTGAAGTCACACTTGGGCTAGGCTGCCGGCTGGGGGAGGGGGAAGGATTGGAGGGGATGCAGGTTAAGAAAGAGCTCCTGTCTGGCTCCCTGTCTCTCTATCTAGTCAGTGCTGACCGCCTTCGCATCGGGAGGAAGGACATCCACGGAGTAGCTCAGGCTCTT
>OX465105.1:15032618-15118958 GCA_949987565.1 Luidia sarsii
GTTAGAGGGCCTAACGTTTCGATCCTAGCAGGACCTTTATCAAAGGCAAAGGCTTTGACTTTGAGAAAGGTCCTGTTAGGATCGAAACGTCAGGTGCTCTATCGCTTCCCAACAAGTGTTGCTGCACATCACTGTGAAAATTGGGTGAGTACTGTATGTCATGTTGCCATGAAACAGACAACAAATCGGGGTGGTGGTTTGATGGAACCTTTCAAGATGAATTCACCCTGAAAGTTCCCTCTTTTGTGACCCTGCATGGTCTTGCCAAAAAAGTATGGCCTGAGGGAGGGCTTAATTAAATTACTGATACTGGGGGGGGGGGAAATCAATACACAACTCAAGGCTGTCTGGTGCCTGTGGTGGGCAGGAAAGGCTCCACAGGGAAATTCTAAAGGTCTCCTTCACAAGGGTTTCATGCCATGACACTGGTACAGTACTTGGAAATAACTTCAAACAAAAAAGGGACATTTTTCATGGGTAAGAATATGTCGCAAATTGAAGTGTTATATTATTATTATTACTAGATTATTATTATCTATTTGACCAATACAAATTTAGACAAGAACGTACAAAGCGACAATTCAAAGTAATAAATATATATACTTGAATAAAGTAAAGTAGACAAAAAGTGGATGGGACCAAAAGCAAAAACAAGTAGTGTTATATATTTACAAGGGACATAATATTATGGTCTAGATTTCCACCCAGGAGAGTAAATGTGTTGAAACAAGAGCATTTTTAAACATTGTTTTTCACAACAATTAGTTATGGGGGGGGGACATGGTGTAATCAAAATGTGGACAGTTTGCTGCAATGCCGTGTGTGAGTCATCTCTTTTGAGAAGGGAGTACAACTCTGAAAAGAGCTGGAAACTCAAAGTTTCAGATAGAGTGTACTCCATCTGCTGCCTGTCATTGGATTCCAACTACTGTATGTCGACAGTGCTTAAGTTGATGTTCAGGTTTTCTCCTGCATTTTAAAATATGAGTATGAGGGGGACTGCCTCTCACTTTTAAAGGGGAGGGGGCTGTTCTTAACATCATTGGGGGGGACCTGAGTTTTCTCTCTCCTCCAATCAGTCAGGATCTGTCGTTTCATCACTCAGAGTGCACAGTGATTCCTCCGATATACCAGCAGCCTTATACTAATTACACTATATGATGGTCCGACTACCACTCAGTTGCAAGCAGACAGAATCACGGTCTCACAATTTTTGGTTCCGGTGGCCCTCAGGGCTCTTACTGTGTATTGTACATACCTCTGGAACCTGCCACTCATTCTTGATGCTGTCAATGTCCCACTCCTTGCAGAAGCCGATATGCTGCACATGCAGTGACATGGGAGAGAGGTCAGAACAATGAGAGAAGTCAATTGTGATGAGACTGAGGGGAGTCAGGAGATAGAGGCCAGAACAATGAGGGGGGACTGAGGGGAGCTGTCTGAAGCATGGGCTGGCATTTGAATAGCTGATGACTGCAATTGAGCAGTCCTGGCAAAAGACGAGTTGGCTATTCATAAAGGCTACTATCTAAGGGCTGGATAGCTCAGATGGTAAGAGCGCTATGGTACGCACAACCAAAAGTTCAACTAAGACTCCCAGTCCAGTCAAAGTTTTCTTTGACATTTTTTTTTCCAATTAGACTGGACCAGTATTTTCACCCGAAATCTCTAGTGTAACATACCAGGGTTGATACCACCTGAGCCATCAAGCCCGTGCACTTTTCCTTGAAATTAATGAACTCACTTCTAATCAGACTGTGGTGAGGTGTCTCCTCTTTTAAATCTTCTCACAATTTGGTGGGCCCGACATTTCGATCCTATCAGGTCCATTCTCAAAGGAAGAGACTTTGAGAAAGGTCCTGCTAGGATCGAAAGGCCCTGCTACATGTAGGATCGATCCTAGCAGGTCCATTCTCAAAGGCAGAGACTTTGAGAAAGGTCCTGCTAGGATCAAAACGTCATACCCACTTAATTTTGAAAATTGCATTTTGGTAATTTTAGTCAGTAAAGCAGTTTGCAACATTTTTGAATATCTCTTTTAATTCTTAGAGTGATATACAAAAATGTTGCAAACTGAGACTTTGAGCAGGACCTTTCTCAAAGTCTCTACCTTTGAGAAAGGTCCTGCTAGGATCGAAACATCAGGCCCACTAAATTTTGAAATTCTCTTTTAATTCTTGTTAGATTGAAATGGGGACATAGGAAATAGGAGCCAAAGCCAAAGCCTTTGTCTGATCATGGAGGTAGAGGGTCTGATCATGGTCTGATTATGAGCTGCAAAGGTATTTGGGACAGATCCATAAAAAAAGGGACCACATCCCCCCCCCTTTCATTCAGATGAAATCAACCAATTGTTGTAAACCTTGTTACAGCAGCTCGGAGATCACACAAAGTGAATGCAGCTTTTTTTTTTCAATTCAAGTCAAACAAACAAAGGAAAAACTGATTGGGAACTTTTGGACAAATTGAAAAAATTGGCAAAGAAAATTGTCACTGAATATGTGACAAGACTGGCTAGGTTTATAAATTACAAGCAACCATAGACACCAGATACCAGCAGCCTCAGTACTTCCTAGTCAGCTGCTTGTTCCCACATTTCTGCATTGATCTAATGCAATGGAAGGGACAAAAATCTGTTTTTATCATGAATTGAAAACCACCAAGCAATAATAACTCACGTCACGAAGCATCTTTTCAGCTTTGCTGAGGTCAAATGACCTGGCTGGAGAATGGGAAAATTGGGAAGATTGGGAAGAATGAGAAGATTATTGGCATGAAAAAAAAAGTTGCCAAACTGAGAAGTGGCCAAATGTGAAGTTGCTACGCAAATGATGATGTGACTTTAGATAGTATTCTTATATCTAATCACAAATTACATGTGCATGTTGTACATTAACATGTAGTCCTACCTCGGAGCCAACGCAGCAGGTAGTGATCATCATACTCAGGCCTCAAGATGTCAGAAATTTTCTCCCGAAACTGAAAACAACAAAAGGAAGAAGAATTTCACAGAATCTTATGAAAGCAGGGGCGTGTTCCCTAGAGATATACGGCAGTTAATGGTTGAATACTTCTGGCAGACGCCCCCACTGTGCAAGTAAAGGCTAGTGGTGCGCAAAACCAGAGGTCTCGGGTTCAAGTCCTCGTCCAGTCAAAGTTTTTCTTTGCCATTTTCACAGGTTTTTTTCCTTCATCTGTTAGATTATTAGATTATTAATTCACATAAAGTAACAATAAAATCAGGGCTCATCTGCACAGAGCTGCTTTAATTAGCATCAAAATCTGCTAAGCATGAAGTGTCTTCCCTGTGTAAACAGGATTAGTTACAGACCCCATTGTGGTGTGGTAATCTATTGCTTTTGACGTGTGTACTTAGCATAGAACAAAGGTGAATTTCGGATTGGCAAACTATAAATAAAACTTCTATGAATCATGACCTTTTCTGCTAAAGTTTGTTGCTTTTATATGAAATTGGCACCTGGTTGCAGACCAAAGTTCCACCTGTATCCTATAAGATAAGGCTGATATATCAGTGATAAGCACCGAGTACTTGAATGCAACTAGAATGTAGTGAGTCCTAAAATGAAATAAAGTTGGCAATCTTGTTATTAAACATCAAGGAAGAATTTCCATGCGTTCTTCGCAGGTTTTCACGCTTAAAAATTGGACTCTGATGATATTACTTTAAGTATAAACCATCCAGCCCAGCTGGGTGAGAAGCACTTGACTTTGAGAAAGGTCCTGCTAGGATCAAAATGTCATCAGGCCCTCTTACTTTTGAGATTGATATATTTATTCTATTTATATTTGTTTCATTTTCCGGAATGCATGTACACATCACAGCAGACACAATTAATATAGATAACAATAAAGGGGCACAAACAAAAATGAATAAATACACTAAAGAATAAAGAAAACATACCTATGATACAACATCCAATTACTGAATTAGGACCTGTAGGATTGCCCAAAAGAAACTAGTTTCTGTCAGGGGGCTCTCCAAACTAATTGGATGATAAAAACAGTGTACTATAATGAAAAAAGAACTAGAAAATAAGTAAAAGTGGATATGTATACAATATAATACTTTAATAGTGCCAATTTCTGGTGTGAATCTCAAAACTTAGAGGGCCTGACGTTTCGATCCTAAAGCAGGACCTTCCACTTTGCCTTTGAGAAAGGTCCTGCGAGGATCAAATCGTCAGGCCCTCTATTGATGTATTGCAGGTCATTTTTGTCAGTGTAGTTTGCCACAGATCGATACTCACAAGTTTCAGAGTCTCCTCTTGTTGAAGGCTGAGATCTCCAACATGACCGCTCATTTTTGTCTGGAGGCTGGGAGTGGGGAGTGACTTCCTTGTGTGTGTGTGTGTGTGTGTGTGTGTGTGTGTGTGTGTGTGTGTAAAACCGGCAGCCAAGATCCTGAGCATGAGCAGACAGAATGGATATAGGCCACAGATAGATGACTGTCATAAATTATCATGGAGGTCTACCTCCATGGCCATTTTTATCATTGCCCTGGCCCAATTCAATGATAACAACAGATTACTTTTTGGCCCACGACTGAGGCGCAGGAGCTCTTGTCTTGTTTACATAACAGGTAGGCCTACACAGTAACATCCAAGTACTATTACTATTACTATTATGCAACAGCAACCTTGGGTGTAGCTGACTTACCAAAACGGCAACAATGCACAATGGTCTGGGAGTTATACGGATAAAAGCTGGCTTTTGGGGGCCTATTGTGAAGTTGTTTACTTCCGGTCTGCAAAAGCCGAAAGAGAGCTGGACTGAAGGGGGGGGGGGGGGCTTATAATTGCAACTTGAGCAGCGCGCGCGGTGAAGCCATGATCTGTGTTTTCACGCTAACGCTGAGCTGGTTCGTCGACTTCGATTTCTTCGGTCATCCGTGAATAAACTGATCAATTAGGGCAAGACATTAATTATTGATACGGTTACGCTAAGTTAATACATAGTCAATAGTAGAACTGTACATGTACCTTGTACTATAGTACGAAGTTCTACTAATACTATACTCACAATAGAGCAAAATGATCGCAGAACACTGACGCACCGAAAAAAGTCGACTTACATTTCCACTCCTATACAAACCATAAAATGAGGCCTTCATTCGTTTGTTAAAGCGACGTTTCGGTGAGGGTAATATACTAATATTAATGTACAATCCGTCTTGAGTTATATATTATAGTTATACTTGTGGTATAAACTAATTAATAATACTAGTACTAGTAGTACATTAGTACTGTAGTACTACTTAAGTGCTAGCCTAGTACTAGTACTAGTAGTATTACTTGTACACTTTACAATTATTATATCCAGTAATAGTATTGGTATTAATTTATTTTTCATGCACTCACCCAGCCTGTAAAGTATTATATTACAGTATAATCCTCCTTGGTATAATTTAATAAAGTAGGCCTACTTAATCAACAAGACAACTATCCCCTACTCAAAGATTTAGATTTGTATCTTTGCCCTATATCACATTATTTGCAGTCCGTTATCGCGCTCAGCTCAGCGTTCGTCGGGCGGGTGACCATGTAATGGTATACATAGGCCTACTAGTACTAGTACTAGTAATGATGTACTGTGCATGTACATGTACATAGTGTACATGTACTGTACATTGTACATGACTTGTACACTGTGCAGATGTTCAGCACACCATAGAGATTATCAATAAGACTAGAGGGGACAAAAAGCTTGAGACGCTGAAAGGAGCGCTCGAACATGTATAGAACCTCGTAGACGCATATACGCGCACGTACCGTGGTACGGTACGTATAGACGCCAACACAAATCCTGCACGTATGAACTGGACTGCGGAGAGCGTGAGCGCTTATAACGCTTGAGTTTAGTTGCTTATTGCTCGCACGCCATTCAAAATGACTAACGCAAAATTTAAAAGAATATAGGAGCATCCCCTCTAGTCTTCTTTATAATCTCTTTGATACATACAGTGTACATGTACACGATGTCAAAGATCCTATAGCGCGCGAAACGCGCAAGATAACCTACTCTTGCGAGATCACATGCATCCGGATTGATGAAGTACGCACCATTTATAGATAGAACTCAAAAATAGGCTATGGCCGTTTACGAAATGGAGGCTTAGGCTCGGGCTTTAGCCAAAGTGACGTGACTAGATGACCGATAAAAAAGGACCATGCAGTGTCGGCCTAGGTAAGTAACTCGTGTCGGTACTAGAGAAGCACCATAGAAGTTCTAGTATAATGCAGGCAATAGTTTACTTAAACGATAGATATTGACCTAGATGATAACATAGAGCATGTTGATAATTTATTGGTCGCTGAATAAACACAAAATAATGCTTCGTTCGTGTATGTAATTCACTATACCGTGCACAAAAAATCAATCTAGACGACTATACAACATGTACAACGACAGCTCAGGCTCAGATTTAGTCCCTGATTTCTGACAGCAAGAGAGTTTAGTCTGATGTTTGTCTCACTCGAGTATTTCTGATACATCAAAGAATAAAATATTGTAGAGCGTTAACGCGGGGCGACGTGTCTTCTTCGCCAGGAAGAGGGGGGGGGGGACAAACATTCTCAACTCCTCTGGGCGATCGGTTGCTTGAGCGGTTTGTAAACTGTTCGCCTGCCGAGCGACTAAGTAGGCGTACAGCTTGCGGGGACTGTTCATTTTAGGAAAGTATAACCTGGGGTCGATTTCACCAAACTCATCGTAACTTACGATCAATCGCAAGGCGATGGGAAGTACACACAAACCATAACGACCTATGGAAGTTTACGATGGGTTATCCATCGTAAGTTGAGTTACGGTGCATCGTAAGGCTTTGCAAAATCCACCCCTGGCCGGCCCTATTATAGGGTAGCGAACATAATTGAAAGAACATGGACTCAGACAAGGTTGTAGTGTGAACAGTAAAAGACAATGAGCATAGGCCTATGTAATTTTTTGAGATCAAATTTATAACTGCTTGCCGGAACTCAACCTAGGCACCATATCGGGCTCCTATTCTACAAAACGAGCCAGGGCATAATCATAATAATACCAGAGACTTCCGAAACGTGGATTACATCTGAAATAAGGAGCCTCACCACTCCGATCGAATCAAACCTCCTCTGCTCAGCTCAGGGGTGCTGTACCTCGAACGATGCAATATGACATCCGAGCGGTGTCCAATAAGCACCACATTAATTTTGCACATAAAAAAATATACTGATATGGAAGCATCAGACAATTATTAATCTGCCTGCTCAAGTGAGCAAACAAGACTCACAGTAATTTCTCTTACCCAGTAAGTGATCTGCGATGTAGGATACAGAGAGCTGAGGTTGGATGGCTGACCTCGTGTTATTGTCAGGCAATACAGACGCGTACGCACCGTGAAAGCAGCTGCTGACAGCAACCCGAGAAGTGCCCAAAGATATCGCCGCAGCGCCGCACTGAGATCTTTGGGAAGTGCACTATAGCTCTTCTCCTCCAAAGCGTACCTAGCAACCGCGCTTATAAACTTCCCGCTGCTCAATATCGCCCCCCCCCCCACACACACACACCACGGTACAAATTTCGCCCAAATACGCTTTCCTGTGACCCTGTTGCTTTGTCGTGGCTGCTCGATCTCTATGGCCGTTTTCGAAATGAAGGCTTAGGTTCGGGCTCAGGCTTCGTCTCCGTCTGACAAAACCTGAAAATCCATGCAGGTTGTGATTTGTTTGAAGGTTTGTTGGCTTGATAGGTCTATACAGAGTATTCACCAATAAACTGGGGCCAAACGCTTGTTTTTAGATGCCTGTGATATCATAACAAGAGTCTAAGCCCGAGCCTAAGCCCTCATTTCTAAAACGGCCTATTATTATGCCCAACTGCGCAAGACAGGACCGAGTTCACGATTTCATGTCACTGTATGTAGGCCTTTTATGTTAAAAATATCTGACGTACTGGTGGCAAGGGAAAGCCGGTCATTTATTTTCTGTTGTTGTTTGTCCCCGAATTTAAAGGTTTGAAGTAAATTGTGTTCAACAAGACGCTGGTACCAGACGCTTGTTTCTCGATGCCTATGGCATTATAACGATTAAGAGAATTTTTCGGTTGTTTGTCCCCGAATTTGAAGTACAGTGTGTTCTCCAAGACACTGGTACCAGACGCTTGTTTCTCGATGCCTATGGCATTATAACGAGTAAGAGAAATATGACCGAAGCCTAAGCCCGCACCTATTCCGAGTTCATTTTGTAAACGGCCAAACTCTTCACGTGTGTTATAATTCAGAACTGGGGGCCGTTAAAATTACACTTAGTAACACAATAAACAGTTTTGATAGTGCGACCATTGGTAGTTCTAGATAAGAACCATGATAACTGATCAATAACTTTTAAAAAATTGTGTTTGAAAAATTTAGTCAGACACATTGAGTAACGTGGTTCTCACGGAAACACGTGTGCTAATCTTATACTCGATTATTCGGAGAATCGAATATTCGGAATCGATTCTATTCAGTATCAATTCCAAATACTCAATTTTCCGAATAATCGAATGATCGAAATCGATTCTTTCTCGGTACCGATTCCGAGTAATCAATTTTCAGAAAAATCTATTATTCGGAATCGATTTTGAAAAGAATCGATTCCGAGTAATCGATTATACGAATTGGATTTTCGGAATCGATACCAACAAATATCGATTCCGGAATCAATAAGGAACAGGACGCGCATCCGTCCGATGGGGACGAACCGAACGAACTGTGCTTTTGACGCGGGACCCAGAGATTATAAACGCCTTGTTTATTATAATTACTTCAAATATAAGGTCCTACCTTGTGGAACCTTTCATCTGTGAAAACAATTATCTTCTCCTTTGACTTATTTAAAATTTCTATTATGATGTCTTGTCTCTGTGGTAGTCTTGTATTTGTTTAGTGTTTTTTATCCTATTGTGTTCTAATGTGTAACCTATAATTATGTGTTCCTATATTTGTACAAGGGCCCACACTTATAAGCTCTGCTTCTTCGTGGGTGCCTTCACAGTAAATTCTATATTTTATAAACAGAAATGTATAAGCTTAGAGTGATTCTCTACTGTGAAAATAAATGAATGAATGAATGAAAAAATATATGGGCGGGACCGTAAAGTTGTTATAGCGCCCTCAGTCGTCTGAACCAAGCTCAAAGAGACGTAGCCGAAGCCTGAACCTGGTTTTGGAGAAAGGTCCCGTAACGGGAACCAGTGTTTTCTCTGGAGTGCAAGGTAAATAAGGTTGCTGTGTTGTGGTTGCACTTCATAGTTTCATGATATTGGTGGGGCTGGGGCATAATAGTATAAACTGTCTGGGCTAGGGGCGCAAGTCTCGTGACTGTGTTGTTGCCCAAAGATCGTATAGCGCGCGAAGCGCGCAAGATAGTCTACTCTGTGCAAAAGGTGAAGTCGCTCGGCGGCAAACCACCTTTTTTTTTTAGTAAGCAACGGAGTCCTCTGTCGTCTGCTTTCGGTGCTCCGTAAGTGAAGCGGGAAAGTCACAAAATAATAGTGAAAAAGATACAACATTGGATGCGTGAACAGAATGTGATAACTTTTGATGTGATGTGACCACGCGATGGAGCGCACGCGTGCGACTTTGCTTACTGAAATCATTATAGCTCCATGCTAAAATTACGGGGACTCTGGTAAAAAAAATGACGTCCAGCGCCTACTTCGTACAGATGCGTGTGATCTCGCAAGAGCAGGCTATCTTGTGCACTTCGCGCGCTATAGGATCTTTGGTTCTCACAGCATGTACTGTGCATGTGATGTAGTAGCTCGTCTCATTGACACTGACACGGCAGTCTCGCAACTCAGTCAAACCATATTCCTCCTACTCCTAGTCCTAGTGACTAGTCCTACTCCTAATCTGTGCGGAAAAGGGAAAATCCAATAACAAGAGTTTAGACAACGGAAAAACCAAGCATAATTACGACATCGGTCTTGCGAGAATTTGGCCAACTTCTGAATTTCAAGTGCTGCATGGAGTGCATGCTGCAAGTGAAAGGATTCGGAATTGCTGGGTGAGTGAGTACGCCTACCTGCCCTCCGTGGATTGGGTGAGTTCCACTTAGTTCCATGTCTAATTATGGTGAAATAAATGTCTGTATCCTTGTCCTTGATGTGATGATTAATTGATTAAACCATGATTAAACCGATACAGACCCGATGTGCAACTGTCAAAGACGTGACCGGGTGTGGGATTTTGTCGTGTGGTCTTTTTGTACCTGTGTGTGTGACTTAAATTTGCAAATAATTGCGGTCGGTACACGGTACTACCGTTGGTAGCACAAAAAGGATGATTTATTCGGTTTAGTGCCAGGCGAATTAGAATAAATCTTCTTTATACTTGTTACGTAATGGATGCATGGTTCATTGGTTGAATAAGGTCTGGCTAGTGGTTGCTGCAGCCCGCAGTCTTACCATGGTCTTACCTAGTTGCGGTAACCGTAACCCTCATCCTCCCGAAGGTCGGAGACCTTCGGGAGGATGAGGGTTACGGTTACCGCAACTAGGTCTTACCAATCTGGGAGTTGTGTTGCCTTATTTGTATCAAGTGTTAAAAGTATGATACAAAATAATGACGGTGATATACAAAAATGTTGCAAACTGCTTACTGACTGAAATTACCAAAATGTAAATCTAAAATTTAGTGGGCCTGACGTTTCGATCCTAGCAGTAGCAGGACCTTTCTCAAAGGCAGACTCTGCCTTTGAGAAAGGTCCTGCTAGGATCGAAACGTCAGGCCCACTAAATTTTAGATTTACAAAATAATTACATGAGAGTGGCAAGTGCTGCTGGCTGTACTGAATCGTTCTGGTCACTGAAGTGAAACCACGGAGCAATGGAAATGGCTCTATGCATTGCAATTTCCATGCTAGGTTGGTGTGGAAGAAAAGGGCCTTTATTGTGATCGCCATTTTTTTCTCGGAAGTCCTTGTAATTAATTGTAATTAAACTTAGGGTGTGCTTCGCTGAAGCCATGGAGGTAGAGAGGGCCTGAAAGTAATAGGCTATACATGTTGCACTAAGTACTAGTACTAGTACTTTAGTAGTACTATATAGAAGTAGTACTACTACGTACATGTACATGTATGATGTAGTAGTACTATAGTACTAGTAGTAGTACTACTACTAGTAACTACTAGTACAAGTAGTAGTACTAGTAGTAGTACATGTAGTACTACTACTAGCACTAGTACTAGTACTAGTACAGTACTACTAGTCACTATAGAAATAGTACTACTAGTACTAGTACTTAGTACTAGTAGTAGTAGTACTACTACTACTACAGTACTAAGTAGTACTACTACTAGTACAGTGGTAGTAGGTCTACTACTACTATAGTACTAATAGTAGTACTACTACTAGTACTAGTACTGAGTACTAGTACTAGTACTACTATGCCCGAAACCTCAAATTAAAAAAAAAAGGTGGTTGTAACTTGTAAGGGTCCAAGTTACTCGGACTACTACTACTAGTACTACTACTACTAGACTAGTAAGTAGTATTTACTACTACTACTAGTGCTAGTACTAGTAGTAGTACTATTACTACTAGACTAGTACTATTACATGTACTAGTACTAGTACTTGTACTAGTACTTGTACTAGTACTAGTACTGGTCTAGTACTAGAGCTGGTTGGAAAGGGTTCTAGTTACTGCGTCTTTGTATGCTTAGTTATAATACGGTCGGTAAGCACTGTGTGTAAGACACTATAGAGTAAATATCTCAGTGTTAGAAAATTGCGATTGCTGTTATCGCGCAAAGATTTCATCCTTCCAGTCCACGGGCACAAACTGAGTTCAGTAAAGGGCCTGACTACAGCCTCCAGTCCAAGCCTTTCATTCGGCAACCCAAATTCCCATCAGTCCCGGCTACGACAAACAAATTGTTTTTCCACCTCGGCCTCACCAGATGCATACGTCTACATGTACCAGTGCATTGTACTGTACAGTGTGTACACCTGCAAGTTCGTCGCACTTTATTTGCTTGTCCGTTTGGACTTTGAGATCAAAGGCTGCTTTGCAAGTTTCCATTCTGAAAAAGACCCTCGACTGGTCCAGTGCGGATCCGTCTAGCATGCCCCAACAATGAGGACCAATCAAAGACATCTAGGCAATACACATGATACAAAATTAAGGTTTACGCTTGGGCTAAGGCTTCAGAACTTTGTATTTCTCCTACTCCTTATAATGCCACAGGCATCTAGAAACAAGCGTTTGGCCTCAGTTTCTTGGTGAATACTTTGTAACAAGTCCACAAACCTACTAATTCTGTGATAAACCACAGCCTGGATTTTCAGGTTTTGTCGGACCATAGAGCAAGGAAAGGTCGGACCATGTCTGTAGGTAAAAGTAGACTATAGTACCTACTACCTACACATGGTAAGACCATAGAGCAAGGGTAAGATGGAGTTAAGAAGCCTGAGCCTGAGCCTGATCCGTGGATTTGTAAAGGACCATACTGTAAATAGATTGTTTACACATGATACTGCCTAGTAGAGATAATGATCTGTAATTGTGTCATGTTAAAAAATATCTGTGTGGTGCATGCTCAAGGTGGTCAACAACAGTTGTTGAGAAGGCTGTACACAAAAAGGCATGGAGAAAGGTCCTGCTACATGTAGGATCGAAACGTCAGGCCCTCTAACTTTTGAGATTCAAATATTTCCAAATTCTACACAGGTCGACCACTCTCAACCGACCCCCTTAGCAGGGTTAGACCGTTTGAACATGGGTTTGAAGCAGGTTTTTCATATCAATTTTTTGTTCTATTGACTTTTTTCCAGGTGGTTCTTGCTGAGAGGAATAGCCCAGTGAACTGCAGATTGCGATCTCAGTGAACTCAATGATAAAACAACATCTGGTCAGTTTTGAGAGTGATAACAGCATTGAAAAACTGGAATTCCCCCAAGCTGGAATTCCCCCGTCCTCTTGGTGTGAACGTGCATCTGCACATGCCTTGTGTACATGTATAGTGCCACTGGATCTTTCCAGACCGCTTGACCGAGAATGCATTTCCTGGTGCGCGGTGGACAAAGAAGAGATTAGCACATGGTGAACTTGTCCAGGAACCAGTTCAAGGAAATAGCGGCTCAGGAAGGGGAAGACGAGAGGAGCAATACCAATAAAAGTTTATGCACACGACCCTGAATGTACATGTAATACATGTACAGTAAGCATGTACTGGTGTGACATCTTGAACGAGCACACATAAGCATATGTACACTGGATGAGCTCTTGCTCAATATTCTGGATGTTTTGTTCGGTCTGAGCAGGAAGCACTAACATTGTGCGATCATATTTTCCTGGTGTCGCATTGAACCATTCTGCAGTGAAAACGCAGATGGGATTTGTGTCGCAGACCACCCCTGCTACAATTCGCTGACTCCCCGAGGAATTTTCCCCCTTATTAGAGCCAGCGACGGGCGCGAAAACGCCGCGCCCAGGTTTTTTTTAGAGCGCGGGATTTGGGTTGCGCAGTTCTGCCATGGCGAGTCCCACCCTGGACCTGGTGTGCTGCCGAGTGTGGAACTTCACCATCGAGCCGCCCGACGTTGACGGTCACCACCGCGAGGTCACGTTTCTGCGGGTGTTCAACATCAGCGCCATCCTGTCGTCCACCCTGAGCATGCTGGGCGCCATCTACATCCTGCTGCCCAAGAAGGCCTACGTGCCCAGGCAGCGCAAGTCGCTGCGGGCGGTCGAGCGCCAGAAGAAGATCCTGACCTGGCTCTCAGTGGCCGACATTCTCGCCTGTGCAGGTTGGTACATGTACATGTAGTAAGGGTCACACTTATTGGCATCAAGACGGCGTCAAGACACGAAAGTGGTGTCAACACATTCAAAATGTACCATACATGTACATGTACATGTACATCGGAAATTAATACACCAGCGTGACCAGACTATGATAAATATTATCGATGAGGTTTTGCATTGGGTTTTAGGTTATATTTCATTTACAGAATATTAATGGTGTTTTTATCTCGAAAAGAGTCACCGCAAAGCAGCACATCCGCTGACTTTATCACCCCTGTAGCGTAATGGTATGGTCCGTATAGCACAGTACTTAGCAATGTGAGGCAAGATGGCTGCCGATTGCGGAGCTTCAGAGAGAGCATTGCTTTTAAAAATTGAAATGGGAACGGCATTTTCTGGACGCCTCATCTCTTTTATTCAAGGCAGACAATTGTATTGGCCAATAATAAAAAGCCTGCTACTGCTTTTGGTAATTTTGAATGCAACCTAGGTGTGTTGACGCCATCTTGATGCCAATTAGTTTGACCATAGATTAGGTTTCCGAAGATTGTAATTAATATCTGCAGCGCTGATACTATCCACACTCAATATCAGGAAGGCACAACCCTCACTGGAGGAAACATTGTTTTAATTTTAACAAAGCTCACCATTTTACTCGGTGCACATTTTCTTTGCCAGTCAATTTAAGTAATCAGCGTGTGATTGTGATTAGAATTTTATGAAAAGAGCTTCTGTAAAATTACTAAAAGATAAAACAAATGGCCACTGATCTCTCAAAGTGAAGGATTTTCCATCTGACTAGTTGCGATTCACGGATTAATAATGTAGATACTGGTACAACATGTACCTGGAATAATGAATATATATTTAATGGCCAATTTTTATGCACGGAATCCACTTATTATTCATGTCTTCAAATAAAAGTGATAAAGTGAGATTAATTCACATGTACTTGTAATTTATGCGTATTATCCAATGCCAAATTCAAATGAATCCTATAACCATTGTATCGCAATTCATTAATAAAGAAAGAACTTGGCAACAGGATTAGTCACTGAAGAATATTCCTACACCTTTTAACTTGACCTGTTCCCTAAACGAGTTTTGCTTGAGACAAGATTTTTAAAGGACTTGCTTCCATGTGCATTAATTAAGGCCAATTTTTTCCCCCTTATTCCAAAACAAGTTTGTTTCCCTAATTACATGTAGGTGGGTAAAGTCTTATTTTCAGTCATTCTTAAGTACAGTACTTTATGTAGGCTGTGCATGTGTGAGGTTCAATGGCTGGAAACAATGAAAATCAATCTTTATTATTTTATTACAAAACAAAAATTGATGCGACGGCAAAAAAAACGATGCAGATGGGGATGAGAAACTCATATTTTTTACTTGGCCTAATATAATTCCACAACATTGGCAGTTGGCACAAGGTTTCATTTTGGGAACAGGCAATACATGTATTTTCAAGAAACATCATTGATGAAGTTGTCATAGATGGAACGTGATTTTGTTAAATTGGACGAGAGGTCGGACGGACACCAAACAACAACAACAAAATCAACCTAACCAGAAGAGGTTAAACTTCAGAAAAAAGAAAGAATTTAATTACGACGAACCAACTAATTCTCTAACAACTCCCAATTAAACAGATTACAGATAAACTAATAGATACAATAAGGTACATGTACATAAATTTAATCTTGGTGGTCTCTCCTCAAATTGGGCTGTGCCCCCAGCCTAATAACCCTGCGTTATGAAAATTGAAAAGAAAACAAAATACCAAACTAAGCCAATGATCAATTGTGGGGTGAAACCAAATTTAGTTAAAATTATCATGCACCAGTTATTTGTAAAAATACCGTGCGATGAAATAAAAGCTTGCAATTTTTGTCAGCCGTCGAAATAAATATTGCATTGTCACAAGTTCTCACAACTGTTTTCTTAATTATGCAAAATAAAATGTACATTGATGTAAATTATACATGTACGCATGTCGCTCTAGACGGTCGGCCTAATGTGGTCAATCACTAGTCTGATGCAGAAATCACCAGCAGTCAAGTAAATTCAAGAATCCGGATGTTTGTTTTTCCATTTTACTCAAGTTCTCCTCTCTTTTTTTTGTGCATTTCAGGAGTTTTTGCGATAGCTGTCCTTGGGCTTGTGGATGCAGGGTCACTAAAAGTGGACATCAGACAGAGTAGAGCACTCCAGTGGGCATGCATTGTTATAACGGTAAGAAGCTATGTACCAAGAACTGAAATGACAATTGGTGGCAGGTGGCTTATGGATCCTCCTAGCGAAACAAACAGTATGAAGGGTGTGTTGTTCATGTCTGATGCAAGCGCGCTGATACACACTGTAGCTCTGATGAGGCCGATGATCTTTTAATAATTAATTAATTAAAACCCTAACCTTCCCAAATCCAGACGAATCCTATTTGCCTTTTGCAGGATTCTGCAGGATTCAGGGCACATGAGAGTTGACACATTGCAGGATTGTGCAGGATTCAGGGCATTAGGGTTTATGTCACTACATAGGAAAATGCAGGATACAGGCTACTAGTTTCAAACTGCTGGTGAAGGATTTTGCAGGATTGAGGGCACATGATAGTTGACACACTGTAGGAATGTGCAGGATTGAGGGTATTATGCGATTTTGTCCGTAGGAAAATGCAAGATGCTGGTAACAATTCGGACGTCGTTGTGGCTTTTGTCAAGGGATTATCTGTTCAAAAAAGGGCCCATTGTTCTATGCTGAAAAGAGTCTTTGTTTAGAATGTGGACTAAAACTCAATAAGCTCAGTGCAGGATTTGGCAGGATTCAGGCAATGGTCCACAGTAGCCAGTACTGCATGATTTTGCAGGATTCAGCTCACATGGAGCTTTGAACAAGGTACATGTTCAGTAGGGTTTCAGGATTTTGCAGGATTCAGCTCACATGGAGCTTTGAACAAGGTACAGTAGGATTGCAGGATCTTGCAGGATTCAGGTAATATCTTACAAAAAATTAATGACAAACTGGGCCGCAGCGGCTGTGCTGATTGCTGGGTTGGCTATGTTGCTGTTGCAATAGGATCTTTTCCCCTGATATGCTTGTCCTCATCTGTACGCACATGTACATGTAGCTCTGCGAGCGGTCTCGGACAGCGCGTGCACCAAGCCAGTCGGTCCTTGGCCAGGTCACACCATTATGGGATTGTCACTCAGCCTAAGGCAACCTTTCCAAGATTTCTTCGACCGTTTCGCTCCGGGGCCTTAGGATTGGGAGCATTGATGGTGTCGCTGTACTCAGGGGAACCCTTGATCATCCACAGTTACATGTCCAGTATTTTCCTTTGTTTGACAGTTACATTAACTTTTTCTTGCAATTCATCATGTAGCAAATGATGTCAAAGCTTGTTTTCTTTCACTCTACATTTTGCTTTGTGATAGACTGAAAAATGTCTTTGTTTTAAAATTTTGATAATACAGTGGAACGTCGCTGTAACAAACATCCCGAGATCCATGAAAACTGTTTGGTATAGCGGTCATTCATTATAGCAGTTGCGGCTGCATATCAGACGGAATCCAAGATGGCCTCCGTGCATTAGAAATACACCCTCTTGTGATGAGCTACACTGTATTTCACATTGTTATACATGTAGACTTTGTAAATGTTTTTTTTTGTGTAATGAAAAAAAAGAAGTTTTATTCATGAAGCTTAATTCAATTGCAAAAGTAACTTTCAAGTTTTTAAAGACCAGAGTTTAGACTGGTAGCCCAAGGGGCATGTTCATTATTTTATAGCTGAATGTTCGGTATATCGGCGTTCGTTACAGCGACGTTCCATTGTACAGTGGTGTCTTGGCTCAAACAGCCCAGGCACATAGCGTCACCGATGGCATTCGGACATTTTTCGGAGGTACTTTACCGATGGCAAAGTGGTGAAGAATCTTTGATATAAAAGCCCCTACACAACATTGGTCGAGGTCAAAGAATAGCATCCATACGTTGTCTGATCCAACATATGCATGAAATAGCACACCTGTGAAAATTTCAGCTCAATCCACCAACCGAGTCTCGATAAAATTGTGAAAACCGCTTCATTTGTTTCGCGAAGATGCAGCATTCAACGCCACACTGTTCCCCAAAATAGTTTAGATCTCGGTGAGACGTAAACTATTTCTTTTACTCGTTTCCCCCCAAATACAACATTTTAGGCAGAAATATTTCAGTGAGAGGTTTCTACTACATGTATAACCATCTTCAAACTGTATAAGTTTCATGTAAATCCGTGAACATTTCTGTTTTTCGATCTTACCAATGTTGTGTAGGGGCTTTAACAGGCTTTTTGGTGTGACCAGTGATGTGTGGCATTCCAGGTCAATGAGGATTTGTTGTGGATTCTCCTCCCTCTCGCAGGCTTGGATTCAGTACTTCTATGTCACCACCTACTTTTGGACGTTCTTCTTTGCGCTGGACGTCAACTTGATGCTCCGGGGAAGCAACAGGTGATTAGCGGACAATCATCTTCGGGCTAGAAATTGCCCCCCAAAAATGCTAGAAATGGCCCCGATTCAGGGAGGCCATTTTCAGGAGGGATGGGCTTTCTGCGAATTTGGGCAGATGAATTGCATATTATAAACACTATTTAAGTAATTACACAAACAATAAAAATTCATCTCCGTCTTTTAAAAAGATTTTAAAGGTGTTAAGTTGCGATTTATAATTTGCATTAGAACGTGACTTTCATTCTTGCTTTACAATTTTTCTCCATCATGTAGGAAAATGTTCACTTTCTATTTTGTGACGGCTTGGCTCATTCCAGTCTTGATGGTGATTGGCGGTTTGATCGATCTGTACGAATCCTCGGCAGACAAGTGAGTCGGATATTCTTCTGGTATTTTCTCTAAAAGGGCCGGACGTTGTAAATGTGCCCCTGTAATCAGGTGCATCCCGTATTGAATTCATCCGACCGATAAAATTTCCCCCGGTAGCTAACCGATAGTACTGGACTCTGGGGTGGAAAATACAAAAGTCTTGCGAGGTAAGGAGGTTCTGGCTTTTGGCAATCTTGTCATTTTCTGGCCCTGGAACGAGGACGGACGCACCCAGTTTATCATGGCAGGGATGGCCCACTGCATATTTCCGGTGACCCTGCTGTCCTTTTGTTTCCAGCCTCGAGTGTGAGCCCACGTTCAGGAGATGGCAGCGGCTGGTGCCCCACTACCTGGTCTCCTACCTCCCCATGCTGATAGTGCTCATCGTCAACCCCTTCATGTACTGGTGCTCTGCCAAGAAGGGTGAGTAATGTACATGTACACTGCCTCGGCTGACCCTAATGAGCTCCCGTCTGACCCGATGACCTTAAGTTTGACCTCATTGACCTTGCTGACCTCCAGGTTGACATCTACATTGACCCAGCTGACTTTCAGAATTTACCCAGCTGACAACCAGGATTACATTATCGACCTCAAGATTGAGCCATCTGACCTCCAGGTTGACCTCATTGACCTCCTGATTGACACAACCATATATGTATATATTCAGAGGGTGACAGAGAAAGCAGCCGTCTATTCCTCTCAGCAGTATCGCCGTAATGATGTTGCCCTCCACAAAGTTGCTTGTTGTGTATTTTTTGGTGGAATAATTGGCCAAAAAATCTGTTGGTAGTCAACTTGTCTCAGCCATAGCCAAGTTTACAACAATTTAGTTGTTTGCATCTGAATGAAAGCGGGGGTGTGATCCCTGGAGATATACGGCAGTTATTGGTTGAATTGCTTCTGTCTGGCATCCCCACCCTAGCAGAAACTAGTTGACTATTTGGAAGGCCACTATCTAAGGGCTGGATGGAAAGCTCAGATGGAAGAGCACTTGTACTGTACAACACACATGTACGTTAATCCAGAGGTCTCGTTTCCAGTCCAAGATTTTTCTAAATTGCCAATTTTTCAATTTAATCAAAAGATCCCAGACAGTTTTTCCTTGGTTTGTTTGACTATTGTTTTTTTTTCACGAGTGTGCGCTGAATTTGGTTGTATGCATTATCCTGCAGTTGCTCCCCTCCTCATAAGTGGCGGCATGTTCACGGACAAGGAGCGCGAGATTCAGCGACAGGTCAACAAGAAATTCTTCCTGACCATTCTGGTCTTCACAGTGTGGTACGTTTTTTTTTAAGGTTAAAGTCCTGGGCCAGTCACATTTTTTCTTTGCCTTTGTGTTAAAATTGTGGAATTTCTCGGCCATTTTTCCTCTAAAAAAAATTTCACAGAAAAAGAAAGAAAGAAAAGCCTCCACTCTATGTGATCCCTGAACTACTGTGGTCAGGATTACAACAAATTGTCGTTTGCATCTGAATGAAGACAGGGGCGTGATCCCTGGAGATATATACGGCAGTTAATGGTTGAATGCTTCTGACTGGCGCCCTCTTCCATCCAAAGATAGTTGACTATTAGTGGGATGCCGTCAAGTAAGAGGTCAAGCCACAGGTCTCGGGAGCCAGCTTTAGACAAATTTTTTTTCGCCATTTTCCCAAATCTTTAAAAATGGTAAAGAAAAATGTGACTGGACTGGGACTTGAACCCTAGCAAAGACTAGTTGACTATTTGGGTAGGCCACCATCGAAGGGCTGGTTAGCTCAGACATGTCAGATGGTGAGAGGGCCGTTACGCAAAACCCAGAGGTCTCTCGGTCTAGTCAAAGTTTTCTTGGCCATTTTTCAAAATTCTTCCAAAGTTCCCTGACAGTTTTTTCCTGTATTTGCTTGATTTTTTCCAAATTGTTTAGTTTTTCCTCTCTGTCCTTAAATTTTGGAGGATTCGGGGAGGTTAGAGTGAATGCAAATAGTTGGGAATTGATTAAACTATGATCCTTTAAAAAAAAAAGAGAGAGAGACTAAAATAGTGACTTGCCTTGTTTCCGTCTTCAGTTGGCTGCCGAATGTCATCAATGGTGCTATTCTGCTGCACAACCTGATCAATCACAAGAACTCCTGGCACACCTACGGGACTTTCAACGAGATCATCTGGGTTGCCATGGTAAGTTCCCTCTCCTCTCTATCTTTGTCTCTCTCTTTCTCCTATCTCTCATCTATCTCCCCACTCTCCATCTCTCCCCCCTCTATCTCTCCCCCTCTCTCTCTCTCTCTCTCTCTCACCCCCTCTCTCTCCCCCCTCTCTCTCCCCCTTCTTCATCTTCTCTATCTTTATCTCTCTCTCTTTCTCTCTCCCCCCTTTCTCTATCTTTGTCTTACTCTCTCTTGTCGAAATCCTCCCCAGGGAGTGCTGAACCCTCTGCAAGCCTTCCTGAATGCGCTGGTCTACTGGGGACCAGGGGGCTGCACATCCAACCCGGCCACCGCCCAGTACGACAGCCAGTACGACAAGTACGACCACGGCGCCCTCAGCAGCAACTGGCCCAACCAGCCCTCCTCGGGCTCTCAGGACGAGTCCGATCCGCTGCTCTACCACAATCGACGCATCAGACGGGACGGCCGGAACGGCCGGAACTAGGAGCGTGTAACGATTAAAAAAACCTCGTTGCTTTCAATCAGGGTGCGCCCTATTTGATGTAATAAGCACCCATGTGTGCTCAGTGCTTTGCCCCGATTGCCCGCTGAAACAAAAAAAATCAGGCAGCTCGGGCCAGATCCCGCAAAAAGCACCCGCAACTCGAACCCGCGACTCCTGCCTTCTAGTGCAGACGTCTCAACCAACTTGATCACCGAGCTGGTCGAGGTCGTGAGGCAGATTCGTTGAATGGTTTTGAAGCAAAGGTTTCATTGTATCCACCTAAATACCTATGAAAATGTACACTGTATAAACCCTTGTAGAGGGTGATAATTTTATTTTTACCAGCTCGGTGGTCAAGTGGTTAAGACGTCTGCACTACAGAGCAGGAGTCACGGGTTCGAATCCCGCTAGAGCTGCCAGAAATTGTTTAAGCATGTAATCGGGCAAAGCACTGAACACACAGTGTAGGGCGTGCCCTCATCGAATTTACATTCTCCTTGACGCAAGCATCATATTACATCTATTTGTTGGTAGCTGTGGATGTTTAGTGCCGAGTGCGGATGGTGTGCACTCCGGAGGTCTTCGTAAAAATGCGTGCTTGACCTCTCCTGCTGGGTTATGAGCAGTTGTGCCGCTTGCTGTCCGGTGGTCATTCGTTGTGTCACTGCTAACACTCTGTGGTCAAGGTCGGGCGGTCAGTTCTTCACACGTGAACCTTGTTCTCGGGCTCCAACCAGCACATGAACACGACCCAAGAACGCTGCACTCGGAACAGGATCGCAAACCACCTCTCCACCGGGTTGTTCAAGAACAGCTGAGAATGCGTTCGCCCAAAGTCAATCAATATGTTGTTCTAATTAATTTTGACCTCTTTTTAATTAGAATGACGAGGTAGATCACTAACTTGAACCTAATGAGCATTTTGTTTTTAATGTTTTGTTTTCAAACTGTGATAATAATAGTTTTCAGTTCAAGGACACACATAATTTGAAGAGCACGTACAAGTCTATTTCATATGTGTTTCTCGACAAGACAAGGAAATCGGAGATACAATGTCTTTGCACTCGCACGACAATATCCAGTAAGGATGACGATATGCCATGATTTCAATGAGGTTTTGCCCTTGCTCGACGTGATAAACACTGAATGCTCAGTGCTTTGCCCGGTGCCGGATAAAAATATTTCAGGCGGCTTGAACCCGCGCGAATCCTAGTATCCTAGTACGGACGTCTTAACCACTGGACAACCAAGCTGGTCGAGGTCGTGTGGTGGATTTGAATAATGTATAGCGTATATGCATCATATATATAACAAAGGGGTGAATTGTGACACATGGGGTCACAGTGGCTGTGACCATGGTGCTGACCCCATCGTAACTGTGCATGCAATGGCCCAATGAACCACAGTTTAATACAGCTGTGGAAAGTGAAATTCTGAACTTCGTCCCCCATAAAGATGTACACAGTTCAGGTAACTACAGTGGTGTGAAGATTTCACCAACAGCACTAGAAGCACTATCCTCTCAATCTTGCACTAACCTAGGTTTCTGAAAGTAAGAAAACTCAAGGAAAAAAAATGTAACTCGGTTGCGAACTTTTTAACCTGTGATGAAGGTGCTGCTTGAATCGAAACATAAGGCCACTAACTTCAATTTTTAATAACAAAAATTCAATTCAGATTTAGAGCATTATATGGTTTCAAAACTTTCAATACAAAATTACCATTGTATCCACCAAGCTACCCATGAAAAGGTACACAAACCACCCTTGTAGAGGGTTTTACTTTTTATTGATTGACACGAATAATTTTTATTTCCGAGAAGAATGGTTATAATGTATTGATTTGAAGCTCTTGGGATGTACAGGTATACATTTACAATTTAACAGGCATAAAAATATACTTTAAATGGAGTAAGAAAGGTATATTAAAACAGCTGAAAAATGAACAAATGTGCACAAACATGCTAGACATATGATATGTTACAGTAAGGTCAGTATAGTTCATTGACCTTTATTCCATGGGAAAATTGGATGGTCGCTATGCTCTGCAGACATTAATCTAAGCAGTTTTCAATGCATTTTTATGCTTTTTCTCCTGTATAGTTCTATTTTGTATTCTCTATTTATTAACTTCTATCATGTTTTAACTGAAATGCTTTACATTGGATTGCAGGGGCGTTTTATATTTCATAGCGTTCAGACCAAAGGCCTCGATTCAAGACTACATTACCACCACTGAAAATGTAGAGCCATTTAAAAAAAACAAGTTTTTCCCCAACCAGAGAACCACCATCGACAATCATGTTTGCATATTGGTTGTAAAATGTTGGTTAACTGATGAAATCATGAAGATTCCATATACAAAGTACAGTGTATATTCAAACAAGAAAGTTAAATGAAGAAAGATTCCTTTTTTTTTGGGCAGATTCAACCCAAATGTTGGAAGCTTGACAAGTTGCCCGAAGGAGAGATTCCATCGTTTTCTGATAAAATAAGTCTCTGCTCTTCTAAGAGTGAGATTTCTTTTTTTACCAAAGTGAGCAGACACTAAAAAACATTTTGGATTTTACATACCATACATGGTATCTTTATAATGTTTGTTTTTCTTTTTTTAATTATCATGTTTTCCAATTGAAAAAGGTGCCAAGCATTGTTTTGTATAACTTTCCCTGTTGTAAAGATAACGCTACATACTTGTACATACATGTACTGTCTTGGTTGTGGCAGCCCTTAATGAAGTACTTGCTCGTTGACATCGAGTTGTTTTGTGTGTGAATGCTTTTGCAGCTAATTTAGGGTATAATTAAAGAAATGTGAGCATTTAACTCAACCAGGATCTGAACCCGTGCCGCTGGTTTGTTGGACATACTGTAATTATGTTCTCCCATGTCTATACTATCCAACATTTATATTGATGCCTCCTGAGTATAAGCAGGGCAGTATTCTGCTGGGCTGGGGATGGGTGGGGCTTGGTGGGGTAGGGATAGGTTTTGTTGTTGTTTTTTTTCCTGGTTTTTTTGGTTCTCCCTTGGAGATGGTTTTTCGGTTTTGATTTTTCAAAAACCGTGAAATTTTAATCCCCTTTGTATTTTTTTGTTTTTCACTTGAG
The DNA here is from genome assembly GCA_949987565.1 of Luidia sarsii. NCBI lineage: Eukaryota > Metazoa > Echinodermata > Asteroidea > Paxillosida > Luidiidae > Luidia > Luidia sarsii. The sequence goes on from OX465105.1 coordinate 15,057,004, forward strand.
TTGAAAACAAAAATATTTTGTCAGAAATTTAAGGCAGTTGCCAACCAAATCTGCTCTAAAAACGTCTTTTGGGATCGTACTTGTCCCCGTGATTTGTGCACACTTTATGTACATGTACAGTAAACGTACAGTACATTGTGTACATTTACGTTGAGGCTGATCGTTTGTCGTGGTGGACACCGCTGTCCGATCAAGTGTGCTTGCACTCAGCATGTGTGCAATGAATAGTAGGTGCACTATTAGGAAGCAATCAACCATTATCTGTCCTATATCTACCAAGGATCAATCTTGCTTTCTCATCCGATACAAACAAGTAGTTGTTCACCAGACTTCAGCAGTTTAACAAACAGATAACAAACAGAAACAGAAGCAGATTTTTAAACCTCATTCGGGAAGGCCGCCATCCAAGGGCCAGATAGCTCATAAAGTAAGAGTAGTGGTACGCACAAGTTAAGGTGTCTGGTACATGTGCTGGTCTAGTCACAGCCATGTTTTCAAATGAAAAGGTAAGGAGAGTGACTGGGACTAGGAGGTGTTTGCCCATTTTGTAGAAACACGGGATCCATCGGTACAACTTTTTAAATAAGTATATGAGGGTGAGGGCGAGGGCAAATTGAAGGACTGACGATCACCGTCTTTGAAAAACCAGCTTCGGCTAATAAAGGGGCCGACTGTCTTTCGTCCATGTACAAGGCATGAACACTGGAGACCATTGGCTTTATTTTTTTAATGATATACTGCGTTTTGAAAATACAACCAAAGCTTCAACATAAAAAAAGAAGAAAAAGACTTGGGGCCTAAAGCTTTGCATGGTTGATGAAACAATAATTGTAGGAGGGTGACACAATGTTAAAGGTCTCTTTAGGAAGAGGTGTGGTTCTGAAAAGAACCAGAGTGATAACTCGACGTTCCGGCCAGTATACTCTGGCCAGTATCAGGACAACTTTTAGATACTCTGAAATAAACAAAATCCAGGAGCACAGTAACACAAGGATTTACTCCCTTTGAAATATTAATTTGGAACGAAGTCAGACTCGGAAGTAAGAATGGCTTCCTAAAACGGCTTTATTCTGACCAATTTCAAACTTACACATATTTACTATTCAATGCATTTAAAACATTGTCATAAATTTATATTTTATGAGTTTTTAACAATTAACAGCTGTGGATGAGGTAAGTCTTTGTTCCCCGTCTTTTCTTTTGTTTTTGGTGCGGGGGGAATTGGACCCTTGAAGCTAATGAATGAGAATGTTCCTATTCGGTGAGAAGTCAGTGCCAATTATTTTTTTAAAGTAAGAACCCCAAGAATTGCACACGTCTGGAGATGCCCCCAATCTCTCACTCCATCTTTGGTGTCCTTGGAAAAAAGACAGTAATCTTCGGGTGCCTTGCAGAAGGGCGCAAGGGCAAAAGAAGGTCACTAAGCTCATTTTCAAAAATTACTCACTATTTTCCATTTTGTATGCACTTCAATCCTCACCCATTCTGTGTTCAAATAGTACGTCATGGTGAAGTAAAAACTAATTGTAAAAAGCCATAAAACGGACCAGACGGAATTTGTTCCCAGCAGAAGATGATGTTGGTGTCTGAACGCACTTATGCCCTTTTGCAGGGCACCAGACAGTGCTGATTACACACAGAAAACAGATTGGGACACGTTAAACAGACAACGAAACCATTTGCAAAATCAATTGGCAAAGGAAATCTGAATGAGACCTAGCTGACAAAACATACCGGTACTGGCGCAGGTCAAATTTTCCAGTCGGATTTTCTTTACCAATTCCTCAAACCAGACTTATGTACAAAACAAAGGATGTTGTGGCTGTGCTATGTTGAGGTTCCAAGGGAATGGATGTTGTGGCTGTGCTATGTTGAGGTTCCAAGGGACACGGATTGGATAAGGAATGAGTCTGATCACTCCGATGCACTGTGACATACGTACAGTACATTATAGAACCATACAGCATTGTGCAAGAAAATATCCTCAACAGCTCTATGGTGCTTATATTGTTTTGTGTACATTTTTTTTTTCAAGCACGAGTTTGACCCCCAAGGTGTCATGTTTTGGAGACAAACACCTGAGGTGGTCCATCAAAAGCCCGAGGTCACCCGTCTCACGGTTTAACAAGCGGGGAAAACCCTGGTGCACGTGCAATTGACCGATTGCGCACAATAGGTCAGGTGATCTATAGACAGTGGGTATCAAACAATCGCCAAACATGGCGGCCCCCATATCGAGGTGCCGCTGTTGTAAAGAACATGATGATTGTTGCACTTGTTTGAACGATCAAGGCTTGTCTTTCTCAAAATCTATGAGAAACATTCTCGGGTCTGAAACCGAGACCTTACGGGATTACCCACTGTATAAGCCATGTGATGACATCGCGCAATCGATCTACTGTGCAATGTGTGCATCAGCCGCGTCTATGATGTTTTCAGGCACCAGAGCTTTCGTTTTGTTTCAGCACCACACACAAACAGGCAGCTTTTCAAATTTCAAGAAACGACATAAATAAAGTAATGAAATTTTAAAAACTTGCAGTACGACTCAATAACGGCATATAATCCGAGGGCTAATTGTGCACGGCAAACACTCCCTGACAGCCAGGGCTTAGTAATAATAGTATTAGACCAAAGCCGAAATTTACAAGACTCGGGTGAATCGGGTCCATGGTTCTGTGGATATTTTGACACCACCGCTCGACAGTCGACGCGCAAAACTTTAAAATAAAAAGAGGAAATCATTTGGGTCAATAGTCCAGGGTTGGCTTGGGAAGTGACGAGCCCCTAGCTCTTGGTCGTCTCCGCCTGCTGCTGCTGCTGCAAGCTCTGCAGCTGCTGATCCTGCTGCGACTTCTCCGTCAGTTTCTTGCCCAGGTTGTCGTGCACTTCCAGATACTTGGCCACGCAGCGGTCCAGGCAGACCGACTCCCCCTTGGACAGGTCGCCCTCGCCGTACGTGGCGGCGATGCACTTCTTCTGACAGGCCGACGTCATTCTGAGAAGGGAGAAAAAAAAACCCACCAAATTCCAAACTTAAAAGTGGGAAACTCATTTGTGAATTGCAGTCAGCACAGTTTTTTCTTGTAACTATTTTCTTGATGTCCGGATGTTGTTTTAATTGCGTTGTTCAGGAAAGACAAGTCGTGGGGCTCAATGCATGTGTCGGCATGCGCACACACTCAGTGACTCAGTGACCACACAGAGTCACAGACCCACTGTGCACCCGGACCTGTCAGAACGTCTTTGATTTCCGTGTACCGGTTCAGTTTGAAATCAGAGGTGGCCACCTCATTTTGGCTCATCGGACAGGAGAGAATCTTCTCAATCAACTGAGGGGAAATTTCTCCTTTTATCCCAACTGTGACTGTGAGTAAAGGAAATGAACAGTCAAAGTCTAGTCAAACTAAAACTCAAGTCAAACTCAAACTAAAACTCAAGTCAAACTCAAACTTCAAAGGCAGCTGGGCCTTAATCAAAGTTCAAACATTTGAGTTTTTTGACCCGACAGGGATTTGAGCCCAGACAGCAAAATGGTCGAGTCGAGGAGACTTGAATTGACTTGAAGCTTAGTAAGATTGTTTGTTTCCCTGAGACTAGATCATGACCAATTAAAGACCGCTTTTGAATAGCAAGTTGCTCAGACGGGACTAATTATACGCCATCGGGATTAACCGCAACGCCGCAACGTTACGACTTTGAATACTTTCGTCTTTAGTTCTAATCTATGCTTCGCCGTGTAAAACACCGCGCACTGACCTGTTGTACATATCGGCCATCATTTCTATTTCCAACTCAGCTAAAAGCTGCATCTGTTGTTGTTGATTCAAACCTGCCATTTTCACGACTTTTCACAGTCCGGCGCAAAGAGCATAAAAAGAGCAAGACTGGCAAGAGGATTTTCACACGTGATTTCCAGTGTGCAGACAAGACTCACTTTGAAAGAAGGCGTGACTCCAGGCCTGATCACAATGGCACCATGCCATAATCACGCATCACCGCAGGAGGGCGCTAGATTTTAGGCTCATTTGGAACTCTTTTTTACGGAATGAAGGCTCAGGCTCGGGCTTAATAATAATTAATTATGCTGCGTTCCAATCACGTCGTGTTTATGGAGTTCACGACCAGTATTTCCCAGTTCACGAGACCGAAGAGTATGCTTCGTACGCGGCTGGTCTACACAAAAGTACGCAGTCCGGACAACTCGTACGCCGACGACTCGCAGCTAATGTATGCCCAATGGAAACTATTACTAGTATCCTGACATGTGCGTGTGGAACAGCGTAGTGAATTCATGGTAAATATTCATCTTCTCGTTCCTGGCTTCTGAAGCCGCCACCGTATGTATCGTAATCTTATTGTAACTCATGTATCCTCCAATAACCGGTTTTCGACGATATAAGGACTTTTCTTCAAACTGAACAATGTGGACTAAAGTATTACACTAAAAGAGGTCCCAGTCACTTTCTCCACACCACAGACTAGTATTAGAATAATCATAGAGAAGGTTGATCAAGCCTGTCACTTCCGTAAGATTACCCGGTTTTGTTGACGTCCGCGGCGCACCGCGCAGAAAGCATCGTCACCTATTTTCGTCAGTGGTGTTTAGTAAGGTGTCCCAGTGCAGCCAAACGCAAAATAAATTCTTAAAATAACTCAAAATGCTGTGTGGCACTGTAAAATTCTTCCCTGTGTGTTTTTTTTGTGTTCATCTTTGTTTTTGTTTTTCCACACTGCTTCTAACACTTTCCTCAAATCATTCATAATTTCAATGCTTAAAACTTATTGGTCTGGTTGATGTCTTCTTTTGTGACGTTTAAAAAAACTCCACAATCCTCTTTCTCGCTGCTTCTTCAGTGATGACCTTTCCCAATGTCATTCCAGAGACACATTTCCTCCTTCTTGGTACTTTCTCTAGCTGCCCTTTTATTTTTTTTATTTTTTTTAAAAAGCCTATTGGGCCATGTTACTTTTTGTCTTTAAATAATAATAAAAAATAAATTAAAAAAATATATAAGCGAGACGCCCTATAGGAGGCTCCATAGTTTTTACCCTGAACGGACTGCCTCAAGTTGCGTGATATATATTTTTTCTACGGATGTTGGGGTTTGTTATGGTACACTAAGATTTTTTTTAGGACCTTGTACCTAGGAAAACAGACCTCAAAAGAGCAACTTTTTGAATAACACGAGTTTGGCCTACTGGAAAAGCCTTAAATTTCCACATTTTCGGTGACGGACAAGAGCAGGAAACCAACTGTAAGATACGAAGTCTGAGATCGTTATACGGAGTTGTTTTCATAGTGCGATGTGAGTTAGAAGGCTAAGCGTCGAAAACGTGTAGCGTCGAAAACGGGGGTTCCCACGATACAGTAGTTATGCATGCATTGCATGAGATGTGGGTAAAAACTTTTTGCCCTTTGTCCTCCTGACCCAAGTTGACCCCATTTTGTTGTCAGGTCGTGAACTGGAGACAAGATTTCTGCCTCCAATTCACGACTGGTGACCACAAGTTACCAGACGATTGGAACGCCTCTTCACGACCGGGTGAACTCCGTTGAACACGGTAAGCACGACGCGATTGGAACGCGGCATTAGTGAAGGCTCAGACTAGGGCTTAGGCTTCGGGTCATAATTCTCTTATCCGTTATAATGTCACAGGCATCTATAGGCCTAATACTAATACAAACAATCGTTTGACCCCAGTTTCTTGGTGAATACTATACTCTGTACTTACCATGCCAACAGACCTTCAATTTCGGAGACAAACGGCAACCTGGATTTTCAGATTTTTGTCAGATGCCTGAGCCCGAGCATGTAAGCCTTCATTTCGAAAACGGCCTAAGGCGCACGTTCGCTCGTCTGCGTACACGACAATCCACTCCTGTTGCATACGTTCTAAGGAAACAAACATGAACACAGATGTATATTTTCAATACTTTACCGTAAAAGTTGACCAAAAATACCCGCACTTTATACAATGTTTTGAAGATTTTATTCATAAAAGTCTAGTTTAATTTAAACTCGCTTCAATCAGCGCGATGCATGCAAAATTAATGTTTTAACCAAAAAGTTCGACGGTCGGTCCGCGCTGTAGCTCCTATGCGAGGTGCCCAAAGGTAATAGGCATTTCGCGGTAACGTACATGTAGGGGGCCTACATGTACATTATCGAGGTCAACTTACACAGTCTATCAATTACGTTGAGCAGGGCAAACCCTCACTTAATTACCTTCTCCTCAATGCAAGCTTCATGTTATATCCATGGCGGCTTTGATTGCAAAACGCTCATAACTGTTTTTGTCTGACGTGCCCCTTCATGGGAACGTCAACTGTCACTCACGGCAAAATATTGTACAATAGTCATGAGCCGACTGGTCTGAGTGACTGTGATTAAAAGAGAACCATTTTGTATAGGGCCTAATGTGCGTCAATCAGTGGTCTTTTTTCTGGTCAATGCAAGCAATTACCCTCCCGTCATTGGACCGGTGTTGACATTGGACGAGTGTTGACATAGACCGCTAGCGGCTCTTACCCGTTGGTTATTAATATTATTACTGGTAAATGCGGATTCCGGTCTTGCCGTTCCCGGGTGTGATAAGGCCCACAGCCCTGTCACCGGGCGGAGTAATTCCAGGGTTCCGCCTCGTTATACCGACGTTCCGCTGTATATACGTAAAGACCGTTTTGTCAGGCAGCAGTTTTATACGAGTTTTGATAAAATAATCATTTGATTTTGATGTTGACATGTTGTGAGAGGAGCGACTTGAGAGATCGTTAATGACGTGCCACGCACACAGCGGGCGCTGAATTAGGGGAAAGGGTTTGCGGTGATCAAGCGGATGCTACATAGGCCTATAGTATAGAGACTTAGGCACGCAGAGTATTGATTGCGCGTGTGATATATTAACATCACCAATCCGTCCAATCTCTGTGGACGTTCTTATTCGGGCTATTAATGAAGCCCCCCCCCATTTCATATCACGTGAGATCCTGCATTCCTGAGACCACTATATAGCTTGGTATAGTCGACGAGGGATCGCCTGACTGATAGCTGCATGACATCCTCTGGTTTGGTTTTGTACCCTGTTTCATCGATGCTACTTCTACGAGTGGACAAATCATAGAGATACTGACGTGCATTTTCCCAGCAGTGATTTGCATTCCGAGCAATACATATTCACCCAGTATAACAATGGTAATGAATGTGGCACCCATGATGACGCTCTACTCGTGGCTAGTCTTACTCCTGCTCCAGTCTCCGCTGGTCGGTGGCAAATGTCGCAGAATCGACAAGTTTTGTCCGTCAGGTGCAGACTGGGTGGGCTTTCAAGGCAACTGCTACTTGTTTGTTGAGGACTACATGTCTTACGACGTAGCGGAGCAGCATTGCGTGAGCCACTCCAGAACGGGGCGGCCCTGCCATCTTGCGTCCATTCAGAGCGAGGAAGAGAATCAGTTCATTGCTACTCTGTCCTCATATAATAATGTCTGGATTGGATACAACGACTTGGATGGGGAGGGAACCTTTACTTGGATCGATGGAAGTCTTGCTGGCTTTGAATATGTTTGGTCTTATTATACTTACCCCGTAGAGTACAGCTACTCACACTGTGTTGTGAGTGGAAATGCACGTTGGTATACTAGAATGTGCTCTCTTTCCTACACATCAGTGTGTAAGATGGCATTCTCCAACTACTAAAACCAACCCACGTAAGTAATAGTATACTTAATCCTATTTCTGTATACCTTTAAACACACATAAATCCCTATAATTTTGGGCTAAATGGAGTCCGTGATGCAAGTTCATAGTTGCAGCCGGGCTTTTTCACAATCTGTGTGGTTATAACTTGCTGTTCGTCCATTCATTTTTGCTTTACCTTTTGCCTTTGGTGTACTTTCGATTATTGTCAGCGATCAATTGTCATGAAACACAAGGAACATTGTCTACTATTCATCCATTAAAATATTGCTGTATGATCAAACTACGTAATATACAAATGTATGCCATTTGAAGACAAACCACACAGCAGACCGCACCGTGGGCCAGCCTGTACTCGCAAACATTGTGGTATAGCCGAGCTGTGTGTCGTGGACTGTGCGCGTCGCAGCTATAGCGCCTTTGGATCTGTGTTTTGATTGGTGAAGACTGCATAATTGTCGTATCTGCTACCAAAACGGTAGCATAATGTAAAGAAAAAGCATAAGCTTTGTGGAGCGTGCGTGCGCGCGGGCCGTCTTGTAGTCTTTCTTCGTGCGTTGGTTTGGTGTTTAAACTAGTCTCCTCACTGTTGAGCAATCGCGACTATCATTTTCGCCGCGTGCGCCTTGATCAAAGGCTAGTGAGATTTCTCTTCGGAGAGAGCACAGTACGTCTTCAGCTTCAGTCTAAACCCAAACACTACAATCGTGAGCAATGCTATTATACACGGCGACTTTATTGCTAAACGCTCGTAGTATAGTGTTACGACACGTCTGGCGCGCCCCTTTATGAACATGTCAATAAAATTGTCAATCACTGGCAAAATATTATACAATCGTCATGAGATGACTAAGTGATTATGATTAAAGGGAACCTTTTTTTATAACGTGCGTCAATCAGTGGTCTTTTCTGGTCAATGCAAGCAATGGACCTTTCCCATGAGATATGCAAATTGGACCTAGCGCGTGCGCTTAACTAAATAGGTGGGCTGAAGCGGGCTGCCAACCAATCATAGTTTTCCACGGGCCTGCGCGCGTTCTTTCTCGCTAACAGTTTGGCGTGCGGTCATTGGCCATTCAGCGTCTCCTGCGCGCGTATTTCGAAACTTGCACGCAACGCGCACTCGTTTGCCCACCAATTTAGTCAAGCGCATGCGTTAGCTCTTATTTGCATATTTCATGGGAAAGGTCCAATCCCTCCTCGTCATGGCACCGGTTAATGAGTGTTGACATTAGCTAGCGGCGCTTACCCGTTGATTATTATTATTATACTGCGGCGGTAAATGCGGATTCCGGTCTTAGCCGGACCCGGGTGTGATGAGGCCCACATCCCTGTCACCGGGCGGAGTAATATACACTTGGGCCCAATTTCATAGAGCCGCTTAAGCGTGAAAATCTGCTAAGCAGAAAAGGTCTTCCTCGTATAAGCAGGATTACAAGCTGCCCTGCGATGTGATGTCCATTGCTTTTGACTTGTGTTCGACTCTTCTTTACTTAGCGTGAAACAAAAGTGAACTTTGGGTAGGCAAGGGGATCCTGTGGCTCATGAGTTTCTGCGCTTAAGCACATTTTGACGCTTAAGCGGCTCTATGAAATTGGCCCCAGGTCTGCAGTTCCAGGGTTCCGCCTCCGCACGGAATGGAATTTCCGAGAGCAGTGGACGAGGGTTCGTGCAAGGCCACACTATTTTTTATATGCGGCCAGGAAAACTAGATTGCAGGGAGTCTGAGCGTGGCCATAGCTTCATGCAAGGAAGCGTGTACGCCACTTACTCAGGGATCGATGCCAGGAAATTCATTTACCTCGAATAAGGCTTATTTTTTGTTTTACCTTTTTATTCGTCACTGGTGAAATAACAGCAGCTTATCACAGACATAGCTGCAAGTTCAATCAGGCTATCGTACCCGTAAAACTCAAAGCTCCCCTTTCTGGTTGTCCCTTTTCCAGTTTGTCTTGAGCTAGGCTAGCCTTGACCAAGGCGTTGGTCGCCGATTATTTTTGAAATCAAAATCCGGCCTAGTAGGCTATACTAGTGTGGTGGATGCTTTGCGCAACATCGTTGCCAAATGCAGCCATTGATCTGCTCATAGCTTACGCACGCGGCTGTGCACCATACCCCGCCCGTAACTTGCGCGCGTATTGATGTCGCGTGCTGCGTACAGGCTCGTACACAATGTACGAACGCAGGCTGTTGCGTGTGGTATGGCAGCGGTGCGGTCTGCGAGCCGTGTACAGCTTGCACCCGGCGTGGTATAGTGCCGTTGTGCCGCGGTTAATTACCGGTCGCTAGTTGTGAAAGGCCGGGCATAGTGTCTGTGTGCATCGCTCATCGTCCTGCTTGCGATTCGTCGTAAGTGACGTGCAGAATCAGTGCAGAATGTTTTAGCAAACGGTGGATGACGAGGTCAAGCTATATACATGAAAATGGGCAAGCTTGTCAAATCTTTTCCCACACGGCACCCAACAAGATTCCGAACCTCACGCCCACACAGACAGGCGTGGTCTGGATTTCAGACCAGGAGTTCACAACACCTTGTGCACGTCGTTCAGACACCGTACTAAAAGCGGTCTATCTTCGGTTTAAACTGAAAAGGGTCTATCTAGTTGTGTGTGAACGGTCTACGTAGACCGTTTTGGGTACTACAAACGGTCTATCTTAGACCGCCGAGGAGGGGTGGACTAGACTACGAAGACCGGTCTACAAACCTTAACGTGTCTGAACGTTGTCTCATGAACGTGTCTCATAACCACATCCGGTTTAGGTAGACGAGCGAGTGCATTACATAACCGGTGCTTTATGTCACTGCCCAAACCGCGTCAATTAAGGGAAGTTGGGATTCAGGGTCAAGCAACGTGTGTGACCTCTTAGTACCAGAGATAGACTGTTTTCAGTTGAACTCAGTGAGTATGAACGGAAGGGTTTGCAATGAAATGTTTACCTCCCGCTGTGACCGCAAATGATAATGCTGGGCGGGAAAGATTGTCCACGCCCCAGAGGTAACGCTGGGCGGGAAAGATTCTCCACACCCCAGAGGTAACGCTGGGCGGGAAAGATTCTCCACACCCCAGAGGTAACGCTGGGCGGGAAAGATTCTCCACACCCCAGAGGTAACGCTGGGCAGGAAAGATTCTCCACAACTCAGAGCTAACGCTGGGCGGGAAAGATTCTCCACACCCCAGAGGTAACGCTGGGCGGGAAAGATTCTCCACACCCCAGAGGTAACGCTGGGCCGGACAGATTCTCCACACCCCAGAGGTAACGCTGGGCGGGAAAGATTCTCCACACCCCAGAGGTAACGCTGTGCGGGAAAGATTCTCCACACCCCAGAGGTAACGCTGGGCGGGAAAGATTCTCCACACCCCAGAGGTAACGCTGGGCGGGAAAGATTCTCCACGCCCCAGAGGTAACGCTGGGCGGGAAAGATTCTCCACGCCCCAGTGGTAACGCTGGGCGGGAAAGATTCTCCACAACTCAGAGGTAACGCTGGGCCGGAAAGATTCTCCACACCCCAGAGGTAACGCTGGGCAGGAAAGATTCTCCACAACTCAGAGGTAACGCTGGGCGGGAAAGATTCTCCACACCCCAGAGGTAACGCTGGGCGGGAAAGATTCTCCACACCCCAGAGGTAACGCTGGGCGGGAAAGATTCTCCACACCCCAGAGGTAACGCTGGGCCGGAAAGATTCTCCACAACTCAGAGCTAACGCTGGGCGGGAAAGATTCTCCACACCCCAGAGGTAACGCTGGGCAGGAAAGATTCTCCACAACTCAGAGGTAACGCTGGGCGGGAAAGATTCTCCACACCCCAGAGGTAACGCTGGGCAGGAAAGATTCTCCACACCCCAGAGGTAACGCTGGGCCGGAAAGATTCTCCACAACTCAGAGCTAACGCTGGGCGGGAAAGATTCTCCACACCCCAGAGGTAACGCTGGGCAGGAAAGATTCTCCACAACTCAGAGCTAACGCTGGGCGGGAAAGATTCTCCACGCCCCAGTGGTCAACCTGGGCGGGAAAGATTTTCCACGCCCCAGTGGTCAACCTGGGCGGGAAAGATTCTCCACGCCCCAGTGGTAACGCTGGGCGGGAAAGATTCTCCACACCCCAGAGGTAACGCTGGGCCGGAAAGATTCTCCACAACTCAGAGCTAACGCTGGGCGGGAAAGATTCTCCACACCCCAGAGGTAACGCTGGGCAGGAAAGATTCTCCACACCCCAGAGGTAACGCTGGGCCGGAAAGATTCTCCACAACTCAGAGCTAACGCTGGGCGGGAAAGATTCTCCACACCCCAGAGGTAACGCTGGGCAGGAAAGATTCTCCACAACTCAGAGGTAACGCTGGGCCGGACAGATTCTCCACACCCCAGAGGTAACGCTGGGCCGGACAGATTCTCCACACCCCAGAGGTAACGCTGGGCGGGAAAGATTCTCCACAACTCAGAGGTAACGCTGGGCGGGAAAGATTCTCCACACCCCAGAGGTAACGCTGGGCAGGAAAGATTCTCCACAACTCAGAGGTAACGCTGGGCCGGACAGATTCTCCACACCCCAGAGGTAACGCTGGGCCGGACAGATTCTCCACACCCCAGAGGTAACGCTGGGCGGGAAAGATTCTCCACACCCCAGAGGTAACGCTGGGCGGGAAAGATTCTCCACACCCCAGAGGTAACGCTGGGCGGGAAAGATTCTCCACGCCCCAGTGGTCAACCTGGGCGGGAAAGATTCTCCACAACTCAGAGGTAACGCTGGGCGGGAAAGATTCTCCACACCCCAGAGGTAACGCTGGGCGGGAAAGATTCTCCACACCCCAGAGGTAACGCTGGGCGGGAAAGATTCTCCACACCCCAGAGGTAACGCTGGGCCGGAAAGATTCTCCACAACTCAGAGGTAACGCTGGGCCGGACAGATTCTCCACACCCCAGAGGTAACGCTGGGCCGGAAAGATTCTCCACAACTCAGAGGTAACGCTGGGCCGGAAAGATTCTCCACACCCCAGAGGTAACGCTGGGCGGGAAAGATTCTCCACACCCCAGAGGTCAACCTGGGCGGGAAAGATTCTCCACAACTCAGAGGTAACGCTGGGCCGGAAAGATTCTCCACACCCCAGAGGTAACGCTGGGCGGGAAAGATTCTCCACACCCCAGAGGTCAACCTGGGCGGGAAAGATTCTCCACAACTCAGAGGTAACGCTGGGCCGGAAAGATTCTCCACACCCCAGAGGTAACGCTGGGCGGGAAAGATTCTCCACGCCCCAGTGGTAACGCTGGGCCGGACAGATTCTCCACACCCCAGAGGTCAACCTGGGCGGGAAAGATTCTCCACAACTCAGAGGTAACGCTGGGCCGGAAAGATTCTCCACACCCCAGAGGTAACGCTGGGCGGGAAAGATTCTCCACGCCCCAGTGGTAACGCTGGGCCGGACAGATTCTCCACACCCCAGAGGTGACGCTGGGAGGGAAAGATTCTCCAGCGCTACAGCGCTCCAGCTTCCGAAGACGGGCAGAGCACACACTGCCCGAAACGTTGAGTTACCCGCTCCTATCAGAGCCACACTCTGTCTCAAAAGAGACGGTGTCACCGCAAACCTTCCTCTATACCTTCACATCACTTCGTAATAATTACATACTTACCACTCCGGCTGTTCAAAAAAATTACTGTATGTTCGTACTAAATGTACCGTACCAATACAGAAACACGATATGGCATGTTATTTTTACGGTCGTTTTCTTACAGTGGCGCTTGATTATTATAGAGTTATGCCCGAAAGATGATGGCAGCGCTATACCTCGGCCGGAAGCACTACGGCATGCTCCAGTGCCTGCGTGGCTTATAGCAAAGCTTATGTGGATGCTTTATGCGATCAGCGAATGGCATAATTTATAACTATACCATCGTAGCACTTCCCTTGACGACAGGCAGAGCGCATGCCGCCCCCTCTCACAGACAGACTGTACATGTACTCATTCCCCATAGACATTGTACATTGTCACCGCCAACTTTTCACATAAGGGAGCTATAATGGGTGTTGCCGTTGTGCCTGTGTACGCGTGCCTAGTTTTACTTCTAGTACAGTCACCGTTAATTGCTGCTAAATGTCGTAGTATCACCAAATTTCCACCGTGTCCATCAAGTTGTACGCTTTTTGAAGCCAACTGTAACTTAAAGGTGACCACCGAGAGACAGTTATTCCTAGCGGAGGATCACTGTCAGAATTACATCGAGCCGGGAGGCCCTGTCACCTTACATCCATCCTCAGCAGCGGGGAGAATGATTTCATTGCAAATATGACATCGGGGACCGCGAGGACGTGGATAGGATACCACGATACTGCTGTGGATGGAATCTTTGTTTGGTTTGATGGAAGTAACACTGGCTATGAAAAGTGGTGGTCTGGGTTTTCCAACACTTATGATTGTATTGTGTTTTAAAATGAAGAATGGTATGGTGATGCGTGCACCAATGCATACCCATCAGTGTGCAAGATGGCAGCACTACATCAAATATTCCAGGTAAGTTACGGCACATACCTTGATTGTTTTTCGGAATATAAGCCGCAGCTTACCCGTAGATGTTGTCCATAAAATTTAACGTATAAGCCGCAGCTTAAACGTTGATTTTGTCCATGAAAAGAATGAGTTTACTGCGGCTTATGCAGCGGGTGGCTTATGTAGTAGTGTAGTAGTGTAGTAGTGTGTAAAGAGATAATGCATCGCCCCCGTGTGGGCTAGCCACTGTGTATTGGCTGCAGGTCATTGTCATACAGCATCAGGGAAGGGATTCTGGATTGAGCGAACTCGTTATATAAATATTATCATCCCCACAGACAAGATGATATGTTCAAACTGAGCAGTCTAGATTAGGCTGTATCCGAATTCATTGGCTTTACGGCTTGAAAGTACACACGAGTCTATGGAAGTCGTCAACAAACGGCTGCAGTCATTTCTCATAGGGTTGTGTGCTACTTCTAGCCGCAGCCAATACATTCGGACACGGCCATGGTTTATATAATAGGGATTGCTCGACGGTTTACATTCCGCACGCGCAATTGTACTCTTCTCTCTCTCTCTCCCTCTTTCTCTCCCTCTCTCCCCCTCTACTACTAACAGTCATTGGTCGAGTTTGGGTGCGCGCGTTCTCGGCTATTCGTGAACAACCCTGGCGGCGAGGTGGTACATTGTGTGTGATCCTGTTCCGAGTGCACCGTTCTTGGGTCGTGTTCCTGTTCTCCGCCCGATTCGACCATTAATAAGTATCTGCTCTCTCAAGATCAACATAATCAACAAGTCTATCCAAAAACAACTTCCACGGTTCTACTTAACTCAATCCGCCGAAGCAAATATCGTTTGATGCGTTCAGCAAACTGTTAGTAGGATTCATTAATCTCTGATTTACGTACACTGTCTAAACGTTGTTCTATAAATCCATCTTGGGTGAGTTCCCATCTTAAGATGCTCGAGGCCAAGTGAGAAAGAAATAAAAAGGCTTGAAAGTAATTGGTACGGTTTTCTAAGGAGAATGATCAAGGATGGATTCCACAGGAAACCATCACTAGTAGAAGGTGAAATTAATCATGCCCTTTTCTTTGCTCATATTGATCTAGAGCGCATAACAAAAAGTCAACCACTACCGGATTATATTATTAATGTCCAGTATCTGAAATACATAGCTCATATATGTCGTAGGGAAAATACAAATTTGACCAAGCTTAGTTTATTTTTTATCCCTAGAGTCCCATACTATCGAGATCCCTGGATATATCTCAAGACTACTGGGTGATCTTTCTATTGAGCAGATTAAAAGAGAAACACATTCGAAGACTGGTTTCACCAGGCTCCTAGGAGTCCTGACTCATATGAAGACTAAAGCTTCAAAATGAGGACCTAAACTGTACTGTACTCTATGTAGTAGGCAGGCCCAACGCCCGCTTCAATTCATCGTAAAGTCGCTGTCTAAATCATCCGGTCGGCGTGTGTGTAAACTTCTATTGCTTGTCCTGTTAACGTGCAGGACACTGATGAGAGGTAACGATCATCCACCACGTGCATGGCTATTTCATATACAAGAGCCTTGTGGCATATCTTTCATATCTACCCAAGTATGCGTGCATGTCATCAACCTTCTCGTTGATTGGTGGCATTTTTGAAATTCTCTCCGACTGAATTTATTCATGCTATCTTCGAGAGAGCTTTCATTAATGGAGGGCCGAGTTTTTACTTTCTCTTGAGCGATATTTGATTCTATAATTCTCATATCCCCCTTGAGTTCACGTTCTTGTTTTTCTTCCCTAATCGGCCTTTTTTTCTACCCTAGTCTTGGTTTGCCTAAATAGCCTTGACAAATTCTATGAGCTTCTCATCCAGTGTGGCCAATTTTTTTTCTTTGAACCTCAATTTTGCCTTCTGAGGAAGATACGCGATAGCCTGGCCCTTACAATTACGATATTAACAATTAATGTCAAAATCGAATTGTCTCACGGTCTGGCTCTCTCCCATGCACGGTCGAACTCTCTCGACATGACTTATTGTCGACTAATGGTCCAACTAACAGCGCTGACCCTATTGGTCAGCGCCCAATGCACGTGACGGCTACGTTGATTTGTCACAGATTTCTGTGATGACGTCAGCATTTTTTAACGTTTTGCTTGCCACGTCGGTCCAGCAGATCGCGGGTTTAAATCTCAACATTTTCCCCCAAGACCGTGCATCACAAACTCAACTGGATCTCAGTCACGTTTTATTCCATCTTCGTGTTAGATTTGGGTTTGTCCATGCATGGTTCGCGATAATAGCGTCGCCAAACTGCAAGATAGTCGGACACGCATCATTTTGGACTACACGAGTCTACATCGTCGTTTGGAATTCAGCATTCACTTGACGACGGGCAGAGCTCACACCTCCCAGGACGTCAGATACCGGCTCCTCTCACAGACAGACTGTACATGTACTCATTCTCCATAGACATTGTACATTGTAACCGCCAACTTTTCACATAAGGGAGCTATAATGGGTGTTGCCGTTGTGCCAGTGTACGCGTGCCTAGTCTTACTTCTAGTACAGTCACCGTTAATTGCTGCTAAATGTCGTAGTATCACCAAATTTCCACCGTGCCCATCAAGTTGGACGCTTTTTGAAGCCAACTGTTACTTAAAGGTGACTACCGAGAGACAATTCCTCCAAGCGGAGGATCATTGTCAGAATTACACCGAGCCGGGGAGGCCCTGTCACCTTACATCCATCCTCAGCAGCGGGGAGAATGATTTCATTGCAAATATGACATCGGGGACCGCGAGGACGTGGATAGGATACCACGATGCTGATGTGGAGGGAACCTTTGCTTGGTTAGATGGAAGTAACACTGGCTATGAAAAGTGGGGCGTTGGCTTTGACAACGCTTATGATTTTATCGCCTTTGCAAATGAAGGATGGTATGGTAATGCGCGCACTAAGGCAATCCCATCAGTGTGCAAGATGGCAGCACTACATTAAATATTCCAGGTAAGTTACGGCACATACCTTAATTGATTTTCGGAATATAAGCCGCAGCTAACCCGTAGATTTTGTCCATAAAATTCAATGTATAAACCGCAGCTGATACGTTGATTTTGTCCATGAAAATAAATAGTTTCCTGTGGCTTATGAAAAGTGGGGCGTTGGGTTTGACAAAAGATATGGTTGTACTATCATGATTGCAAATGGAGAATGGCGTGTGGCTCACTTCAGCAATGCCTTCTCATCAGTGTGCAAGATTGCAGCCCGGAGTTAAACAATCTAGCTAAGTCTCTAAACCTTTACCATTCAGTGACCTCTCACCTTTTGCAGCCACAGCTGCAGAACAGCTTTCTAAGTTAAACGTTCGTCTTCTCTCTAAGCCTTGGTCAGATCTGCCCTGGATTCAGATTGTGTGCATGCGATACATCGTTACCTTTCAAGGGTATCCGTGGTTTGGCCATCTTTACCTTTGAGGCGTGAGTCTCGAACTAATACACTATACTCTGTGCTACTGGGGTTTTAGAGGTCTCTTCTTTATTACACGATCCATGGTCTCATCAAGTCCTGAGACCAATCAGCAATGGAATCATCTGGACCTCTAGCTCCACTTACATTGCCAACTAGGATTCCCCCTTACAAGGGCTACAACTTTGCCTGTACAAAATGCACATTAATGGATACTTCGGAGAGCTGGCAGCGGTACCTTTCACACCGTTACACGTCTAAACACCTTTTGGATCTACCAAGAAGGTACATTATTATCATTCGACAAGAGCACGTGTCACCACTAATGTGCTACAGCCCGTATCTCTTAAAGGCCCCATGTGGCATAGGTAAAGGTAAAAAAATTGCCACAGTTTGTGTGTTAAACCATGCATTAAACATTCCAAAAAAGAAATCCCGCGAAGGTTTTAGCTCAAATGATAATCTGAGAAAGAAGAAAAAGGCAAAAAACCATCACGGTTTTTGCACCGTTCTGTAGTTTAACTCGCGACTAATAAACTATTGGTCGATGTTTTAGTGAAGATTTCTCGA
This sequence comes from Luidia sarsii, assembly GCA_949987565.1. Lineage (NCBI taxonomy): Eukaryota > Metazoa > Echinodermata > Asteroidea > Paxillosida > Luidiidae > Luidia > Luidia sarsii. Next base: position 15,075,223 of record OX465105.1, read on the forward strand.
GAAGTACAACATCCCAGACCGTGAGATTTCAACATAAGGATTCTATCATGACCATCTACAAACTGTGTAATCTAAAAGGAAATCTGTGGACATCGATGTTTTCCGATCTTCCCAATGTTGTATTGGGTCTTTAACACTGGTATTATGTGGTTGCCAATTTTACCATGCTTCACTGGCATGCATAAAATCTCATCAAATAAATGTGGCATATCTCTCAATAAGTATATATGCGTGCATGTCATCAACCTTCTCATTGATTGGTGGCATTTTTGAAATTCTCTCCGACTGAATTTATTCATGCTATCTTCGAGAGAGCTTTCATTAATGGAGGGCCGAGTTTTTACTTTCTCTTGAGCGATATTAACAGTTAATGTCAAAATCGAATTGTGTCACGGTCTGGCTCTCTCCCATGCACGGTCGAACTCTCTCGACATGACTTATTGTCGACTAATGGTCCAACTAACAGCGCTGACCCTATTGGTCAGCGCCCAATGCACGTGACGGCTACGTTGATTTGTCACAGATTTCTGCCATGACGTCAGCATTTTTTAACGTTTTGCCTGCCACGTCGGTCCAGCAGATCGCGGGTTTAAATCTCAACATTTTCCCCCAAGACCGTGCATCACAAACTCAACTGGATCCCAGTCACGTTTTATTCCGTCTTCGTGTTAGATTTGGGTTTGTCCATGCATGGTTCGCGATAATAGCGTCGCCAAACTGCAAGATAGTCGGACACGCATCATTTTGGACTACACGAGTCTACATCGTCGTTTGGAATTCAGCAGAGCTCACACCTCCCAGGACGTCAGATACCGGCTCCTCTCACAGACAGACTGTACATGTACTCATTCTCCATAGACATTGTACATTGTAACCGCCAACTTTTCACATAAGGAAGCTACAATGGGTGTTGCCGTTGTGCCAGTGTACGCGTGCCTAGTCTTACTTCTAGTACAGTCACCGTTAATTGCTGCCAAATGTCGTAGTATCACCAAATTTCCACCGTGCCCATCAAGTTGGACGCTTTATGAAGCCAACTGTTACTTAAAGGTGACTACCGAGAGACGATTCCTCCAAGCGGAGGATCACTGTCAGAATTACACCGAGCCGGGGAGGCCCTGTCACCTTACATCCATCCTCAGCAGCGGGGAGAATGATTTCATTGCAAATATGACATCGGGGACCGCGAGGACGTGGATAGGATACCACGATGCTGATGTGGAGGGAACCTTTGCTTGGTTAGATGGAAGTAACACTGGCTATGAAAAGTGGGGCGTTGGCTTTGACAACGCTTATGATTTTATCGCCTTTGCAAATGAAGGATGGTATGGTAATGCGCGCACTAAGGCAATCCCATCAGTGTGCAAGATGGCAGCACTACATTAAATATTCCAGGTAAGTTACGGCACATACCTTAATTGATTTTCGGAATATAAGCCGCAGCTAACCCGTAGATTTTGTCCATAAAATTCAATGTATAAACCGCAGCTGATACGTTGATTTTGTCCATGAAAATAAATAGTTTACTGTGGCTTATGAAAAGTGGGGCGTTGGGTTTGACAAAAGATATGGTTGTACTATCATGATTGCAAATGGAGAATGGCGTGTGGCTCACTTCAGCAATGCCTTCTCATCAGTGTGCAAGATTGCAGCCCGGAGTTAAACAATCTAGCTAAGTCTCTAAACCTTTACCATTCAGTGACCTCTCACCTTTCGCAGCCACAGCTGCAGAACAGCTTTCTAAGTTAAACGTTCGTCTTCTCTCTAAGCCTTTGTCAGATCTGCCCTGGATTCAGATCGTGTGCATGCGATACATCGTTACCTTTCAAGGGTATCCGTGGTTTGGCCATCTTTACCTTTGAGGCGTGAGTCTCGAACTAATACACAATACTCTGTGCTACTGGGGTTTTAGAGGTCTCTTCTTTATTACACGATCCATGGTCTCATCAAGTCCTGAGACCAATCAGCAATGGAATCATCTGGACCTCTAGCTCCACTTACATTGCCAACTAGGATTCCCCCTTACAAGGGCTACAACTTGGCCTGCAATAATGCACATTAATGGATACTTCGGAGAGCTGGCAGCGGTACCTTTCGCACCGTTACACGTCTAAACACCTTTTGGATCTACCAAGAAGGTACATTATTATCACTGGACAAGAGCACGTGACACCACTAATGTGCTACAGCCCGTATCTCTTAAAGGCCCCATGTGGCATAGGTAAAGGTCAAAAAATTGCCACAGTTTGTGTGTTAAACCATGCTTTAAACATTCCAAAAAAGAAATCCTGCGAAGGTTTTAGTTCAAATGATAATCTGAGAAAGAAGAAAAAGGCAAAAAACCATCACGGTTTTCGCACCGTTCTGTAGTTTAACTCGCAACTAATAAACTATTAGTCGATGTTTTAGTGAAGATTTCTCGCTCGAGAAGTACAGCATCCCAGACCGTGAGATTTCAACATAAGGATTCTATCATGACCATCTACAAACTGTGTAATCTAAAAGGAAATCTGTGGACATCGATGTTTTCCGATCTTCCCAATGTTGTATTGGGTCTTTAACACTGGTATTATGTGGTTGCCAATTTTACCATGCTTCACTGGCATGCATAAAATCTCATCAAATAAATGTGGCATATCTCTCAATAAGTATATATGCGTGCATGTCATCAACCTTCTCGTTGATTGGTGGCATTTTTGAAATTCTCTCCGACTGAATTTATTCATGCTATCTTCGAGAGACCTTTCATTAATGGAGGGCCGACTTTTTACTTTCTCTTGAGCGATATTTGATTCTAGAATTTTCATATCCCCCTTGAGTTCACGTTCTTGTTTTTCTTCCCTAATCGGCCGTTTTTCTACCCTAGCCTTGGCTTGCCTAAATAGCCTTGACAAATTCTATGAGTTCCTCATCCAGTGTGGCCATTTTTTGTTCTTTGAACCTCAATTTTGCCTTCTGAGGAAGATACGCGATAGCCTGGCCCTTACAATTACGATATTAACAGTTAATGTCAAAATCGAATTGTCTCACGGTCTGGCTCTCTCCCATGCACGGTCGAACTCTCTCGACATGACTTATTGTCGACTAATGGTCCAACTAACAGCGCTGACCCTATTGGTCAGTGCCCAATGCACGTGACGGCTACGTTGATTTGTCACAGATTTCTGCGATGACGTCAGCATTTTTGAACGTTTTGCTTGCCACGTCGGTCCAGCAGATCGCGGGTTTAAATCTCAACATTTTCCCCCAAGACCGTGCATCACAAACTCAACTGGATCTCAGTCACGCTTTTTGAAAGAGGGAAGGGGGAGAAGGGGATGTGGTGAAAGGTAGGGAATAAGGGGTGGGGAAAGGGAGGCAAAGGGGGAGGCAGGGAGGGGTGAAAGGGGATGGGGTTGCCAATATCAGTCAGTGTTTGTCTCCCATAAATCATTTGCTGTGAAATGTTGCATTCAACATTGAAACGAGGAGAGGGAAAGGGGAGGGGGAAAGGAGGGGCGTGGGGGTCCACACTCCACATTAGTCTTTGTCCCCCGTAAATCATTTGCTGTGAAAATTCTCAAAGCGTGGTACAGCACACATTGGCTGCCTACAGTTTTTGCAGTATCGTCGACTTCCACGTTTGCCTGTCTTTGCCTGCGCCATCAGCGCCGTGCGCCCCCAAGCACGGTGGCCGTGATTCGCGGCGAGACTACGGCCTGAGTGCGCCAACGGCGAGCCGCTGGCCCGTTCCCTGGTCGAAGTCTCTACCCGTCCCACGAATCGGTCCAACTGTCTCGCGGTCATAATATTGTCTCGACATGTCCATCTGACGCTCGATTAACAGCTAACAACTAACAACGCACCCTATTGGTCAGTACGCTATATGCTTATGACGGCTACTTTGATTCGCTGCAGATTTCTGCCATGACGTCAGCATTTTTTAACGTTTTGCTTGCCACGTCGGTCCAGCAGATCGCGGGTTTAAATCTCAACATTTTCCCCCAAGACCGTGCATCACAAACTCAACTGGATCTCAGTCACGTTTTGTTACATCTTCGTGTTAGATTTGGGTTTGTCCATGCATGGTTCGTGATAATAGCGTCGCCAAACTGCAAGATAGTCGGACACGCATCATTTTGGACTACACGAGTCTACATCGTCGTTTGGAATTCAGCATTCACTTGACGACGGGCAGAGCTCACACCTCCCAGGACGTCAGATACCGGCTCCTCTCACAGACAGACTGTACATGTACTCATTCTCCATAGACATTGTACATTGTAACCGCCAACTTTTCACATAAGGGAGCTATAATGGGTGTTGCCGTTGTGCCAGTGTACGCGTGCCTAGTCTTACTTCTAGTACAGTCACCGTTAATTGCTGCTAAATGTCGTAGTATCACCAAATTTCCACCGTGCCCATCAAGTTGGACGCTTTTTGAAGCCAACTGTTACTTAAAGGTGACCACCGAGAGACGATTCCTCCAAGCGGAGGATCATTGTCAGAACTACACCGAGCCGGGGAGGCCCTGTCACCTTACATCCATCCTCAGCAGCGGGGAGAATGATTTCATTGCAAATATGACATCGGGGACCGCGAGGACGTGGATAGGATACCACGATGCTGATGTGGAGGGAACCTTTGCTTGGTTAGATGGAAGTAACACTGGCTATGAAAAGTGGGGCGTTGGCTTTGACAACGCTTATGATTTTATCGCCTTTGCAAATGAAGGATGGTATGGTAATGCGCGCACTAAGGCAATCCCATCAGTGTGCAAGATGGCAGCACTACATTAAATATTCCAGGTAAGTTACGGCACATACCTTTATTGATTTTCGGAATATAAGCCGCAGCTAACCCGTAGATTTTGTCCATAAAATTCAATGTATAAACCGCAGCTGATACGTTGATTTTGTCCATGAAAATAAATATTTTACTGTGGCTTATGAAAAGTGGGGCGTTGGGTTTGACAAAAGATATGGTTGTACTATCATGATTGCAAATGGAGAATGGCGTGTGGCTCACTTCAGCAATGCCTTCTCATCAGTGTGCAAGATTGCAGCCCGGAGTTAAACAATCTAGGTAAGTCTCTAAACCTTTACCATTCAGTGACCTCTCACCTTTCGCAGCCACAGCTGCAGAACAGCTTTCTAAGTTAAACGTTCGTCTTCTCTCTAAGCCTTGGTCAGATCTGCCCTGGATTCAGATTGTGTGCATGCGATACATCGTTACCTTTCAAGGGTATCCGTGGTTTGGCCATCTTTACCTTTGAGGCGTGAGTCTCGAACTAATACACTATACTCTGTGCTACTGGGGTTTTAGAGGTCTCTTCTTTATTACACGATCCATGGTCTCATCAAGTCCTGGAGACCAATCAGCAATGGAATCATCTGGACCTCTAGCTCCACTTACATTGCCAGCTAGGATTCCCCCTTACAAGGGCTACAGCTTGGCCTGTACATAATGCACATTAATGGATACTTCGGAGAGCTGGCAGCGGTACCTTTCACACCGTTACACGTCTAAACACCTTTTGGATCTACCAAGAAGGTGCATTATTATCATTCGACAAGAGCACGTGTCACCACTAATGTGCTACAGCCCGTATCTCTTAAAGGCCCCATGTGGCATAGGTAAAGGTCAAAAAATTGCCACAGTTTGTGTGTTAAGCCATGCATTAAACATTCCAAAAAAGAAATCCCGCGAAGGTTTTAGCTCAAATGATAATCTGAGAAAGAAGAAAAAGGCAAAAAACCATCACGGTTTTCGCACCGTTCTGTAGTTTAACTCGCGACTAATAAACTATTGGTCGATGTTTTAGTGAAGATTTCTCGAGAAGTACAGCATCCCAGACCGTGAGATTTCAACATAAGGATTCTATCATGACCATCTACAAACTGTGTAATCTAAAAGGAAATCTGTGGACATCGATGTTTTCCGATCTTCCCAATGTTGTATTGGGTCTTTAACACTGGTATTATGTGGTTGCCAATTTTACCATGCTTCACTGGCATGCATAAAATCTCATCAAATAAATGTGGCATATCTCTCAATAAGTATATATGCGTGCATGTCATCAACCTTCTCATTGATTGGTGGCATTTTTGAAATTCTCTCCGACTGAATTTATTCATGCTATCTTCGAGAGAGCTTTCATTAATGGAGGGCCGACTTTTTACTTTCTCTTGAGCGATATTTGATTCTAGAATTTTCATATCCCCCTTGAGTTCACGTTCTTGTTTTTCTTCCCTATTCGGCCTTTTTTTCTACCCTAGCCTTGGCTTGCCTAAATAGCCTTGACAAATTCTATGAGTTCCTCATCCAGTGTGGCCATTTTTTTTTTCTTTGAACCTCAATTTTGCCTTCTGAGGAAGATACGCGATAGCCTGGCCCTTACAATTACGATATTAACAGTTAATGTCAAAATCGAATTGTCTCACGGTCTGGCTCTCTCCCATGCACGGTCGAACTCTCTCGACATGACTTATTGTCGACTAATGGTCCAACTAACAGCGCTGACCCTATTGGTCAGCGCCCAATGCACGTGACGGCTACGTTGATTTGTCACAGATTTCTGCGATGACGTCAGCATTTGTTAACGTTTTGCTTGCCACGTCGGTCCAGCAGATCGCGGGTTTAAATCTCAACATTTTTCCCCAAGACCGTGCATCACAAACTCAACTGGATCCCAGTCACGTTTCATTCCATCTTCGTGTTAGATTTGGGTTTGTCCATGCATGGTTCGCGATAATAGCGTCGCCAAACTGCAAGATAGTCGGACACGCATCATTTTGGACTACACGAGTCTACATCGTCGTTTGGAATTCAGCATTCACTTGACGACGGGCAGAGCTCACACCTCCCAGGACGTCAGATACCGGCTCCTCTCACAGACAGACTGTACATGTACTCATTCTCCATAGACATTGTACATTGTAACCGCCAACTTTTCACATAAGGGAACTATAATGGGTGTTGCCGTTGTGCCAGTGTACGCGTGCCTAGTCTTACTTCTAGTACAGTCACCGTTAATTGCTGCTAAATGTCGTAGTATCACCAAATTTCCACCGTGCCCATCAAGTTGGACGCTTTTTGAAGCCAACTGTTACTTAAAGGTGACTACCGAGAGACAATTCCTCCAAGCGGAGGATCATTGTCAGAATTACACCGAGCCGGGGAGGCCCTGTCACCTTACATCCATCCTCAGCAGCGGGGAGAATGATTTCATTGCAAATATGACATCGGGGACCGCGAGGACGTGGATAGGATACCACGATGCTGATGTGGAGGGAACCTTTGCTTGGTTAGATGGAAGTAACACTGGCTATGAAAAGTGGGGCGTTGGCTTTGACAACGCTTATGATTTTATCGCCTTTGCAAATGAAGGATGGTATGGTAATGCGCGCACTAAGGCAATCCCATCAGTGTGCAAGATGGCAGCACTACATTAAATATTCCAGGTAAGTTACGGCACATACCTTAATTGATTTTCGGAATATAAGCCGCAGCTAACCCGTAGATTTTGTCCATAAAATTCAATGTATAAACCGCAGCTGATACGTTGATTTTGTCCATGAAAATAAATAGTTTCCTGTGGCTTATGAAAAGTGGGGCGTTGGGTTTGACAAAAGATATGGTTGTACTATCATGATTGCAAATGGAGAATGGCGTGTGGCTCACTTCAGCAATGCCTTCTCATCAGTGTGCAAGATTGCAGCCCGGAGTTAAACAATCTAGCTAAGTCTCTAAACCTTTACCATTCAGTGACCTCTCACCTTTTGCAGCCACAGCTGCAGAACAGCTTTCTAAGTTAAACGTTCGTCTTCTCTCTAAGCCTTGGTCAGATCTGCCCTGGATTCAGATTGTGTGCATGCGATACATCGTTACCTTTCAAGGGTATCCGTGGTTTGGCCATCTTTACCTTTGAGGCGTGAGTCTCGAACTAATACACTATACTCTGTGCTACTGGGGTTTTAGAGGTCTCTTCTTTATTACACGATCCGTGGTCTCATCAAGTCCTGGAGACCAATCAGCAATGGAATCATCTGGACCTCTAGCTCCACTTACATTGCCAACTAGGATTCCCCCTTACAAGGGCTACAGCTTGGCCTGTACATAATGCACATTAATGGATACTTCGGAGAGCTGGCAGCGGTACCTTTCACACCGTTACACGTCTAAACACCTTTTGGATCTACCAAGAAGGTACATTATTATCATTCGACAAGAGCACGTGTCACCACTAATGTGCTACAGCCCGTATCTCTTAAAGGCCCCATGTGGCATAGGTAAAGGTAAAAAAATTGCCACAGTTTGTGTGTTAAACCATGCATTAAACATTCCAAAAAAGAAATCCCGCGAAGGTTTTAGCTCAAATGATAATCTGAGAAAGAAGAAAAAGGCAAAAAACCATCACGCTTTTTGCACCGTTCTGTAGTTTAACTCGCGACTAATAAACTATTGGTCGATGTTTTAGTGAAGATTTCTCGAGAAGTACAGCATCCCAGACCGTGAGATTTCAACATAAGGATTCTATCATGACCATCTACAAACTGTGTAATCTAAAAGGAAATCTGTGGACATCGATGTTTTCCGATCTTCCCAATGTTGTATTGGGTCTTTAACACTGGTATTATGTGGTTGCCAATTTTACCATGCTTCACTGGCATGCATAAAATCTCATCAAATAAATGTGGCATATCTCTCAATAAGTATATATGCGTGCATGTCATCAACCTTCTCATTGATTGGTGGCATTTTTGAAATTCTCTCCGACTGAATTTATTCATGCTATCTTCGAGAGAGCTTTCATTAATGGAGGGCCGACTTGTTACTTTCTCTTGAGCGATATTTGATTCTAGAATTTTCATGTCCCCCTTGAGTTCACGTTCTTGTTTTTCTTCCCTATTCGGCCTTTTTTTCTACCCTAGCCTTGGCTTGCCTAAATAGCCTTGACAAATTCTATGAGTTCCTCATCCAGTGTGGCCAATTTTTTTTCTTTGAACCTCAATTTTGCCTTCTGAGGAAGATACGCGATAGCCTGGCCCTTACAATTACGATATTAACAGTTAATGTCAAAATCGAATTGTGTCACGGTCTGGCTCTCTCCCATGCACGGTCGAACTCTCTCGACATGACTTATTGTCGACTAATGGTCCAACTAACAGCGCTGACCCTATTGGTCAGCGCCCAATGCACGTGACTGCTACGTTGATTTGTCACAGATTTCTGCGATGACGTCAGCATTTTTGAACGTTTTGCTTGCCACGTCGGTCCAGCAGATCGCGGGTTTAAATCTCAACATTTTTCCCCAAGACCGTGCATCACAAACTCAACTGGATCTCAGTCACGCTTTTTGAAAGAGGGAAGGGGGAGAAGGGGATGTGGTGAAAGGTAGGGAATAAGGGGTGGGGAAAGGGAGGCAAAGGGGGAGGCAGGGAGGTGTGAAAGGGGATGGGGTTGCCAATATCAGTCAGTGTTTGTCTCCCATAAATCATTTGCTGTGAAATGTTGCATTCAACATTGAAACGGGGAGAGTTAAAGGGGTGGGGGAAGGAGGGGAAATTTCTCAAAGCGCGGTACAGCACACATTGGCTGCCTACAGTTTTTGCAGTATCGTCGACTTCCACGTTTGCCTGTCTTTGCCTGCGCCATCAGCGCCGTGCGCCCCCAGGCACGGTGGCCGTGATTCGTGGCGAGACTACGGCCTGAGTGCGCCATCGGCGAGCCGCTGGCCCGTTCCCTGGTCGAAGTCTCTACCCGTCCCACGAATCGGTCCAACTGTCTCGCGGTCATAATATTGTCTCGACATGTCGATCTGACGCTCGATTAACAGCTAACAACTAACAACGCACCCTATTGGTCAGTACGCTATATGCTTATGACGGCTACGTTGATTCGCTGCAGATTTCTGCCATGACGTCAGCATTTTTTAACGTTTTGCTTGCCACGTCGGTCCAGCAGATCGCGGGTTTAAATCTCAACATTTTCCCCCGAGACCGTGCATCACAAACTCAACTGGATCTCAGTCACGTTTTATTCCATCTTCGTGTTAGATTTGGGTTTGTCCATGCATGGTTCGCGATAATAGCGTCGCCAAACTGCAAGATAGTCGGACACGCATCATTTTGGACTACACGAGTCTACATCGTCGTTTGGAATTCAGCATTCACTTGACGACGGGCAGAGCTCACACCTCCCAGGACGTCAGATACCGGCTCCTCTCACAGACAGACTGTACATGTACTCATTCTCCATAGACATTGTACATTGTAACCGCCAACTTTTCACATAAGGAAGCTATAATGGGTGTTGCCGTTGTGCCAGTGTACGCGTGCCTAGTCTTACTTCTAGTCCAGTCACCGTTAATTGTTGCTAAATGTCGTAGTATCACCAAATTTCCACCGTGCCCATCAAGTTGGACGCTTTTTGAAGCCAACTGTTACTTAAACGTGACCACCGAGAGACGGTTCTTCCTAGCGGAGGATCACTGTCAGAATTACACCGAGCCGGGGAGGCCCTGTCACCTTACATCCATCCTCAGCAGCGGGGAGAATGACTTCATTGCAAATATGACATCGGGGACCGTGATGACGTGGATAGGATACCACGATACTGCTGTGGATGGAATCTTTGTTTGGTTTGATGGAAGTAACACTGGCTATGAAAAGTGGTGGTCTGGGTTTTCCAACACTTATGATTGTATTGGGTTTTCAAATGAAGGATGGTATGGTAATGCGTGCACCAATGCATACCCATCAGTGTGCAAGATGGCAGCACTACATCAAATATTCCAGGTAAGTTACGGCACATACCTTGATTGTTTTTCGGAATATAAGCCGCAGCTTACCCGTAGATTTTGTCCATAAAATTTAACGTATAAGCCGCAGCTTAAACGTTGATTTTGTCCATGAAAAGAATGAGTTTACTGCGGCTTATGCAGCGGGCGGCTTATGCACTGAATCTTGAAGAATAAAAATGACAACAAGCATTATGCGTATAACTGTCTTTATTTATTTGTAATCGAACAAGAAGAAAATCTCTCGGAAAAGAACTCCTCACTCTGAAAAAAAGCATTCAGGGACAATTCATTTCCGAGTCAATAATAATATTAACAACGCGACAAAACAATATCCCGATTGGTTGTCAATTGATTGTAGCGTTGACTTACTGTAATATCCTTTTACTGCATACGTTCTGCTTGTTTTTAAGGCACGGCTTACAAATGTAAGGCCTACACTAAGTACTAGCAGTGTGTAGTAGTGTGTAAAGAGATAATGCATCGCCCCCGTGTGGGCTAGCCACTGTGTATTGGCTGCAGGTCATTGTCATACAGCATCAGGGAAGGGATTCTGGATTGAGCGAACTCGTTATATAAATATTATCATCCCCACAGACAAGATGATAATGTTCAAACTGAGCAGTCTAGATTAGGCTGTATCCGAATTCATTGGCTTTACGGCTTGAAAGTACACACGAGTCTATGGAAGTCGTCAACAAACGGCTGCAGTCATTTCTCATAGGGTTGTGTGCTACTTCTAGCCGCAGCCAATACATTCGGACACGGCCATGGTTTATATAATAGGGATTGCTCGACGGTTTACATTCCGCGCGCGCAATTGTACTCTTCTCTCTCTCTCTCCCTCTTTCTCTCCCTCTCTCCCCCTCTACTACTAACAGTCATTGGTCGAGTTTGGGTGCGCGCGTTCTCGGCTATTCGTGAACAACCCTGGCGGAGAGGTGGTACATTGTGTGTGATCCTGTTCCGAGTGCACCGTTCTTGGGTCGTGTTCCTGTTCTCCGCCCGATTCGACCATTAATAAGTATCTGCTCTCTCAAGATCAACATCATCAACAAGTCTATCCAAAAACAACTTCCACGGTTCTACTTAACTCAATCCGCCGAAGCAAATATCGTTTGATGCGTTCAGAAAACTGTTAGTAGGATTCATTAATCTCTGATATACGTACACTGTCTAAACGTTGTTCTATAAATCCATCTTGGGTGAGTTCCCATCTTAAGATGCTCGAGGCCAAGTGAGAAAGAAATAAAAAGGCTTGAAAGTAATTGGTACGGTTTTCTAAGGAGAATGATCAAGGATGGATTCCACAGGAAACCATCACTAGTAGAAGGTGAAATTAATCATGCCCTTTTCTTTGCTCATATTGATCTAGAGCGCATAACAAAAAGTCAACCACTACCGGATTATATTATTAATGTCCAGTATCTGAAATACATAGCTCATATATGTCGTAGGGAAAATACAAATTTGACCAAGCTTAGTTTATTTTTTATCCCTAGAGTCCCATACTATCGAGATCCCTGGATATATCTCAAGACTACTGGGTGATCTTTCTATTGAGCAGATTAAAAGAGAAACACATTCGAAGACTGGTTTCACCAGGCTCCTAGGAGTCCTGACTCATATGAAGACTAAAGCTTCAAAATGAGGACCTAAACTGTACTGTACTCTATGTAGTAGGCAGGCCCAACGCCCGCTTCAATTCATCGTATAGTCGCTGTTTTAATCATCCGGTCGGCGTGTGTGTAAACTTCGATTGCTTTTCCTGTTAACGTGCAGGACACTGATGAGAGGTAACGATCATTCACCACGTGGCTATTTCATATACAAGAGTCATGTGGTATATCTCTCATATCTACCCAAGTATGCGTGCATGTCATCAACCTTCTCGTTGATTGGTGGCATTTTTGAAATTCTCTCCGACTGAATTTATTCATGCTATCTTCGAGAGAGCTTTCATTAATGGAGGGCCGAGTTTTTCTTTCTCTTGAGCGATATTTGATTCTAGAATTTTCATATCCCCCTTGAGTTCACGTTCTTGTTTTTCTTCCCTAATCGGCCTTTTTTCTACCCTAGTCTTGGCTTGCCTAAATAGCCTTGACAAATTCTATGAGCTTCTCATCCAGTGTGGCCAATTTTTTTTCTTTGAACCTCAATTTTGCCTTCTGAGGAAGATACGCGATAGCCTGGCCCTTACAATTACGATATTAACAATTAATGTCAAAATCGAATTGTCTCACGGTCTGGCTCTCTCCCATGCACGGTCGAACTCTCTCGACATGACTTATTGTCGACTAATGGTCCAACTAACAGCGCTGACCCTATTGGTCAGCGCCCAATGCACGTGACGGCTACGTTGATTTGGCACAGATTTCTGTGATGACGTCAGCATTTTTTAACGTTTTGCTTGCCACGTCGGTCCAGCAGATCGCGGGTTTAAATCTCAACATTTTCCCCCAAGACCGTGCATCACAAACTCAACTGGATCTCAGTCACGTTTTATTCCATCTTCGTGTTAGATTTGGGTTTGTCCATGCATGGTTCGCGATAATAGCGTCGCCAAACTGCAAGATAGTCGGACACGCATCATTTTGGACTACACGAGTCTACATCGTCGTTTGGAATTCAGCATTCACTTGACGACGGGCAGAGCTCACACCTCCCAGGACGTCAGATACCGGCTCCTCTCACAGACAGACTGTACATGTACTCATTCTCCATAGACATTGTACATTTTAACCGCCAACTTTTCACATAAGGGAGCTATAATGGGTGTTGCCGTTGTGCCAGTGTACGCGTGCCTAGTTTTACTTCTAGTACAGTCACCGTTAATTGCTGCCAAATGTCGTAGTATCACCAAATTTCCACCGTGCCCATCAAGTTGGACGCTTTTTGAAGCCAACTGTTACTTAAAGGTGACTACCGAGAGACGATTCCTCCAAGCGGAGGATCACTGTCAGAATTACACCGAGCCGGGGAGGCCCTGTCACCTTACATCCATCCTCAGCAGCGGGGAGAATGATTTCATTGCAAATATGACATCGGGGACCGCGAGGACGTGGATAGGATACCACGATGCTGATGTGGAGGGAACCTTTGCTTGGTTAGATGGAAGTAACACTGGCTATGAAAAGTGGGGCGTTGGCTTTGACAACGCTTATGATTTTATCGCCTTTGCAAATGAAGGATGGTATGGTAATGCGCGCACTAAGGCAATCCCATCAGTGTGCAAGATGGCAGCGCTACATTAAATATTCCAGGTAAGTTACGGCACACACCTTAATTGATTTTCGGAATATAAGCCGCAGCTAACCCGTAGATTTTGTCCATAAAATTCAATGTATAAACCGTAGCTGATACGTTGATTTTGTCCATGAAAATAAATAGTTTACTGTGGCTTATGAAAAGTGGGGCGTTGGGTTTGACAAAAGATATGGTTGTACTATCATGATTGCAAATGGAGAATGGCGTGTGGCTCACTTCAGCAATGCCTTCTCATCAGTGTGCAAGATTGCAGCCCGGAGTTAAACAATCTAGGTAAGTCTCTAAACCTTTACCATTCAGTGACCTCTCACCTTTTGCAGCCACAGCTGCAGAACAGCTTTCTAAGTTAAACGTTCGTCTTCTCTCTAAGCCTTGGTCAGATCTGCCCTGGATTCAGATTGTGTGCATGCGATACATCGTTACCTTTCAAGGGTATCCGTGGTTTGGCCATCTTTACCTTTGAGGCGTGAGTCTCGAACTAATACACTATACTCTGTGCTACTGGGGTTTTAGAGGTCTCTTCTTTATTACACGATCCATGGTCTCATCAAGTCCTGGAGACCAATCAGCAATGGAATCATCTGGACCTCTAGCTCCACTTACATTGCCAACTAGGATTCCCCCTTACAAGGGCTACAACTTGGCCTGCAATAATGCACATTAATGGATACTTCGGAGAGCTGGCAGCGGTACCTTTCGCACCGTTACACGTCTAAACACCTTTTGGATCTACCAATAAGGTACATTATTATCATTCGACAAGAGCACGTGTCACCACTAATGTGCTACAGCCCGTATCTCTTAAAGGCCCCATGTGGCATAGGTAAAGGTCAAAAAATTGCCACAGTTTGTGTGTTAAACCATGCATTAAACATTCCAAAAAAGAAATCCTGCGAAGGTTTTAGCTCAAATGGTAATCTGAGAACGAAGAAAAAGGCAAGAAACCATCATGGTTTTCGCACCGTTCTTTACTGCATCCCAGACAGTGAGATTTCAACATGAGGATTCTATCATGACCATCTACAAGCTGTGTAAATTAGAAGGAAATATGTGGACATCGATGTTTTCCGATCTTCCCCATGTTGTATTGGGTCTTTAACACTGGTATATTATGTGGTTGCCAATTTTACCATGTTTCACTGGCATGCATAAAATCTCATCAAATAAATGTGGCATATCTCTCAATAAGTATATATGCGTGCATGTCATCAACCTTCTCATTGATTGGTGGCATTTTTGAAATTCTCTCCGACTGAATTTATTCATGCTATCTTCGACAGACCTTTCATTAATGGAGGGCCGACTTTTTACTTTCTCTTGAGCGATATTTGATTCTAGAATTTTCATATCCCCCTTGAGTTCACGTTCTTGTTTTTCTTCCCTAATCGGCCTTTTTTCTACCCCAGCCTTGGCTTGCCTAAATAGCCTTGACAAATTCTATGAGTTCCTCATCCAGTGTGGCCAATTTTTTTTCTTTGAACCTCAATTTTGCCTTCTGAGGAAGATACGCGACAGCCTGGCCCTTACAATTACGATATTAACAGTTAATGTCAAAATCGAATTGTGTCACGGTCTGGCTCTCTCCCATGCACGGTCGAACTCTCTCGACATGACTTATTGTCGACTAATGGTCCAACAAACAGCGCTGACCCTATTGGTCAGCGCCCAATGCACGTGACTGCTACGTTGATTTGGCACAGATTTCTGCGATGACGTCAGCATTTTTGAACGTTTTGCTTGCCACGTCGGTCCAGCAGATCGCGGGTTTAAATCTCAACATTTTTTCCCAAGACCGTGCATCACAAACTCAACTGGATCTCAGTCACGCTTTTTGAAAGAGGGAAGGGGGAGAAGGGGATGTGGTGAAAGGTAGGGAATAAGGGGTGGGGAAAGGGAGGCAAAGGGGGAGGCAGGGAGGTGTGAAAGGGGATGGGGTTGCCAATATCAGTCAGTGTTTGTCTCCCATAAATCATTTGCTGTGAAATGTTGCATTCAACATTGAAACGGGGAGAGTTAAAGGGGTGGGGGAAGGAGGGGAAATTTCTCAAAGCGCGGTACAGCACACATTGGCTGCCTACAGTTTTTGCAGTATCGTCGACTTCCACGTTTGCCTGTCTTTGCCTGCGCCATCAGCGCCGTGCGCCCCCAGGCACGGTGGCCGTGATTCGCGGCGAGACTACGGCCTGAGTGCGCCATCGGCGAGCCGCTGGCCCGTTCCCTGGTCGAAGTCTCTACCCGTCCCACGAATCGGTCCAACTGTCTCGCGGTCATAATATTGTCTCGACATGTCGATCTGACGCTCGATTAACAGCTAACAACTAACAACGCACTCTATTGGTCAGTACGCTATATGCTTATGACGGCTACGTTGATTCGCTGCAGATTTCTGCCATGACGTCAGCATTTTTTAACGTTTTGCTTGCCACGTCGGTCCAGCAGATCGCGGGTTTAAATCTCAACATTTTCCCCCAAGACCGTGCATCACAAACTCAACTGGATCTCAGTCACGTTTTATTCCATCTTCGTGTTAGATTTGGGTTTGTCCATGCATGGTTCGTGATAATAGCGTCGCCAAACTGCAAGATAGTCGGACACGCATCATTTTGGACTACACGAGTCTACATCGTCGTTTGGAATTCAGCATTCACTTGACGACGGGCAGAGCTCACACCTCCCAGGACGTCAGATACCGGCTCCTCTCACAGACAGACTGTACATGTACTCATTCTCCATAGACATTGTACATTGTAACCGCCAACTTTTCACATAAGGAAGCTATAATGGGTGTTGCCGTTGTGCCAGTGTACGCGTGCCTAGTCTTACTTCTAGTCCAGTCACCGTTAATTGTTGCTAAATGTCGTAGTATCACCAAATTTCCACCGTGCCCATCAAGTTGGACGCTTTTTGAAGCCAACTGTTACTTAAACGTGACCACCGAGAGACGGTTCTTCCTAGCGGAGGATCACTGTCAGAATTACACCGAGCCGGGGAGGCCCTGTCACCTTACATCCATCCTCAGCAGCGGGGAGAATGACTTCATTGCAAATATGACATCGGGGACCGTGATGACGTGGATAGGATACCACGATACTGCTGTGGATGGAATCTTTGTTTGGTTTGATGGAAGTAACACTGGCTATGAAAAGTGGTGGTCTGGGTTTTCCTACACTTATGATTGTATTGGGTTTTCAAATGAAGGATGGTATGGTGAAGCGTGCACCAATGCATACCCATCAGTGTGCAAGATGGCAGCACTCCATTAAATATTCCAGGTAAGTTACTGCACATACCTTGATTGTTTTTCGGAATATAAGCCGCAGCTTACCCGTAGATATTGTCCATCAAATTTAACGTATAAGTCGCAGCTTATACGTCCCTCTCCCTCTTCCTCTCCCTCTCCCTCTCCCTCTCCTTTTCTTTCTTCCTCTCCCTCTTCCTTCCTTCTCCCTCTCTCTCCATCTCCGCCCGTCTCTCTCCCTCTCCCTCCAGTCCCTCTCCCTCTCCCTCTCCCTCTCTTTCTCCCTCTCCCTCTCCATATCCCTCTCCCTTTCTTTCTCCCTCTACCTCACCCTCTCCATCTACCTCCCCACTCCTCTCTCCCTCTCCGTCACTCTCTCTCGTTCTCTCCCTCCCTCTTTCTCTCTCTCCCTCGTTCTCTCACTCCCTCGTTCTCCCCTCTCTCCCCTCTCTCTCTCCACCTCCCTATCTCCCCTCTCCCTCTCTCCCTCTCTCCCTCTCTCCCTCCTCCTCTCTCTCTCTCCCCGCTCTCTCCCTCTCTCTCTCCGTTTAATGTACGTGTACAATTATTATTCCCTTTCAGATGGGCACAGCATCAAGGTCTAAACGATGGACGAGACACGTTGCACAGCTGCCTGAACACAGGCCTGAATCAAGGTTAGACAGACAATTATCTTACCACTGTAGTCAAACTAGAGATGGAGTGAGCCAGAATGATATAACAAAAATATACTGAAAAAGGTGCAAAACAAGAAAAGACGTTAAACTCAGTTTTTTCCTTGAAACTGATGAATTTGTTGCTTGCGGTTGCCTCTTTTGGTTCTATTTTGCGACAATTACTGTTGAGTACCTGTTTGGGGGTTTGGGGATACGTTAGGAAGAAGGTTTAAAGGTACTTTGAGTACGATGAGATTTAAAGGGGAATGAAACCCAGAGAAAAATGTTGGCTTATCTGATTGGGTGTTATAAACAACCTACAATTATCTATGTGCTGCTCACCTATACGAGTTTCATAAAGAGGGGAAAAATCATGGAATTTGGTTGTCGAATTCGCGTTCCCGCAAACCGCCATCTTTTCGAATGGCCCGCCAGTCACTGCGGGGGGTATGACATCGCAACGGAAAACTCCCGCATGGGCCCGGACGGATGTACCCCACCTACATGTATATACTGCGTGCAGTTATACACTCGCGAGCTGAACGATGCTGTACTGCCAGGCTTTTGGATGTCAAACAGGTCTCTTGTCCATGTTGGGAACTGCATGGAAGGTCAGCATGGTGGACGTGGAAGGTTTGCGGTGCAGACGCTCTCCGTCTCAAAAGAGCTGCGTTTACACGGTGTCACCGCAAAGGGGCAAACCTTCCTCATCATTTCAGCAAGTTGTTACAGATCACACGTGTCCAATAAAAAAGGGGGGATATTTATCGGTACAAAAAGTGAATTTGTTCAATAGTGCTTCTTAGCGTTTTTAGCGAAGCCCGTTATAACAGTGCCACATAGGCCTACATATCTGACATGTGCACAACGCGATCAACGCACACATTCATTCATTGCGCGAGCTTGCATAATCTTGGGTCGCGATTCACCGAGGACATATCAGGGCTGAGTGATCAGTATATATAAGATCACAGGTACGCAAAACCAGAGGTCTCGAGTTCATGTCCTGGTCCATTCAAACTTGTCTTCGCCATTTTTCAATCTAAAAAACAAAAATGGGAAAAAATGGCAAAGAAAACTTTGACTGAACCGGGATTTGAACCTGAGACCTCCGGATGAACGTACCGGTGCCTAGATGGTGGCCATCCCAAATAGTCAACTAGACTTTGCCGGGGTTGGGGTGCCAGTCAGAGGCAATTTAACCATTAACTGCTGTATATCTTCAGGGATCACACCCCCGCGCTTTCATTTGGATGCGAACAACCAACAAAAATGTTCAAGGCGTACAGAAAAAAATGTCAATAGAAAGGATAGAATGGGCCATGATGTTGGTCAAAATTACAAAATCGATTGTGGCTAGGCAACTGTCGCTAGGCTAATCACAATCACACGCACAGTGGTTGCCTAGCGACAATCCATGCCAAGGCAGTGCCTGTTCTCTCTTCTACACAGTTTACTGCCGTCTCGTTAGATTACTGGCATGTATAGCCTGTCGCCTATATAGCGAGCATCGGCTACTTAATTTCTGAATTTGCTTTGCAATTCACGACACAATATTCTTACATTAATGTATACAAGGTTTCTCGTGAATTTAGTGTAATATCTCTGCGTTGCGCGATTGTGCCGTGACTCGCCCACGCAGGGTGAAAAACCTTGAGGTTTATATCGATTCATGTTTATATTGATTTATATTGATTCACCAACCATGCATATATAGCTTTAAGTTTTATTAAAAAAACTCTGGAAAACCTTGTGGCACGTCATGTCATGCCACGTAATAAAAAATCTTTATGACAACTCATGATTTTGTTCTATTTCCGGGGGGGGGGGGTCTCCCAGTCAATATTGATCATAATTAGAATGAATCGGTCGTTAACGTGACCGACCTTGCGCAGTGGTGGATGCAGGCTATATAATGCCTTACACTACTACCACACCCCTATAAAAGACTCCTATAGACGATACTATTCTCTTTCTGATCGTGGCCACACAAGCGTCAGGCTTGTGGGTACCGTACAGACAAACATTTTCTGCTATACCTCGTACCACAGGGAAATCAACTTGATCTGAACATCACAACGTTTCCTAGACAAAATTTACGCAATGCGTGTTGCCCATTGCAACCAATGCGCATTATTATCTGAGGATCAAGTTGTAGGCCTATCCATCAAAAAATAGGAGGGCCTGATCGTTTCGATCCTAGCAGGACCTTTCTCAAAGGCAGAATCCTGAAAATATCTGCATTGGAGGGAGAAAGGTCCTGCTAGGTTCGAAACGTCAGGCCCTCCTTATTCGTGATATTCGCTTTTTAGTCAGTAAGCAGTTTGCAATCCTTTTTCATAATTTATTACATTAGTATTATATCTGTGCGAATTAAATTATCTGATTATCTGTGAGAATTAAATTATCTAATATTTATCTGAAAGTGGTCAAGAAAATATTGTATCTGTGAGAATTAAGTTATGCACAATTTTATCTGGGAGAATTGAATTTTATTAAGAATATGAATTTCACAGCTTTTATATGTCAGCTTGTAAAGTGGGAGTTAGGCAGAGTTGTCTGACATATTGTCATGAGTTAGTGGGAAATCTACGAATGGGTTCGGAGCAGGCGCCAATTTACTAATTAAGCGCCAACATTTAATAGCTCAAGGACAAAAATGTCGGGATAAGTTCAGCTCGCCAACCATGGCGTCACACTAATGTTTCGTGCCAAGTTTAGAACTCTCTAAAT
Source organism: Luidia sarsii (assembly GCA_949987565.1). NCBI lineage: Eukaryota > Metazoa > Echinodermata > Asteroidea > Paxillosida > Luidiidae > Luidia > Luidia sarsii. The sequence continues at coordinate 15,095,897 of OX465105.1, forward strand.
GCAAAAGAGCTGGTTTGCTTGACTTAGATGCAAAATAATGAATAATTAACTCTCTCAAGGAGTGAAAATCGCTCCAAAACCGCTCAAAAAGAGTGAAAAACCCTGGAAAAGATGTGAAAAAAAACCGCTCAGAGTGGAGTGAAATCCCACTCTTGTAAGGAGCCATGTGGAGGACAACTCGAAAAATGTGTTGTCCTCCACATGGAAGGCTCTAGTTGTGTTTTACTACATTCTTAGCGGTTTTCGCAACTTTTACAATGGTTTTCACTCTTTTTGATCGGTTTTGGCATTTTCTTTTGGAAATTTCACTCTTTGTGCGAGTATTCACTCTTTTGCATTAAGAGAGAAGAGTGGAATACAAGTCCAAAGCAATGGGCATCGCATCGCGGTGTGGTTTGTAATACTGCTTATATACACATGGAAGACTTCTCATGCTTAGCAGATGTTCACGCTTAAGCGGCTTGTTGAAATTGGGCTCTGGGGCAAAATGCGCAAAATGCCATGATTCATAGGATCACCTTGCCAATCCAAACTGCATTTTGGTTTCACGCTAAGTCAAGAAGAGTGGAACACAAGCACGGAAGCAATTGGCATCATCTTCAGAACGTGGTTTGTAATCCTGTTTACACACACAAAAAGACTTTTCATGCTTAGCAGAATTACACGCTTAAACGGCTCCGTGAAACTTGCTCCTGGTACCAACTTCATTGAGGCGCTTAAGCCTGAAAATCTGCTATAAAGCGCGAAAATTCTTCCCCGTGTTAACATGCAGGATTACATGGCACATTACGATGTCAATTGCTTCTGGCTTGTACGTGTATTCCACTCTTCTTTACTAAGAATGCAACTCAAGTGAAGTTTGGCTTGGCAGAGTGATCTTGTGAATCATGACAGTCATTTTATACTTGAGCAAATGTAGGTGCTTCATCAGCGCTGTGACATGGGGCCCTGCTGCGGGTCACACGGGTCCGACCCGGATCATTCTTGTATATTGTGAGGAACCCTAACGTCCGGACCTAGTTGGGCCATTGATATATCCCAGGCCGCTCACAAAATGAAGGCTTAGGCTTAGGCTCGCGCTCAGGCTTCAGTCACATTTTCCCTTACCCTTCATAATGTCACAGACATCTAGAAACAAGGATTTGCCCCAAGTTTCTTGGGGAGGACTGTAATATACTTATCAATCCAACAGACCTTTATATTCGGCGACAAGGCACAATCTGGATTTTTGTCGGGTTTTGTCAGACGTAGACGAAGCCTGAGCCCGAGCCTTATCCATAGATTCGTAAAAGACCTCAGTCAGATCGTATAGTGTGCATTGTCCTTTTGTCTATCGCTGCATAACTTATTCGTGGACATGCATTTGTGTTAATATTTTTGCAATATGTACACAGTGAATAAAGTTATTTAATATTAATTGTGATAATGTAGAAGTTATCTTATATTATCATAGAAGCATAATATTTATAACCTGCTTGACGCCCATACACAACATTGGTCAAGGTCAAAGAATAGCATCCATACGTTGTCTGATCCAACATATGCATGAAATAACACATAATTATGAACTTTTCAGCTCATTCCGCCAACCGAGTCTCGAGAAAATCGTGAAAACCGCTCCATTTGTTTCGCGAAAATGCACCATTCAACGCCGTATACTGTTCCGAAAAAAAGTTTAGATCTCGGTGAGACGTAAACGATTTATTTTACTCCTCCCCCCCCCAAAAAAAAAAAAATACAAATTTTTATGCAGAAACATTTCAGTGCAAGGTTTCTACTATAACCATCTTCAAACTGTATAAGTTTCATGTAAATCTGTGAACATTTCTGTTTTTGTTCTTACCAATGTTATGTAGGGGCTTTAATACGGCTGTTTCTAAGCGCACCATTGTATATTGTATATAAATTACTGACTATTATCAATTTAAAAAAATTTGTGGGCCTGACGTTTTGATCCTAGCAGGACCTTTCTCAAAGGCAGTGAACTCGAACAAATACCAGAATATTATGAATACATGTATAATAACAAATGAGATCAAACATACAAGGAATAATTATGTTGTGAACCTCCCGCGACCAACACACAACTGATCTTGTGTGGAATTGAATTATGAATATAAAAAGGTCTGTTTTCAGTAAATGGGTGTTATGAATATGCGGAGGAAAAGTTCCTCCGGTTCTTTTCAGAACCACACTAACTCACAAAAGAGAATTTACATGGTGTCTCCGCAAACCTATTTTATCCTGATATTCTCACCATGCAAACCTTCAAAACTCATTTGATATCATTTCTATGAAAATTAAAAAATCTAATATTTAATCTGTGAGAATTAAGTTATTTAATATTTTATCTGTGAGATTCAAGTTGTCTAATATTTAATGTGTGAAAATTAAGATATTTGATATGTGACAATTAAGTTATCTAATATTACATCTGGGAGAATCAAGTTATACTGAGAATACCAATAGACCTACATGAAAAGCTGACTTGGAACATTAGAACAATTAATTGAAAAAGAAATGGTAATGAAAAATGTGACGGGACAGGGACTTTTTCTCGAGACCTCTGGTTTTGCTTACCAGCGGGCTTACCATCTGAGTTATCCAGCCCTCAGATGGTTGCCTCTCTAAATAATAGTCAACTTTTCTTTGTTAACTAATTATTAACTGCCGTATACCTAATGGGAACACGCCCTCCCCACCACCGTTCATACAGATGCAAACAACCAATTGGAATTGTAAACCTGGCTACAACAGCTCGGGGATCGCACAAAGTGGTTGCAGCTTTTTCAAATCAAGTCAAACAAATAAATCCAAAATGAAACTGACACGGAAATTTTTAACAAATAGGTTAAACGCTTCTGACTGGCGCCCCACCACGGCAAAGACTATAATAAAGTTGACTATTATTTTGGGATACGGCCGTCTAAGGGCTGGATAGCTCTGATGGTAAGAGCGCTGGTTGGTACCGGTATACGCAAAACCCGTGGTCTCGGGTTCCAATCCCGGACCAGTGAACGTTTTCTGTGCCATTTTTTTCAATTTGTTTAAAGAATAATATTTCACAGCTATTATACTTTAAGCAGAAATTATAAAAACGCGGGGTCACATAATTTAATTAGCTAATGGGAAATCTCTAAATGGGTTCCGAATTGTTGAAATCTAATTAAAATGTAAATTGTTGGAAAATTAGAATGAATTGAAAAATTGGCAAAGAAAACTTTGACTGCACCGGGACTTGAACCCGGTCCAGTCAAAGATTTAATTGCCAATTTTTCGATTTGTTCAATGTTCCCAGTCAGTTTTTCCCATTTGTTTGTTTGACTCGAAAATTAGAATGATGAAATTATGTATCCCCAAAGAAAAAAATCATCAGGTAAACGGTCACATTCATTACACGTGAGGCATTAGAGTTAATAACCAGATCTCTTTGCTGCTGATTTGGGTCAGTTTCATTTCACGAAGTGGTATAGGCTAAAGTCGAGTGAAAATAGAGCACGGCTGAGGGGTGATTTACAATAGGGTTTAACCCGAAACATAAAATGGAAGTACATGTACTGCTGCATCTGCTTTCGACGTGTTTATTACGACTGATTACTATGTAGAATGTAATTGGCGTCTGAAGCGATGTGCCTCTTCATGAAATAAGAAAAGAATGTGGAGTTTGAAAATGCGAAGATTTTGTCGTTATCGTCACTTCTGCTTCAGTCCTATTTTCGTAACAACGAAATGACACTGATATTATAGGGCCTATATGAAACAAAGGTTTTAAAGTACACGGTTACATTTACTCACTAGACAAAAAATGATTTGTGGTGATCATGGGAATATCATGTTTACCGCCAAAGATAATCCGTAATGTAAAAGAGAAAAGTAGAATCAATTTGTAGAATCAATTTCACCATCTGCCAGCAGTTGGTTGTAGGTATAACTGGAACCGGGAGGGGGGGGGGGTTATGGAATTTACTTTAATTAATAAAAGGTTCAATTTCATCATTGAAATCCCAAAGAATCTAACATTGTAAATTGTGTTTCAATGAATAAAGCTTATGGTATAGTTCTAGATGCTTATTAGTTGTTTGTACATTTATCAGGTATTAAGTTATGTTGTTCCATTTTTGTTTTAACTTTACACATTCATAGATTACTGGCTGGCTCGTGTTCTTGTTCATTTCTCTGACTTGGTATGCCTTCTTTGAGTTTTCAAGCATCGTGACTTCAGTGCCACCACGCCGGTATATCCCTCCTATACCCAACAAAGCTGTCCCGATTCTGATGACGATCCGTTCGGGGTTAATGCTTCGTTAAAGAACGCGAACAAGGAGGGTGTCACCCTTAATAGCATTGGAAAAGGCAGGAGAAAATAGAGGACAAAAGGCGTCGGGGAAGACCAGCAACATCCTGGTTTAAAATTGTAAATAATTATGCAGCCGATGGGGAAGGTTAAGATATAGAGACAGAGGGAGAGGTGGAGAGAGAGAGGAGGGAGAGGGAGAGAGAGGGAGCAGAGAGACGGGAGAGAGAGAGCAAGAGAGAGGAGGGAGCGGGAGGGGAAGATATAAGAGGGAGAAGGAGAAGAGAGAAAAGACAGAGGCCTGAGGGAGAAACTGGAAGAAAGAGAGGAGAGGAAGAGAGAGGGGGAGAGAGAGAGTAGAGGAAAAGACAGGGGAGAGGAAAGGGAAGAGAGAGAGAGGGGGAGGAAGGGAGATACTCTGAACGATGTCCGTTCCATAGGCTATTTGCAAGACGAACGTCACGTTTGCATTTACTTTCCCAAGAGCAAGGACAACTAATTAGACAGGGACACATTTGCCCCTCACACGGAAAAAAGATGGCGGTCTCTTCACAGCGTGAATGAAACCAAGAAAGGGGGTAACGTATGTTGTCGCGATCCTCAGCCGAGTATTAAATATTCATCAGGTATGACGTCATACCAGATGTATATTCATACTCGGCAGAGGATCGCGACAACATACGTTACCAAGAAAGGGGGGACTGACTCCGAAACAAGGCATAATAGATGCTTCAATCACATAAGACTTATAGGGGTCAATCTTACGGATGCCCCTTAATGCCATGCCACTTGGTCTCCCCTTGAAGACTCGTTCGGGATGATTATGACTGTGTACTTACCAAAAATCTTGTAGCACGCAAAGCGCGTATAAGATGGATCACTCCGAGCAAAAAGTAAAGTACGCACTGGACGCCATTTTAGTAAGCAAAGGAATATGTCGTGTGCTTTCGATCGGTGCTCCGGAAATGAAGCGGGAGAGTCACAAACAGTAACAAAAAGATACAACTTTGGATGCGTGAACAGAATGAGATAACTTTCGATGTGATGTGACATCGAAATGGAGAGAATGCTGCGACTTTGCTTACTAAAATGGAGTCCAGTGCGTACTTCATCCTGATGCGTGTGCTTTCGCAAGAGTGGGCTATCTTGCGCGCTTCGCGCGCTATAGGATCTTTGGTACATACCCACATAATGTGGATATCATGTCGATGCGATAGGATGAATTACCCTGCCCTCTCATTAAGTGGGATCATGGCGTTCAGGTGACACCGTACATTTTTCTTCGCACGAAATCCAAAGGTTTTCAATTCAATTCAATTCAATTCCTATTCATTTACATACCAAATATAATATTCCCCAGTAAACTCAAATTGCAGAAAGCCCAATGCCGACTGGATACCACGCTATCCTACATTCAGCAACCTTGGAATGATAAAGCGATTCGTTCTGGAAGCTCGTGCATATCGCATCATTCATATTCAAATCCCCGCTACGCGCTCCGCCGAATCCGGCCTTCCAGAAGGCTTACAGATAACAAAAAATAAAAGTTCGTTGACCTCGGGAACAATGACGATGGAATTCGCTTTGGCCCAATACAGTTGCCTCTCCTACAGTGCTGCGGCTAAGCCTGCAGTGTGCGAGACAGATAGACCCCGACCTTACGAAAGCAAACTTGAACTACCAAACAAACTTTGTAAAAAAGGGCTGGGTTTTTGTTTTCGCACCGAATGCGCTGTGGGCGATTTCCCGGGAACTATGTATACAGTGGCCCTGAGGGGACACAAGATTCGACTAGTCGGAATTTGTTGGGACTGGTTGTGAATTTTTTTTTGAGGGGGGGGGGTTGCGACTGGTCGTGAGTTTTTTGGGGGAGAATAAATGTGCTATTTTGCTACTGCTCGTGAAATTTGTTGGGGTTGATAAGTCGTATGAAAAAAAAATCGCTACCAGTCCTGAAAACTTGTGTCCCTGACTCCCTTCGAGGCCACCTTACTATTGTAGTACCGGCTTGAACATTAACAATGCGATCGTTCAACCCGTGTGTGCTACAATTAGGTGTGTTGATGACAGGCTGCCGCGGTTGGAAGTGGGTAGCAGTGCTCGATCAACGATCGACGTCACTGTCTTTATCACCTCGTCGTCGTTGAAAAATCCTCGTAATAATCGTTGCTGGACAGCATGGGTCTCCTCCAGTATCCCTGGTCGTTGCCGGACGTTCGTCTGGTCTTACTGAGCGTCGTGCTCATACTGGTCCTGGACCGGCTCCTGAGGAGACCCAGGTCCCTCACCGCGATCCCCGGCCCGCGGGCCTACCCGCTGGTGGGCTCCGTGCCGGCCTTTGCCTGGGAGGCGTGGCGGGGCAAGCAGCCCTACCGTATCCTGCAGGAGTACAGGGCCCGCTACGGTCCGGTCTTCCGCCTCCGAGTGCTCAACAAGACCGTGGTGGTTCTCAACGACTTCGCCTCCATCAGGGAGGTGTTCACGCACCCCGACATGCAGGACAGGCCCTACATGTACTTTCTGACCGATTTCATGGGCGGCTCAGGTGAGCAATGGCAGACCTGTATGTAAACGAGTCACAACTAATGGAGTCCATGCAAGTCCGTGTCACAATGGCTTGAGTCCGAGTCCCCAAGTTAGGGAAGCACTATCTGGGCTCCAGCAGGGCAGTCATGAATAATTCAACATTATGACGTATATCCCCAACTTGAGAAGCAATATCTGGCTCCAGCCGGGTAGATCATGAATAATTCAACATTATGACGTATATGATACTGCACAATACGTGTACAGTGTACATGTACCTATTAAGATATTCACTTCACTTTTACGTCACTTTGTTGAATTATTCATGAGCTACCCGGCTGAAGCCCAGATAGTGCTTCCCCAAGTGACCCGGGTCGAGTCCGAGTTGTCTCTGGTGGGGAGGAGCAATCTGGCACAGTTTGACCGCTGAACACGGCAGGGGGAAAGGTCACATGAGCAATCTGGCATAGTTTGACCGCTGAACACGGCAGGGGGAAAGGTCACATGAATATGCATTAGATTAAAAACTATGAACAATGAGACGTATGAATAGGAATGGTAGGTTAAACATTCTGGCACAAATGTTGACCTCTTCCCCCAACAAGCCATTAGTTGATGATTGGGCCAAAACAGGAGTGGGTTGGGGGTTCAGGCACATTATTTTGACCGCTTGACACGGCGGGTGAAAAGGTCAACGCAGTGGCTGTTGTTACGGCAGTCGTCCGTGTGGTTCCCTGACTTGATTGTATTTCGTCAGCATTGCAGGCTGGTTGAACCAGTCTATTAGCTGATAGTCTGCTTCCAAGATCTAAACATCCTGACAAATACTGTGAAGTCAGGGAATCACACAGACGACTGCTATAACAACAGCCACTGCGAAAGGTCAAATGTATATACATAGATTGAAAACTATGAATAATGAAACCAATTAATAGGATTGAGGATATAGGTTAATACAAATTCTTGCACAGATTTACCGGCCCCCCAAAAAAAATAAAAAAAATAAAAAAAGAAGAAGATAAAAATAGAAGTAGGAATATAGAACAGGGAAGGGGTAAGAATTATGGCGCAGACTGACCTTTGTATGGTAAACATGAATAGAAATGAGGACAGGGTTAACAAAAGTCATGCACGGAAGAAGAGTCAATTAAAGTGAGTGACGTAATGACTGACATGCCGTGTGGTGTCGAAACGTAATCAAGGGGTGATAAGGGATGATCCCAGGACAATGAAATGCATGGGACATCGACTTTAATCCGTAAACAGTGGGTCGTACATGGCGCCTGGGATGCTGTCATGTTAGTGTGTTTCTCAAAATCTAGTGGGCCTGATGACGTTTCGATCCTAGCAGGACCTTTCTCAAAGTCAGCAGTGACAAGAACAACACAGATACATGTATACAAGCAGGAAGGGGGAAGAGAGTGAATAGGACACGGATGAGAAACAAAGGACAAAGAGTAAAGCTGGTAGGGTGAGATCAAAGGGAAGGGCAAGGAGTAGGGTAGGGGTTAGTGAGAAGAGGGGGAAAGATCAAAGACAGATCAAGTGAAAGTGAGTTCGGTATATTTGATGTCATTGTGTCCTTTTCTATTGTTCGTTTATGCCGGAGCGCTTTGCTTGACCTTTCCCAACCATGGGACAAATATCCTGGGTTTACACGCCTGATAATTTGTACCTATAGTGTGCAAGATGTTTCGGTATTTCCTATTGTTCGTTTATGGAGCGCTTTGCGTGATTTTTGCCCCACGCTAGGAGTTGTTTCCTCGTCTGGAGAAACGTGGCTCGGTCTCCGGCGGTTCTCTCTCAACATCTTCAAGGGTCTCGGGGTCGGCAAGTCCAGCTTCGAGGAGACAGTCGCCTCCGAGGCTGAGGAGCTCCTCAAGGAGTTCTCCTCCCTTGGAGGGCGGCCCTTCGACCCCAACCACCTCCTGAAGAACGGGGTCTCCAACGTCATCTGCTCGGTGCTGTTCGGCCGGCGGTTCCGCTACTCGGACGCCGAGTTCAAGAAGCTGCTGCACTACATCGACCGCAGCAACGAGCTCCTGGGGACGGGGGGCGCCCTCCTGTTCTTCCCCAGCCTCCGCCATCTGCCCTTCTTCCCCGGAGCGGAGCTGGCGTCCATCTTCCGGGAGCTGCGGAAGTTCCTGGACGGCTTGATCGATGCCCACCGGGACTCCTTCGACGCGGCGTGCCCCAGGGACCTGACCGACGCGCTGCTCTCGGAGCTGGGGACGGAGGCCGCGGGGCAGGCCGGGGAGCGGGCCGGCGTCGGCTACCAGGACGTGGCCAGCGTTCCGGGCAGCCTGTCCGACATGATCCTGGCCGGCACGGAGACCGCGAGCAACGCCCTCCAGTGGTGCCTCCTCTACATGGCCGTCCACCCGGACGCACAGAGGCGAGTCCAGGACGAGATCGACGCCGTGGTCGGCCGCAACCGGCTGCCGAGGATGGCCGACAAGTCCGGGCTGAACTTCACGCGGGCGGTCATCTGGGAGGTCCAGCGTCTGAGCTGCGTCGTGCCAATGGGCGTGGCCCACATCGCCGCCGCCGACGCCGAGTTCAAGGGCTTCGCGATCCAGAAAGGCTCGGTCATCGCGGCCAACATGATGGCCCTGTTCCATGACCCGGCCGTGTGGCCCGATCCTGAAGAGTTCAAGCCGGAGAGGTTCCTCGACGACGAAGGCAAAGTGGTCAAGAGGGAGGAGCTGATACCGTTTGGCATCGGTATGTAATGCACACTCGGATTCCTGCACCCTCACTCCCCCTCTCTCCCCTCTTTCTCTCTCTCCCCCCTTTCTCTCTATCCCTCTCTCTATCCCCCATCTTTCTCTTTCCACCTCTCTCTCTCCCCCTCTCTCTCTATCCCTCTCTTTCTCTGTTTCTCTCTCCCTCGTTCTCTATCTCTCTCTCCCACGTTCCTCTATCCCTATCTCCTCCACCCCTCTTTCTCTCACTCTCTCCCTCTCTCTGTCTCTCTCTCTCCCTCTTTCTCAATCTCTCTCTCTCTCTCCCCACTCCCTCTCAAGGTCGTCGCACCTGCATCGGGGAGAACCTGGCCAAGATGGAGCTGTTCCTCTTCTTCACCCACTTCCTGCACCAGTTCACCTTCAAGAAGCCCGACGGCGCCCCGCCGCTGACCCTGAAGGGTAACATCGGGATCGTCAACCAGCCGACGCCTTTCGAAATCTGCGCAATCCGGAGAGACTGAAGACACCGCGCGCTATATAAGGGGCTCCAAGGTTCTGAGATAAGACTTGAAGGTTTGCATGGTGGGAGTACTAAGTGGGAGGTTTGCAGTGACACCACTATCTTTTGAGACGGAGCATGGCCGTAAAAAGAGCCACCTCTTTTCAGAGCCACACTCCTTCTCGAAAGACAGGGCGTCACCACAAACCTTCCACTTGTGGTTCGGAAAGTAAGAAAGGCATTCAATGCGAACTTTCCAAAGGAAAGGCAACTGACTGATCCGGTGGTTTTTTTTTAATTTCAACTGAGGTGGTACTGTGCTGGCATGTTTGTTCGGGTGTTGGGGTGTGTTTGTTTGTTTGTTTGTTTGTTTTATTCTTAGGGGATTGTTTGTATCAGGAGTAAACATCCTGAAGGGTTAAACGTTTAAATGTTTAAGGTATCAGAAACAGAAGGAAGGTGGATAAACGTGTATAGTTTGATGTGTCGTCATCCTAACGCTTAATAGTGTGAATCTTATAATGCTAGAGTCCGAGTTCAAGGTTCAAAATATGGAGCTATAGGTTTTAGCTTCCTGTTCAAAGGAAGCACAAATTAAGCTGCAGACTGGCATGTAAATTCACATATTACCTTGTTCCAGGTCCCGTCCCAGTCAAATTTTCTCACCGCTATATTTTCACAAAGTCTGTTGAGTATTATCCGCTCTTCTTGTAAATTCCGCCTATGGACTTAGGCTACATGTATTATTTTTTATCTAAAAACGAAAAGATCCCGACGTTTAAAATCCAAGAAGGACCTTTTCTCAAAGGTCAGACCCTTGACGGATCGGACTGAATCATGTTGTTCTTGTATGTATATTAATAAGACAGCGTTCAACTCCCACTGTTTTGTGTCGCTTCTATCTTTTGTAGATGATTTATTGGAAGAGTCAATTTCACATTAGGCGCTATGTGAATCGGTTCCGAACTAATAATAAAGTTTCGTTAATACATGTAATGGAAAGCTAAAATTTAGTGGGCCTGACGTTTCGATCCTAGCAGGACCTTTCTCAAAGGCAGAGTGACAAGGACAAAACAGATACATGTACACGAAGGCAGGGGGAGAGAGTGAATAGGACACGGATGAGAAACAGAGGACAAAGAGTGAAGCTGGTAGGGAGAGATCAAAGGGAAGGGCAAGGGGTAGGGTAGGGATTAGTGAGAGGAGGGGGAAAGATCAAAGAGAAGGGCAAGGAGTGGGGTAGGGATTAGTGACAATAGGGGGAAAAGATCAAAGAGAGAAGTGTGAAAGACTGAACACAAAAGAAGGATTATCAGAAAGCTGCATGGTGTTAGTCATTACCCTCCTGGATGTTGAGACCATGTGGTTGAATAGTCCGAAGACGCTTCATCCACATTTTCTCACGGCTAAGACGGACAGCATTACTACGGTGACCAAGTGATTCTATGCCCAGTACACTCATATCTGATATCGAATGATCAGGGAGATTGAAGTGATACCCAACAGGGGTGTCCATTTTACCGGTTTTGATGGTAGACCTATGGCCATAGATTCGTTTTTTGAGGGTGTTTTTTGTCTCGCCAACATACTGAATATTACAAACTCTACAAGAGATGAGGTATATGATGTTTGAGGTAGTGCACGTGATAGAGCCATAGGTCGTGTGGGTAGTTCCAGAAGAATGTCCATTGAAAGAGTCTATTTCCTTGACATGTGTCTTGCAAACAATGCATTTCGAGGTACACTTAAATGTACCAAATTTGGTTGGAGGTGAAGAGTCCAAAGGGGGAACCTCTGCTCGGACAATTAAGTCACGCAGGTTACGGGGGCGCCTGAAAGCCAAAACAGGCGAATTAGGAATGGCTTCAGCCAGACGATCTGAAGTGTGGAGAATATGGTGGTTTTCCTTAGTTATCTTCCTGAGAGGAGGAAGAGAAGGGTGGTAGGAAGTAACTAAGGGAACTTTGGGCTTGTCCTTGGGACCTGGAGGCTTTTGTTTTAGTGCCGAACTTCTGGGAATGGAATAGACTTTAGCAATGGAGTTCTTCACTTGGCGAGAACTATAGCCTCTAGCAACCAAGTTACTGGCCAATACACGTGTATGGCGGCGAAAGTCGGACTCATTGGAACATATACGCCTCAATCTGAGGGCCTGGCTGTAAGCTATACCAGTCTTACAGTGTCTAGGGTGACAACTGGAGGAATGGAGATATTGATGAGTGTCGGTGGGCTTAGAATACAAGTCAGTGGTTAGTGTATTGAGGTCTTTCCGGACGGTGACGTCCAGAAAGTGGGTCTGTTGAAGAGACTGCTCCCAAGTGAATTTGATGGTCCTATGGAAGGAATTGATGTGGTCAAAGAACGCATTCAAGCTGCTACCGTCCCTAGTCCAAATGAAGAACACGTCATCTATGTATCTCCACCAAATCCAGGGACGGCATGGAGCCTCACTGAGCATGCGTTCCTCAAGGTCACCCATGAAGAGGCATGCAAAGGAAGGAGCCATGCGCGTGCCCATGGCAGTGCCATGCACTTGAAGGTAGTGCTTGCCAAGAAAGGAGAAATTATTCTTGGCCAGCACTAACCTCATGAGGGTGGTTATGTCGGAGATGGGTGGAGAAGACTGTTTTCCCTTGGCCAGGGCCGAGGAGCAAGCTTGAATGCCTTCTTCCTGGGGGATGTTAGTGTATAGAGAGGAGACGTCAATAGTACCAATTATGGCAGTGGCAGGGATTTGATCCTTGACACTTTCCAACTTTCGCAGAAAGTCGGGAGTGTCATGGACGTATGAGGGGATTTGGGGAACCAGGGGTTTGAGAAAAGAGTCAATGAAAAGAGATATGTGTTCCGTAGGTGAACCATTGCCAGAGATGATGGGTCTACCTGGGTTGTTGGCCTTGTGAATTTTCGGGAGAAGGTAGAATCTGGCAGTTCTACAATTGATAGGTGATAGAAATCTGTGAGCTTTTTTACTCAAATGATCACGTGATCGCATGTCATCCAAAACTTCCTGAATTTGCTCTGAAAATTTGCCAGTGGGGTTAGAGTCCAGACATTTATAGTGCTGGGGATTGTTGAGTTGGCGATTGGCTTCATCAATATATTTTTGGCGATCCATGATAACTACGGCTGACCCTTTATCTGCTGGCTTGATAATGATGTCACCGCGGGAACGTAGAGTGTTGAGAGCAAGACGTTCTTCCCTAGGGAGATTGTCGTGGGGCTTACGGGTAAGATGAGAGGAGTTGGAAACTTGAGAACTGACTGCTTGCACATACGTTTCAAGGGCTGGAACACGGTTCTTGGGGGGGACCCAGGTGCTTTTGACACGGAAAGGTTCTTCTTTACTGGAGCCAGAATCAAAGAAGAACTCAGTCAGACGAAGTCTGCGGTAATACTCAGTGAGATCTTGACTGAGCATTACTTGGTCAACTTTGGGGGGAGTAGGACAAAAGTTCAAGCCCTTGGAAAGTAACGTATGCTCTGCGTCAGTTAGAGAAGAAGAGGAAAGGTTGACAACAGTGTTAGTGGGGGGTAAAGGTGTAGACTGGGGACTGCGTCTGAAGCGGTTGTGTCTGCGTTGTTTGGCAACAAGGCCACCAATCTTCTTGTTTCTCCTGTCGGTGAGAACAGAATTGAGGTTAGAGAGACCTTTCTCAATCTCATCACTGAGATCCTTGTACTGGCTTTCAGAACAGCTGGCGCGTAGTTTTGAGTCCAGATTAGCAATGTCCTGGTGGACAGCCTGAAGGGTGATTTCACATTGCTCAGAGAGGACCTTGATGAGCTGAATGGAAGCACTATAAAGAATTTGATTCCATTTTTTCTGTAGGTTGGGGGAGAGTTTTCCAATTTGGGGGGTGTGAGATATCTGTAAGCCAGTAGGGATCAGGCGAGAGACTGAGAAAAAGTTGTAGTTGTCTTGATGGAAAGTGTACCGAAGAGCCTTTTCTTGCAGTTTCCTAAGTTGAAAGAAACAGGTAGGGTTATTCATGTTAGTAAGAGCAAAAAACAAGAGACAAACACAGAACGTAGACTTACATACCAACGGACGGACAGACTTACATACACACGTAGACAGGTCAGCAAGGAGGATCACCACGAGGGGATACAGCAACATAAGGAATGACTTAAGGTGATATACAAAAATGTTGCAAACTGCTTACTGACTAAAATTACCAAAAAGTAAATCTAAAATTTAGTGGGCCTGACGTTTCGATCCTAGCAGGACCTTTCTCAAAGGCAGAGTGACAAGGACAAAACAGATACATGTACACGAAGGCAGGGGGAGAGAGTGAATAGGACACGGATGAGAAACAGAGGACAAAGAGTGAAGCTGGTAGGGAGAGATCAAAGGGAAGGGCAAGGGGTAGGGTAGGGATTAGTGAGAGGAGGGGGAAAGATCAAAGAGAAGGGCAAGGAGTGGGGTAGGGATTAGTGACAATAGGGGGAAAAGATCAAAGAGAGAAGTGTGAAAGACTGAACACAAAAGAAGGATTATCAGAAAGCTGCATGGTGTTAGTCATTACCCTCCTGGATGTTGAGACCATGTGGTTGAATAGTCCGAAGACGCTTCATCCACATTTTCTCACGGCTAAGACGGACAGCATTACTACGGTGACCAAGTGATTCTATGCCCAGTACACTCATATCTGATATCGAATGATCAGGGAGATTGAAGTGATACCCAACAGGGGTGTCCATTTTACCGGTTTTGATGGTAGACCTATGGCCATAGATTCGTTTTTTGAGGGTGTTTTTTGTCTCGCCAACATACTGAATATTACAAACTCTACAAGAGATGAGGTATATGATGTTTGAGGTAGTGCACGTGATAGAGCCATAGGTCGTGTGGGTAGTTCCAGAAGAATGTCCATTGAAAGAGTCTATTTCCTTGACATGTGTCTTGCAAACAATGCATTTCGAGGTACACTTAAATGTACCAAATTTGGTTGGAGGTGAAGAGTCCAAAGGGGGAACCTCTGCTCGGACAATTAAGTCACGCAGGTTACGGGGGCGCCTGAAAGCCAAAACAGGCGAATTAGGAATGGCTTCAGCCAGACGATCTGAAGTGTGGAGAATATGGTGGTTTTCCTTAGTTATCTTCCTGAGAGGAGGAAGAGAAGGGTGGTAGGAAGTAACTAAGGGAACTTTGGGCTTGTCCTTGGGACCTGGAGGCTTTTGTTTTAGTGCCGAACTTCTGGGAATGGAATAGACTTTAGCAATGGAGTTCTTCACTTGGCGAGAACTATAGCCTCTAGCAACCAAGTTACTGGCCAATACACGTGTATGGCGGCGAAAGTCGGACTCATTGGAACATATACGCCTCAATCTGAGGGCCTGGCTGTAAGCTATACCAGTCTTACAGTGTCTAGGGTGACAACTGGAGGAATGGAGATATTGATGAGTGTCGGTGGGCTTAGAATACAAGTCAGTGGTTAGTGTATTGAGGTCTTTCCGGACGGTGACGTCCAGAAAGTGGGTCTGTTGAAGAGACTGCTCCCAAGTGAATTTGATGGTCCTATGGAAGGAATTGATGTGGTCAAAGAACGCATTCAAGCTGCTACCGTCCCTAGTCCAAATGAAGAACACGTCATCTATGTATCTCCACCAAATCCAGGGACGGCATGGAGCCTCACTGAGCATGCGTTCCTCAAGGTCACCCATGAAGAGGCATGCAAAGGAAGGAGCCATGCGCGTGCCCATGGCAGTGCCATGCACTTGAAGGTAGTGCTTGCCAAGAAAGGAGAAATTATTCTTGGCCAGCACTAACCTCATGAGGGTGGTTATGTCGGAGATGGGTGGAGAAGACTGTTTTCCCTTGGCCAGGGCCGAGGAGCAAGCTTGAATGCCTTCTTCCTGGGGGATGTTAGTGTATAGAGAGGAGACGTCAATAGTACCAATTATGGCAGTGGCAGGGATTTGATCCTTGACACTTTCCAACTTTCGCAGAAAGTCGGGAGTGTCATGGACGTATGAGGGGATTTGGGGAACCAGGGGTTTGAGAAAAGAGTCAATGAAAAGAGATATGTGTTCCGTAGGTGAACCATTGCCAGAGATGATGGGTCTACCTGGGTTGTTGGCCTTGTGAATTTTCGGGAGAAGGTAGAATCTGGCAGTTCTACAATTGATAGGTGATAGAAATCTGTGAGCTTTTTTACTCAAATGATCACGTGATCGCATGTCATCCAAAACTTCCTGAATTTGCTCTGAAAATTTGCCAGTGGGGTTAGAGTCCAGACATTTATAGTGCTGGGGATTGTTGAGTTGGCGATTGGCTTCATCAATATATTTTTGGCGATCCATGATAACTACGGCTGACCCTTTATCTGCTGGCTTGATAATGATGTCACCGCGGGAACGTAGAGTGTTGAGAGCAAGACGTTCTTCCCTAGGGAGATTGTCGTGGGGCTTACGGGTAAGATGAGAGGAGTTGGAAACTTGAGAACTGACTGCTTGCACATACGTTTCAAGGGCTGGAACACGGTTCTTGGGGGGGACCCAGGTGCTTTTGACACGGAAAGGTTCTTCTTTACTGGAGCCAGAATCAAAGAAGAACTCAGTCAGACGAAGTCTGCGGTAATACTCAGTGAGATCTTGACTGAGCATTACTTGGTCAACTTTGGGGGGAGTAGGACAAAAGTTCAAGCCCTTGGAAAGTAACGTATGCTCTGCGTCAGTTAGAGAAGAAGAGGAAAGGTTGACAACAGTGTTAGTGGGGGGTAAAGGTGGAAAGCTGTTTATTTGTGGCCGCGTGTACTGGGTGCGTGGGCAAGCAATGGGTCCACGTCATATAGAGCTCTGTAAATAAAGTGTACGCACTCATCGCGTGACGCGTGCCGACAAGGGGACTGCGACGCCATTACCAAAGAGGTGCAAATGCATGGATCTCTATGGGGCAAACCGCGGTAAACTAATCCCAAGTTTTACAAAAGAAAGTCGGACATTAAAATTCGCCAATCCCTTGAGGCATTGATGGCCTCTCCTTTCATTACTAAAAACCATTTCTATAACATTTCAGTTTCCGCATTCACAACCTTTCGGCTATACCTTTCCCCATTCATATTACGCGCGATTGCTACTGACATCCGGGCACTTCGAGCTGAAGTTGACCTCTTTGGTAATGGCGGATGCGCGTCCATGTCGGCTTACGTTCGTACCGCGCGTTGATAGGGGAGTGCGCACTCTAGTTTATTTATAGAGCTCTATGGTCCACGTCCATCTTATGTCTGAAGGAAGCTTGCGTCTCGCACGGTAGGCCTACCTGGGTGTTTCTACTATCTTTTTTTTGGCGCTTTATACATAATTAATTATGTTGCTAACTTGTCTTAAGTGTGCGGCTGGTATATATTTCATGTCGACCGTGTAGGCCTAAGAGCATTTTGGTGACGGTGTATAGCCTGGGCAAGTTTGTCAGCGTTGTCACGTCAGCAGTCTTGTTATAAATATATAGGGACAGTCGAGCAAAATAACGTACATGTACATGTACGTGTACGTTCGTGTACATGTAGGTACATGTACATGCACAGCGCGTATATAAAATGTAGTATACATTGTACGCACAAAATGTAGGCCTATAGAGGTTTTATCGGCCGTTTACGAAATTAAGGCTTAGGCTAGGGCTTAGGTTTCGGTCATAATTATTCAGCTTACTCGTTATAATATCACAGGCATCTAAAAACAAGCGTTTGTGGCCCCAGTTTTTTGGTGAATACTCTGTACCTAGCTATCAAGCCAGCAAACCTTCAGATTCGGAAACAAACCACGACCTGGATTTGCATGTTTTGTCAGACGTGAACGGCCTCAGTCACATGCTTTTCTGCCGGTCAGCGTTCAATTCACGTTGATGTACATGTACATGCCTTCAAGTCATCAATGTCCAATGGAAATAGTTAATCAGATTCGATATTTGCATGCGCGCAACTTTCGCGGATTTGGACGCTCCTGCCGACATGCTTATTAGCCTTTGGCGGTCAAGTGACGTCATGTGAAAAGCCTCTATAGTCCTATACAGGCCGCGATGGTACATTTGCCATTTTTGTTGTTTCACTGTTTAACGTGTAAATATGAGTTCGTGCTTGTTCGCACCCAAAACGACACTACGGCAGTTGATGTGTTTGCATTCTTGACTTCATTCGACCAGGAAGGGTGTAACGTTCACCCATTGTGTAGATTCTTAAGAGTTTGCCATTTGATCATGCCTGCTTAAGGTCAATGGGTTTAAATGCTGGTACAGAAATAAAGGTATCGTGTAGTTTGTAGCTGTAGATTCCGTGTGTAATCAGTTCCTTCCATTGGCACAGGAAATGTGATAAGACACCAGACTCTAAAAACTGATAACTGACTTTGATCACCCTTTCTACTTAACTGATGACTACTTTGCCTGTTTCCATACTCAAGTTGACAGGAATAGCCTTGACGATTCCAAAAGTCTTTAGGTTCCCGTGTGGCGATTTTTTTTTTTACACCGTAGCGATGTGTTTAAGGGGATTTCGCCTTGTGTCAAGACTAAGACTTGGTAACAGTATCGGTCACTTTGCCGTTTTCAAAATGAAGGCTTAGGCTCGGGCTTAGGCTTCGGTCATATTTATCTTACTCGTTATAATATCACAGGCATCTAAAAACAAGCGTTTGGCTCCAGTTTATTGGGGAATATTCTGTATCTATCAGGCCGACAATCCTTCAAAGTCGGAAACAAACCACGACCTGGATTTTCAGGTCTTGTAAGACGGACATGAAGTCTGAGCCCGAGCCTAAGCCTTGATTTCAAAAACGGCCACAGTCGCATGGACGCCACCAAGTGTTCACTTTTGTTCCTCATCTCCAGATGACACCGTGCTCATTGGGATTAAGTGTGGTTGCCATGGTGGTTGCGTGGTAATGCGGAGGCAAGCAAAACTCCAAAAGTCAACCGTGCAACCATTCAAGTAGTGCAATGTTGCCTTCTAACATAAACGCTTGTTGCAAGTTATTCGAAGAATGGTTCTACTGTTTTTGCCTTTTGCACAGCCGTGGCGCAAAAAAAGAGTATTCGGAAATCGTATATACTCGAATTTCCGAATAATCGATTATTTGGTATTAAATGTTTGGTACCGATTCTGAATATTCGATCCTCCCAATAATTGATTTTACAGAATCGACCCCTTTTCTGTATCGATTCCGAATACTTGGTTTTCCAGTATCGGTTAATTTGGAATTGATTCTTTTCCCGTTTTGGGGATTGATTCCGAATATCTAAATAATCGATAATTTGGAATCGATTCTTTTTCAATGTCAATTCCGAACGCTTGATTATTTGGAAAATCGATTATTCGATGCAACCTTGGTAGCCTACCAGATCTGGAGCCGGTTCTGAGTCCCGGAATCTCCGGACCATTTGGACCCGATTCTTAGCACTACCCGGTTCTCAGTCCCAGAATCGCCCCACCGCACCAAAGGCGGGTACCCGGTTCCTCCAAAAACAACGGGAACCGCGGTTCCGATTCCCATTTTTGAACCGTGGTTCCACTTGGAACCAGGAGAACCACCCAAGCCTATAATACTGTACAGTCCTCATGTTTCGAAGTCAATTAATTTGCATACTATCTGCATTATTTCTTATGGAGGTTGAGAGCTTCTTACTTATGCGACAATCTTTAAAGTTATCAGGGGAATATCTCTAAATGAATTTGCACGAGCAATTCGACGAATCAGGTTTTTAAAGATAATTATCTTCAGTTCTATATCATCAAATCAATAAATACATCGTATGTAATAAATGTTCAAACGGCTCTCCGTATCTTTTCATCGACAGTATAGTTATTGCACTTGATGGTGGTGCGTATACACATGGTTGTGTTGTTGTTGTTTTTCAAGGATTTATGGCTTTGAGATAATTGCAATCGCTGCCGTCACTCTGTCTGGCAAAACCACGGTATTGTGGAATGGTTTGGGGTGGAATTGTGAGTATGGAGAATGGTGTCATTGTGGTGCATTGTAGCATGACGAGGTGCGGACGGTGACGTCTTTTCTTTTCAGTGAAACTATCTGGTTCCCCAACTTCCATGTGCATTGCAAACCACTGCTGCCGCTGTGCAGCGAATTCATAAATATTCATAATTTCTGCAGTGAGAATGTGCGCATCGCCGATCGATGACGTTATGAATAAACAATGAGCAATCGCTTTTTTATGATTTTTTTAAAGAAAATTACGACTTTTACACGCAATATCGGTACAAAAATGATTTTGTTATGTATAATAATATTCTTAAATAAAAAAAGTCATTGAAAATGAAATTTTATTGAAATCAAGATAATATTATCCATGAAAACCAATTTCACAACCATGGCGGTTTGACATGCCTCATTCGTTTATTAACTAAAAAATAGTTCCAGCGCTTGTTAGCACTAAATGTTGGCTTAAACTAGTCTCTGTCGCGACAATGTCGACATCGACATAAAAATAATGATGGCGACATGTCGACAAGAATTTGACCCTGAGAACTATTCTTTCGTGTGATTGGACATTTGCTGTCATACTTCCCCAAAAATGTGTGTGTGCGGGGGGGGGGGCAATTATTGTCTCCTTACTTTTGAAAGTGGGGAGGGGAACATGACCCCCCCCCCCCCCCCCCCCCCCCGTCTGCTGATGCCCATGCACCAGGTGTCTCTGTACCGTAAGTAAAGTTCCCGGAAGTACACATCAGTGCACGGACTAGTAGTATAAATTCTCAAACCAAACTCTCGGTGTTGTCCGAGTCCGCCCACAACGCACCTTGTACGCAGTACTACGCACCGGTACGGCAGCGCCATACAGTCGGAGAGTTTAGTTAGGCAGCACCCGTGGCGTTCATGACCGCAGCCTTGACCGGAGATTATAGAGACGATGCGCTGCCATGCAAACAAAGCGTGCGCTGGAATTATAGGTGAGGCCGCGTACGAACTTCGGCACGACATGCTCCCATGTTGTGGACGTGGATAAAGTATGGTGTTCAAACTAATTGTGCCCAAAAGTCTCTATTAAGGCTCTTGTCAAAAAGATCATCGGTTGGGTATCAGATGATTTGACCCGTCCGATGTCGTTTCCACAAGACAGCCATCGTGTATTTTTCACCCCAGAGTCAAGTACAATCGGCTTTCTACCGGGGGGAAATTTATCGGTCGGATGAATTCAACCGGCACTCAACCGATGATCTTTTTGACAAGAGACCTAAGTGCGATGCAATGAACACCCGGGCCTGATGACGTGTGTCTATGACAATATTGTGACTCCAATCCAATGAGGGTTTGCTCTCCTCGACTGCTCGACACTGAAATACTCAGAGCTTTGCCCGTGACGGGCTGCCGCAATTGAATGAACGTGGGTGTCAGTGCTCGATCGAATACCACCGTCCCTCTATCCGCAAGCACGTTGAAAAGAAAAATCAAGTTGAAAACTCCTCGTTGACGTCGTTGCTGGATAACAACAGCATGGGTGTCCTCCAGTATCCCTGGTCGTTGCCGGACGTTCGTCTGGTCTTACTGAGCATCGTGCTCATACTGGTCCTGGACCGGTTCCTGAGGAGACCGAGGTCCCTCACCGCGATCCCCGGCCCGCGGGCCTACCCGCTGGTGGGCTCCGTGCCGGCCTTTGCCTGGGAGGCGTGGCGGGGCAAGCAGCCCTACCGTATCCTGCAGGAGTACAGGGCCCGCTACGGTCCGGTCTTCCGCCTCCGAGTGCTCAACAAGACCGTGGTGGTTCTCAACGACTTCGCCTCCATCAGGGAGGTGTTCACGCACCCCGACATGCAGGACAGGCCCCACATGCAGATTCTAATCGATGCCATGCACGGTTCGGGTGAGTTGCAGTAAGCTGCGCTCCGTATTTTTGGAGCATTTTCTACGGAAAGCCAATGTTACAATTTAAAACATTGTTTTTGTGGCGCGTAATGGTAAGAACGGTAAAGTGCGTGTTTTGAATTGAACACAGCCGTGTACTGACCGTCGTCCGGTTGGCACATACGGGTCACAAAATCATGATGTTTGGGAAAATTGTAAGTCCATTTTCTTCAGCAAGAGGTTGTGTGTCAGACAGTGGCTATTGTCTACGTGACAATAGGTGGTCTGTTGTTGCTTGGGGTTTTTTCCCCACCCTTTTTACTGTGAATCAAAAATTAGGAGGCCCTGACGTTTTGATCCTAGCAGGACCTTTCTCAAAGACAGAGAAAGGTTCTGACAGGATTTGAGTTTTGATAATTATTCGCTTTTTGGTCATTTTATTCAGTAAGCAATTTGTACAGGTTTTGCACATTTCTTTTACGGCGTAGGTATTAAACTGAACATCTTTAAAATCTAAAACATGTGGAAGCTTCTTCTTCTTTTTTTGGGGGGGGTGTTTTTATTTTTATCGTCTGATTTATTTTCCGGGAGGGGTTGCATCGTCCTCGGGAGAAACTTGGAAGAAGCTGAGCAAGCTGTGTCTGAACAACTTCAAGAACCTCGGGGTCGGCAGGTCCAGCTTCGAGGAGAAGATCTCCTCCGAGGCCGACGAGCTCCTCAAGGAGTTCTCCTCCCCGGGAGGGCGGCCCTTCGACCCGAGCCACCTCCTGCACAACGGGGTCTCCAACGTCATCTGCTCGGTGCTGTTCGGCCAGCGGTTCCGCTACTCGGACGCCGAGTTCAAGAGGCTCCTCCACTGCATGAGCCGGATCGCCGAGCTCCTGGGAGCCGGCGGCGTCCTGCTCTTCTTCCCTCGCCTCCGCCACCTGCCCTTCGTCTTCTCCGCCGGGGAGCTGGTGGCGAGCTTCGGGGAGCTCCGCCGATTCCTGGCCGGCCGGGTGGAGGCCCGCCGGGCCGCCTTCCGGCCGGACAGCGTCAGTAACCTGACCGACGCTCTCCTGCGGGAGATGGAGCCGGACACGCTCGCGGGGCTGGCCGGGGAGTCGCCGGCCGACGACAGGGCGTCGGCGTCGGCCTATCGCCGGGCGGGGCTCGGCGTGGTGGCCACCCTGGCCGATATGATACTGGCAGGCTCGGAGACCGCGAGCCACACTCTCCGGTGGTGCCTCCTCTACATGGCCGTCCACCCGGACGTCCAGA